>OZ014530.1:158279873-158879873 GCA_963966105.1 Volucella zonaria | reverse complement strand
GACTGCTCTCAGGTTCCACCGACTGTGCATCCATTTTCAACTCCATTTCCTTCAATATCAACCCACGCAATCTACGTTGTAGACCGGTAGATAGGTCCACCGCACCTCTTATGGCTCCAACGAACCAATCTCCCGGGTGCTCCGAAAAGTCAACTCAAACTTTACTCCTATAATTACCGGAGACTTACTCGTATTATTACAGCTTACTTTCAATCTGATACACCTTCTTTAGCAAAGACAGTTTTCAGCTTGTTAAGTTTGATGAAAAAGCAAAATTTCATCTCGTCATATCCATTCAGAATACTTTTCGTGGGAGCAACAAATGCAAATTACGGAAGAATGATTTCCTCGCGCATAATTTCTCCATCAAGGATGTTAGTTACAAGCCCAATTCGTTTCAAAGAGACGCAACACATGATATTTGAACATACTGGTATCAACGATATATATTGCAATATACTCGTATGTGCAGTTAATTCTATTATACTCGTACATACCAATCTTTAGTAGTCCTGCTGCAGATCGCCCTCTTTTTGGTATATTTGTAACTTCTTGCATTCCCCCCGAAAATCGAAAGGTATCATTGTTACGTTTTAAAGTGGCTATAATGTTTTCAGATGGTTTTTAAGAAAATATATGTATGAACGTATTTCTCTACGGGTAATTTTATTTGGTCCACGATAACTTGCGAACGAATAGTGCTACCGGTTTGAATTTTAGTCGGATGATGAGTCTTCATGCCGAATCGCGGCCATTAGATTTTTGCTAAAATCCACAGATAACTTTTTAAGTTATTAAAAAAAAAACATACACAAAATAAAATTAAAATTTGAAAAAAGATCGAGCCTGAATCATCTGAGTTATTTAAGGAATAGCAATATTTTTAGAACGCCAATGGAGTACTAACAACGATTTCTTAAATACAGGGAGTCTCAGATCTGATCAGTCAAACTTTTATGGGTGCTAAAATCTAATAGCATATGAAATATCAAAAACCATTGGAGGATACTACGAGTTTTCTTTATCAGAAAGTTACTGGTGTGACCAAATGGTCGTAGCCATTTCGCCTAGTTTTTTTTGGCTTTACCAAACTTAACTGGTCAGGCTTCACCGGGTTTTTGGCCATTTTTGGATTAACTTGTCCTAAATGTCGTAAGTTCTAGTACAAGTTCTCTTTATCAGGAAATTATTGCCTTGACCCATCGGTCGCACCCACTTCAGCTAGTTACTCTTTACGTTACTCGAATTTGAAATCTGTATATAGAACCACACGGCATCAACTTACAACCACTATGTTAATTTATTGATTAACATGTGATTATGTAATTTTCCAAAAATTTGAATATAGCAGCAATAAACACATTCAATTTCATTGACAAGATTATAAACATGTTTTGATTTCCTGGAACAAAGAATGTTTTTCTGTATTTTTAATGATTATTAAGTTATATTTATATGTACATATATGTATATAAGTCAACATCAGCTGTATCTGAATCGATGAAGTCATAATCAAACAAGATTAGCCGAAGTGGTTCTCCCCAAGAACTTCCTGAGAAAGAGAACCTCCCATTAGAATTTAGGAAATCTATCACCCATATAAGTTTGACAGATAAGATCTAAGACTCGATGTATTTACGGAATCGTAGTTAGTACTGCATTGACAGTTCTAAAATTGTTGCTATTCCTTGAATAACTCAGGCAATTCGGGCCCGATTTTTTTTAACATTTTCGCCAAATCTGGTTTTTTTAATAACTTCAAATATAATCTTCGGGTTTTGGTCAAGATCTAACGGGCCACAAAGACGAATCATCTCTCCACTCCAAAAAAAAAATGGCACATACGACACACACATACAGAAATTTTCTTAAAAACCGTCGAAAAATATTATAAACACCTTAAAACGTAAAAATATTACCAAATTTTCATTCTCGATTTTCGAGTTGAATCAGGAAGTTAACAAGATAACATTCCGTTTTGAAGAGACGAGTAATAACTCGCTGTAAATAGGAAGGTTCTATATGCCTCAGCAGTCCTTATGGCCGAAGTCAGGCTGTACAAGTCTACGTTATATTGCTTTGATCGTAAGTAAAATTTATATTTGATTTAAGAATTTAAATAAATGTTTTTTTTATGAAAAAAAGGTAAAGAAAATATTAATTGGGGGTTCAATCAGGATAGGTCTTTTCAAATAACTACAAAGTAAAAGTATAATGTAAAAGTGTCGATCCACCAAATTTAAGAACGATTATCCTGCCATAAACGAGAAATAAGAAGAAATCATCTAGTATCCAGGCAAAGGAGAACATACAAATTAGAGTAAGAATTTGAGTAATATATTAACAAGTGTAAAACAATTATATCCTTATACTGGACGATATACTTCAGAAATTCAGTAAATTAACAATAAAAATATCTTATCCTAACGAGGAAATATTAGATAGAATAGTTGGAAATACTGCAAGCAGAAATCATTCCATTAAAAATAACATTAGAAAGTATCACAGTTATTAAATTAGTAAAAGAATACCAAAATGAAGTGATAAATGATAACATTCCTTGCACTTAAAGCTTAGAAGTCATTACAACTTTGCCGGAATTCACGGGAATCCCAAATGGATAGATATGTCAGCCGGTGAGAATGTGCAACTTCAATTAGTCTTAACAACAAAAGTAGCTACACGCTCCATTATCAAACATTTTGTTCTCACTTCAACCAGAAGATCTACCACGTGCACTAGCTAAAGCACAAGACCTAGAATCTAACAATATTAGAGCTAATTTTTCTTTACAATTCTTCAACAAAATTCACATAGGAATACCATTTTGACACTCGACGCAATAATAATCTAGGTTTTCACTACGTCATAATCCGGCACGAACTGACCCAATGAAATTAGGCAGCTCAGCTCACAGATCATTTAATTGACATGAAAACCAACGATTCGAACACCAATAATAATAATATATTCAACTAAAACAGACAGCAGTAATATCCAACAGAATAGGAATAATTTTCAGGGTCAACATTTCCAAACTAGACTGGTAGAGAAAAAACCAAGAGAGAGTTTACAACTAAGTGTACGGCCACCACAAAAAATTAGACCTACAATATTAACAACATTAACGAAACTGCTTTTTTAGGGATAAACAACGAGGATTACCATACTCGTACATCCTCAGAAAACTACTAAACAAAACATTAGCAATTGCCATCGAAACAGGTGCTACTAACTGTCACTGTAGTCGCTACATTCTAGCAAATACTAGTAGATAGAAAATTTATAAAAGAGTGAAAACAATCAATGGTTATACACAAATCACACATTACTCGTATTATGATGTATTCATTTTCGACAGGGAGGTTAGATTTTATGAAATTAATAATTTACACGCAGATCTTTTAAGATGATGAAACCTATTAGAAAAAAGAGCAGCAAAAATAGATCTTGAGAAAAATAAAAAATTATGGAACAAATATTCTTTGATGATGATATATATAGTTAATATCACCACTACTAAAGAAAAATCCAAAAGTGAATAAAATGCACTCTAAAATTGACACCAGCTCATTTATAACTGATGTCAAAGCTGACATAAGAACAATAACGGATACGATAATATGGAGTAAACAGTATCCATACCCACTATCTGCAAATGCATTCGTGAATAGAGAATTAAATTAACTACTAAATGAAGTGACACCAACGTGATTTTATTCAATTTAGGTAAAGCTAAGTACTTTCCCACATTAGACCTAGAACCAGGAGTTCATCAAACATGATGAAAGAAAAAGATATTAATTATAAAACAGACAAAAAACAGATCTAAACAATACAAGAATTTCCGATAACTACATTACTTAGACAACTAAGAAGTCATCTACAATAGGAATGACCGGTTATTACCGTAAATTTATTTAAGGATTATGCAAATATAGCAAAACCATTGCCCAAGCATTTGAAAGGAGAAAACGGTAAAGTATCCTATTATGTCTCGAAAAAGACTGAAATCACCCTTGAACAATTAAAGAAATTATTGATCAACGAGGTAGAGGTAAATCAACAAGATTTCATGAAGAAAATTGTACTGAGGCTTCAAATTATGCAATTGGAGAAGTATTGTCACAGGAGGACAAACCCATCATTTTTATAAGTAAGACATTGAATATAACAGAACAAAACAAAATAATGAAAAAGAATAATATGCCATAGTATGGGCATTAACAAAATTTAATGAATTACCTATCTGCAGCATCTAAACTAAAATCCACACCGATCACCAACGTTTAACATTTGCGTTATCTGCACGTAATCCAAATGCTAAAATGAAATGGTAATATTCCATATAATTGAGAAAATAATGGAGAACTGCTCCATGTTACAAATTTATCGTATTTTGAACACATTGTATCAGAATTAGAGCAGCAGATTAAAAGCGAATGTTATAAGTATTCCATAAAAGGATTTGGGTTGTCCAAATACAAGTTTCTTTTTGAATCATATGTTATTTTGAGACTGACAGATCTTTCCCACTCGGAATTTGACTATCAGTCAGCATCATACCTCCGCAGAACGAAATGAATCGCTTTGCGCTCGAATAACGTTCGGAAATATTGCAAACTTATTTCAAAAGTTAGTGCTGTGTTGCCCAAATAGCAAGTTTATTGAAAATATATTTTCGCCGAAATAAAGAGCTCACTGCGCGTGCGGGACACAAGTTTGTGCAAAAAATTCGTGAGACTGGTTTACTTACCACAACCCCCATGGTCCCCGTCATCGTACGCTACGTACCGACGAAAATGTGGCCGCGAGAGTGTTCGGGTCAATCCAGGAACATTGACTCGCCATCGATCTCAACAGCTCGACATTTCACGTACCAGGCTGATGAGAATTTTGCACAAAGATATCGGAATATTCCCTTACAGTTTGAGCCTTACAGCAGCTCGAATTTGACTGAAAATCATTTTTGCTGACGTGGCGCATTTTCATTTCGGCGGCTATGTTAACAAACTAAATTGCCGCATCTGGGGATCGGAAAACCCGCACGTGATTGTCGAGAAGTCAATGCATTTGAAGAGAGTGACAGTTTGGCGGAAATTTTGGAGTGGTGTCATCATTTGCCCATTTTATTTCGAAATTGCTGCTTTAGACACCATTTCCGTCAACGATAAATAGTAAAAAACCATTAAGATCTTATATAGTGGTTAGTATTAAGAATATAAATACAGAGCACACATTTCAGCGTAGCATGACATTTCAGCTGTCAGCTCTTTGGAGAAGGCCAATCTGCTTGCTGCACACTTTGCGGCTAGGCTAGCTTAATACTCCCAGATTGTGCTTTGTCCCCGCCTACACTTGAGTGCGTCGAATCTATAATGGGACGAATCCACTTTCGCACTCGTGTAGTAACGAGACTACTTAATGCAACTCTCAAAATGCATAAATCCGCTGGTCCAGATGATATATCTCCCCTTCTTCTGAAGAGGTGTTCTTCCACGCTGGCAAAACCACTGCATAAGCTTTTTCATTAATCCTACTCTTTACGACTCTTTCCGCGCAGATGGAAAACAGCATTTGTCCAGCCCATCCCAAAAAAAGGCGAATCTTCTTCTCTATCCCCCTACAGACCCATTGCACTTACGTCCCTTCTTTCCAACTGCATGGAAACGCTGATAAACCGTCAGCTCATGAAATATCTCAAAACACGAAAACTTCTCAGTTTTTTTTTTTTTTTTTTTTTAAAAAAGAACTTAACACTCAAGAGGGTATTACTACTCTTAAAATGCCGGAGCACGTGTTAAGTTTTTCGGAAAATTGGATAGAGAGAGAGAGAAAGATTTTGGGCTCAGTCTTTATTTCGCTCCATGGGTGGCATCCAACATTTAATGGGGAGACTAAATTATTAGTGTAAATTGGACTCAAGTTGTATTTAGGCAACCATTCATCTCACAAGATTTTAGTTGCCTGAAAAAAAGTCTTTCGGTCACGGCTGGTATTGAACCCCGAACCGTCCGATTGGGAAGCCAACACACTACCACTTGAGCCACGGCCACCCACCCAGTGACCGGCAATATGGTTTTCGTAGCTACAGGTCCATTGGCGATTTGATGGCATGTCTCACCGAAAAGTGGAACCAAAGCGTACATCAATCTGGCGAAAGCAAGATAGTTACACTTGATATTTCTAAGGCATTTGACAGAGTTTGGCATCAGGCTCTTTTGTCGAAAATGCGAGCTCTTGGGATCGATGATCCTCTTCTTCAATGGATTAGAAATTACCTTTCGGAACGTTCAATTCAAGTTATCTTGGACAGTTTCAAGCCTGGTATTCACAAAATAAATACTGGTGTGCCCCAGGGCTCCGTTCTGTCTCCGACACTCTTTTTAATTTTCATTAATGATCTCTTGTCTGCTACTTCTAATCCAATTTATTCCTTTGCTGATGACAGCACTCTCTGCTTCTCATATTCGTTCCCGGACTCACGCCCCTGCTCTTCGGCTGTAGAACGGGAACGGCAGCGTATGCTAAGCTCATTAAATTCCGATATTAACAGCATAACCAATTGGGGAACTATCAACCGAGTGGAATTTAATGCTTCCAAAACTCAATGCTGTCTGCTGCCATTAAAGCGAAATTCAAATACCCAGACATTATCCATGAATGGCACTTGCATCGTCGAAACCGATAAACTTTCCATTCTCGGTATGTGTATCAGTGACAACATACTTTGGAATGACCACATATTCGATGTCGCCAAAATTGCTGCGAAATGCCTAGGTTTCCTCAAGCGATGTAAGAAATATTTTACCCCCTCTGATCTGGCCACAATATATAAGGCCCCAAAACTGGAATACAATGCCCACATCTGGTCGGGTGCTCCTAAAACATCTCTGCACCTGCTAGATAGGATTCAAAACCGTGCGATAAAACTAATTGGTGATACTAATATCAGTCAATCAATTGACACCCTCGAACACTGACGTAATGTGTCCTGTCTCACTTTGTTTTATCGCTATTTCCACCACCAGTGTTCCATTGAAATCGCCAGTAGCATTCCGCCCATTCAAACTTTCAACCCGTCTCGCTATGAATGCTCATCAGTATAACCTCAAGCCCATTTCCGGACGTACTCTAAAATATAGTGATTATTTCCTAAGCCGTACAACTCGCTTATGGAATGCCTTGCCGACCTCTGAGTTTCCTGGTCGTTATAACTTGCAAACATTTAAAAATAATGTACATCGGCACCTGTCTTTTCTTCCTCCCTAAATTTCCTTCGCCCGCGCTGTGTACGAACATTTTAAGGGTACAAAAACCCCTTGAGCGCGCGCTGATTATAAAAAAAAGCATCAAATAAATAATCCTTTTACTCAACCACCAATATTAACTGGGGGGCTCAAGCCGGTCTAACTCTTGACTGCAGCCAAATATCCTAGAAATTCAGGATAACAAAATAAAAATTCCACGGCTTTGAAGAAAAGCATACAACCAAACTCTGAAAAAGTGAGATATAACAATTTAAATCCAGTCTCGTCAAAAAAGGCAAACATTGAAATAGTAGGCAGCCAAAACGGATCAAATCGTGAAAGATAAAAGTGAAACAAAAGCTTCCTGACTACAAAGAGAACCCCTCACACTGGACTGACGAAATAGACGTTGGAAATTATGCAATTCTCTACGCTCAATACTAAACGGCGACGATACAAGACATCGCAAACCTACGAGCACATATAGAAGTACTCACACAGTGGCTGCAGAAAACACAATTAAAAGTAGAAACACTGGAGACACAACGACCTCTCCAAATAGTCACTACGATAGATCAACATGAAGAATTTACCCCAAACATTACAGATGAAAATCAAATAAATTTAAAAACTTTCGAAGCCATACCATGCTTCAGTGGAGATAAGAATCAATACAATCCTGGAAGAAAAGGACATGAACGTTTATGGAAAATATTAAGCAATTCTCTAAACACCTTTTACAATTCTTCATTCAAAAATGAAATTGGAGAAGTAGCAGACATACTAATTAAATACAACACCAAGCTGAACTTCAATTCAATCATCAACAGACTTGACTACACTTATGCCGACCAACGACCACTGTATGTACTTCTCAAAGAAATGAAAAAAATCACACAAGGAAGACGCACACTATCAGAATTCTACAGAGAAGTCAACAAAGCATTGAACCTTGCACTCTCAAAGATAGAGATGTCAGGAGAACAGGGATCTCCATCCATATCATAGTTACAAGTTACACGTTAACTTTATTGAGACAAATTTAATGCATATCAGAATATGCAAATCATGAAGCAGTCCGTACATTTATCACAGGACTAAACAGCAAATATGCAAGTGGCACATTATACAGTCACCACCCCAAAGGATTTAGAAACTGCATTTTTTTTATAATTTACGCGCGCCTAAGGGGTTATGAATACCCTTATACTGTTGCCAGGGCGCGGGCGGAAAGATAGAGGGAGGAGAAAGGAAAGCATTGTTTGTGATATAGTGGTTTGAAACTCAGGTGCGTTTTGGTTTCAATATTGACTTCAGGGGTGGGAGTCCGAATAGGACGGAGAGATTTTCTTCACTCGGAATGATTCAGGTTGTGAATTTTAACGGTTGTTTTGTGCTTGAAAACCCTACAACAGCCAAATCTACATGTCAGTGTTATGCCTTCACACGCAGATTTTTCTTACTGAGTTCCAATTACACAAGTGAAAGCTTGTCGTGGCTAGGATTCGAACCTTGACCTTCCGAGTGAGAAGCAATTGCTAGTACCACTACACCACGGCCACCCCCATGCAATTCCAAGCACAATATACCACGATAACGCGAACATGCAGTCTGACGCGCAGAGATATGAGGATAGAACGAGATACAAGTACAATGTAATCATCAACCACGCCAAGAACCGATGAAAATGGATAACTTTCGTCAATGCATGCGACCAACACAACATAATACGCAACCCCCTCCAAGGAATAACTTCCAAAAGTCTCAACAGCACTATAACCCATTCAGAGGAGACCAACGAGCAGCAAAGCGAGAAAGAATCCCGTCATCAAGAAGCTACAACACAAACAACGTACAACGAATAAACCAGATCAGAGATGAAGATCTACAATCACTCGTCCCACATGCTGATACCACCGATAAGTACTTTTTTAGGAGAGTAGACGTATTACCATGTCTCCAAAGACGCTGCCAAAAAACAAGTAAATCCGTTAACATTTTAATTGATACAGGCGTGACAAATAATTATAATAGTCCTAAGTGCAGAATAGGAGAATCTATACCTATAAAACCAGTAAAGGTTAAAACGCTTCATAATTTAGTATTTAGAGGAGTTCGACATGCTTTCGGGAGAACATGGGCTCAGGGTCATGAAAGCACAAATTGACCTTTTTGAATATAAACTCACATATAAATATAAAAAGAAAGAACTTAGTCAACAAAATGTAAATTATACAATTAATAACGATAAATATAAAACTAAAATTGAAGATATCATGAGAACAAATGTCGAAAATAACGAAATTCTGCTGTTTACGACTACGATACAAGCCACAATTAGGACAAAATCAGAAGGTCCTATTTGGGTGAAACAGTACCCGTATCCGAAAGCAGACAACGAATTTATAAATAAGGAAATAGAAAAATTATTAAATAATCAAATTATACAACCTAGTAAAAGTCCATACAACTCTCCAATCTGGACCGTCGCAAAAAAAGATACCGATAGCGTAGGGAAACCTAAAAGACGTATGGTAGTAGATTTTCAGAAGTTCAATGCTCAGACTGTAACTGATAGATACCCTATCCCAGATCTTACAATGACTATCCAAAACCTAGGCAAAGCTAAAGTTTTTATGACATTACATTTAGAGTCAGGCTTTCAACAAATCTTGATCAAGGAATTAGATAGAGAAAAAACCGCATTCAGTGTGAATGGCGCAAAATATGAATTAATTAGAATGGCGTTCGGTTTAAAAAACGCACCCTCTATATTTCAACAATGCGTAGACGGTATCCTACGCCCATATATTGGCAAGTTTGCATACATTTATATTGACGATATTTTCATATATTCCTCCTCACCCGAAGAGCATATGGAGGATATTCACACAATAGTAAACGTACTTCCCAATACCAATATGAAAATCTCAAACGAGAAATCACATTTTTTCCAGGATTCAGTAGAATACCTCGGACATATAATAAAATATAATAAAATAACTGTGGATCTTAATAAAAATTCAAACGATAAAGGATTATCCAAATCCAAAGAATCTAAAAGAATTGCAATCTTTTTTAGGACTAGCAAGATACTATAGGAAATTTATACAGAATTTCGATGTAATAGCGAAACCCCTCACCACATTTTTACGCGGGGAAAATAGTAATGTAAATAAAAATCAGAGTGCAAAAATGTCAATTAATTTACGACAACCCAGCACTCGAGGCTTTAACAAAAATAAAAGAAGCATTACAAGCGCAAACTGAATTATTTCAACCAGACTTTAACAAGCCTTTTGAACTAACGACAGATGCAAGTAGAAGCAATAGGAGCTGTACTCTCTCAGAATAAGAAACCCATTTCATTTTTATCTAGAGCTCTTAGTCAAAACGAATGAAAAGGAACTTCTGGCGATCGTATGGTCACTTCACAAATTAAGAAATTACCTGTACGGTATAGCAGATCTAACAATTGATGACACTTTTTTTTCGATTTCAGATAAAAATCCGAACACAAAGTTAAAACGATGGAAAAACTTCATAGAAGAATATGGCGCTAAAATAGTATACAAACCAGGACACCAAAGCATTGTCGCTGATACCCTGTCTCACCAACAGATTAACAATACTTCGAGTTGTTCACAAGTCGCAACACTCAGCTCAAAGTTCACCAACCGAGAAATTGAAACGCGTAAAACAATCATTCAATACATTTAGAAATCAAATAATTATAAACTTTAGTACAATCAACTGAGGGGAAATCTCCTCGCAAAATATTTTTTCATATTCACGACATACACTTTTCTATTTGACTAAAGAGGAACTATTAAATAAACTGAAAATAATAATAAATCCAAAGATAACAAATGCTATAACATTAGACGAACATACTCTATTTCATATCGAAAACCACATCATTTCTTCCTTTCCAAATATATCAATTGTTTTAGCTCAAAAAATGACAGAAAACATAGAAGACATAGATAGGCAAAAAGAAATTGTAATCCAAACACACAAACGAGCACATAGAATTTATAAAAAACTGACCGCATATTTTTGGCCAAATATACGCGAAATGTGCATAAGAAACACAAGAGTGTGAAATCTGCCTAACAAACAAAGCCGAACGCAGGCTAAACAAACAACCGATCCAAAATGCACCAATACCAAATCATGTAAGCGAACAAATACGTTTAGACTTATTTCCCATGATCGGAAACATATACATCAGCACAACTGATAAATACTCAAAATACTGCTACATACGAGAAATTCCGAGCAAAAAGAATACATACAAATACATTGACAAAATATTATCACAAATTTTCCCAAACGCCAAGTTCGTAACGACCGACAATGAATCAATATTCACGAGTAAATGCGCGAAACAAATTTACGAAAAACTACAAATTGTACAATACATAAAGTAACACCGACATTTTATTCCACAACCAGCGGTCCAGTTGAGTGTATACAGAGCACGCTGATCGAACTGGCTAGAGTCCTAGCACAGGAAAATAATTCTTCACAAGGAGACGAAATCTTTAACGCGGAGTAACAATACAACAAAACAATACACTCAATCACAGGAGAGAAACCCGAGGACGTGTTCTTCAATCGAGGAGGGTATGCTGATATAAAACAAAAACTCGACGTAAATCAAAATAAAGTGCTTTCATATCATATCATAAATCGTTAGAGTATCACATACAAAAAAGGATACGTTGTATACTCTAAAACACACAAAACGTCGCAACAAAATCTGTAAGATAAAAAATTCTGACAATTATACTACTGTATTAATACATATATTAGAAAATATGCCAGCCAAATGTAAAGTGATACCTGAAAATAACGCACCACCCCGGCTACTTGAAAACGGAAATATTATTACAGATTATGAAACACATCTGGAATAATGTAAAAATAAGTGGACCAAAATTAATACAATTCAATTAATCCACAACTATCGATGGAAGGCAATACTTCAACCACCAAGAATTCAAAGATGCCATATACAAGCGACCTGACGAACAGCTAAACATCCTGCGCTTCATCGAATCCAATGCTGACTACAAATTTAGTAATATTCAAGAAATATCAACTTTCCTGATACTAATCGAAGAACATCCAGTCCAATACACAGTTTATTGCATCCTGGGATTATGCTCACTACCATTACTCATCTATGGTACAGTCAAAGTCTGCGAATACTACAAGATACAGAAAACAGAAGCAAGAAGAAAAAGAATCGAAGACTTTCCTACAAGAACGAAGTTTAGGTTAAAGCGAGGACGCTTAATTTTAAGAACGATGGGAGTTAATGACGTAATCTCACTTTCTGCCTATTCTGTCATTCTTATCAAGTCACGTTCACCAGATTACATCATCATTTAGGAATGTGAACAACATTACCACCGACATCACTTAAAATGCATTATCGCGAAATGCATTATCAACACAAACAAATAACTACCCAAATAATAGTAAACAACAAACAACGGAATTATTCCATGGTGATAACAGCCGTCGCATCGATAGCATAAATAGCATTGAGATCTTATACAGTGGTTAGTCTTAAGAATATCAATAAAGAGCACACATTTCGGCGTAACATAAAATAAATAATCTTTTTACCCATCCACCAACATTAACTTGCGTTAAGTTCGGTAATTTACCGTTAGACTTTTTTTGTGACGTGCCTTTAAAGATCGTTGTTTTTATGCAGATAAACCCGGAACGAATCAAGCCCGTAAAGCGAATATCGTCCGAACCAGATGTATGCGGTAATGTTCGCTTTTTCTATTGTAATAAAACCATAACATACCGAAAATAATTGATTTTCGTTAAGTTTATTTTATTTTATTTTTACAAAACAACTTGTATTTCGATCACCCAACAGACGACTGACAATAATTAAAACATTACTAAAAGAAATGACACAGACAAGAAGTAAGTGATGGATCAAGATATACCTTTTGTAAAATACATGATAAAGAAACATGCTTGTCACAAATATTAAAGCACAACAGACTTAAAAATAGTCAAAGATGGACTATGGTATATTCGTCTCTGGAAATACACAATCAACATTTACCCGATAGAAGAAACGTATCTGATCAATTTCAGAAACAACACTGAGATAGAGGACTTATTGACCGAGGGCGGGTCAATAAGTCCGCGACTTTTGGATTAAAACACAGATTTTTTGATAAAAAAATAATTTTATTTTTCAACGTAGTCTCCCTTGAGCTCTATACACTTTGTCCAACGCTTCTCCAATTAAAACTTCTCCAAATAAAACAATATGAAGAAAACAATAGAAAGAAACGAAGATTTGAAACTAGATAAATAGAAATAATTTTTGAATCTACAAATAAGCCTATAATATTTTCCATTATTATATTCCTAACAATCATCTTATTAATAATTTTGACAATCTATATCTACAAGAAACCATATAAAAGGATTCCAAAACAGAAGCTATAAGAAATGAAATTCCTAAGACTGCTCAAACGAGTAGGAGAGTTAACCAAAGAAGCAGCACGTTCTTCGTAACCAATCTAGCCGAAATGGGCGTCAAGTACTCCCTTATAAATATAACTGTACGAGTAGTAGTCTGTAATTAGAAACGACTAATTTTGACAGAGACAGAGATGCGTTTGTAACTTCTTAAATTTGTATGTAACTTCTTAAATTTGTATGTACATATTTACAAAATTGTAAATGTAGTACTGCATTGAGTTATTCAACTCAGATGATTCTGGGCCGATTTTTTTTCAAATTTTCGGTAAACTACTATATTAATTGATTTCGACTAGTACTACAAAATTTCGAAAAGGGTCCTCTATTTTTATGAAAAAAATTAATTGTATTTTGTGTATGTTTTTTCGTAATAACTTAAAAACTCATCGGCCGATTTTTGCCAAAATCTAATAGCCGCGATTCGCCATGAAGACGCATCATTTGACAAAAAAAAATATTTCCAACCGATAGCCCTATTCATTCAAGAGCTATCGTGTACCAAAAAAAATGTAGGTATACATACGTACATGTATACACATACTTATATATTTTCTTAAAAACTGTCAAAAAACATTATAAACACCTCAAAACGTTAAGATATCAAATTTTCGATTTTCGGGGTGAACCAGGAAGTTAACAATATAACATTCCGTCTTAAAGATAGCAACATCCTTCAATATAATACGACCGAAGTCAGGCTGTACAAGTCTACATTATATCTTTGATCATGATTTATTTATTCAAATAAAAACAGCATTGAAGAAGGCCGTGTAGAATGTGTGAGAAATTGCTTATTAGATAAATAATCTGTCTAGTTTACGAGTTTACGAGCATAACATTATCGGTAGCTAATAACTTTTTCTTAAATAGTTAATTACATACCGCCATGGGTGAGTAGCCAATGCAATACCAATAAGAACAGCAAGAGAAAAAAAAATAAAAAAAAACAAAGGCAAAAACTCAACAGCAATTACAAACATGGAGGGGGAGGGATCCCCCCAACCAAAACCGCTTTCAAATCCTGGAGTCTGAAATAGTTTTAGGCCGAGGGAAGGAATACTCCAAACGCAAATATAAAGATGAAGATTTCCCATGCATCCCAATCGTTCAAAACGAAGATAAGATTCCCCGATATATTGTAATTACTGAACTAAATTGTCTACCAACAATCCCATAAGGATAAATCTCAGATTTCAGCATATTTCAAAAGACATCGTTGAGGTTAAGTCAATGAGGTCTGGGGACCTACTTCTCAAAGTTCTTAATGTTGCCACGGCCGAAAAATTCTTAGAAGCCAAAATTATTGACTATATTCCAGTCAAGGTGACTAACCACAATAGCCTCAATTCTATTCAGGGAAGAATTTACTCTAGGCATATAGAAAACACAAGTGAAGAGGAATTGTTAGAAGAACTTAACAAATTCAAAGTCATTGAGGTTCGGGAAATGATAAAAAGAGAAAAGGAATCATTAATTGCAACCGGAGCAGCTATTCTCACATTCGACCAAATTTACCGTCCACACGAGGTCAAAATAGGCTGGCTGAATTTAAAAGTTGCGGAATACATTCAAAATCCAGTGCGCTGTTTCAACTGCCAAAAACTAGGTAACACAAAAAATCTATGCAGAAACCCTTCGCTTTGCAAAAATTGTTGTCTGCCTCCGGCTCACAAGAACTGTGCTCAAATATTCTGCATTACTGCAATGATCTAAATCACACCTCAAGCAATCTCTCCTCTTCCTCCTTCCTTAGGTACAAGTCAGTCAACAAAATAAAACCCGATCGTCGCTGCTCTGTTCGTGATGCATGGCAAATTTACAATGATAACCCTGCTCTGCATAAGATAACTCCACCGAAAAAGAGGAACAGCACTAACCCTACCATGGCTGAAATTATTAAGAAGAAAATAGAATATGAAAGAACACTTGCAAACAACATCAAGAAAACCTCTCATGGTCCAAACATAGCAACAAAAACAACAACAGCAATATCAACAATATCCCGCGATCAAGACAAGCTCTTTTACGGTACGACGACTCAACCATCCCATCCGATTCAACAATCTCCTATGCAAGAGATTATCTCAATTGACAAATCTCTCATCAATACAATTCCATCAAGCACCAACCAACTTTTATACACTTACACTTCTACAGAAAAACCGTAAATATCGCCGCTTTCAGGCACTGAAGTGTATGACTCTTTTTCGCTCCTCCGTTTCCGCTAAATCGCATACAACTTTAACCTCTACCTTTAAAAAAACTTACAAACTTAATTCAATGGACAAATACTCAATTCTACTCAATAGCCAAACTAACTCAATTTCTCATACTAACTCAAATAAAAACCTTCCTAAAAAACAATAATGACTCTGTTGGACAATGGTTTATCCATCCTCCAATGGAACATTCAAGGCTTTATTAATAACAAATATGCCTTAGAACTGCTAATCGCTAAATATAATCTAGAAATTATTGCTCTTCAGGAAACGCACATAATTTCAACAAATTCACACATGCTTAAGCTTGGAAATTATGAACCATTTTTACATAATAAACGCTATTACTATTCTAAAGCAGGCATAGCTATTTTCACTAAAAATAGTATACCTGTGACATCCCACACCACTTCTTCCACAATTCTTCTCTCACAAACCATAGAAATCCAAGCTAAAAAAATATTAAAAGTTACAAATGTATATAAGGAGCATGATGTTTTCGTTACAAGCGAACTACAAAGAAACATTGAAATAAATAACAACCATCATCACCTGGTTCTAGAAGATTTTAATGCCAAGAACACATTATGGGGATCAAACATCACCAATAGGATAGGATCACTTTTTGAAAACTTCGCCAATGACCAAGGACTTAGCATTTTAAGCGAGAGATCACTAACTTTATTTACTACAAGAAACACATTCTCTGCCGTCGATGTCACTCTTGAATCTGAGAATTTGGCCCCACTACTTCAATGGGAAGTACTTCCAGCTGAAAGTAGAGATCATATTCCAATTCAGTACGCGGTCGTGAAGGAAAATCTCTAAGAAAACAAGGTACAAGGTTTAAAGAAAGGCAAGCAAACTGGGATCTTTTCAGTTTGGCAACACACATTTTATCATCAACTAACAACACCAACCAATAGGAAGCCAAAATCAAGAAATTTATTAGAAACGCAGCTGCAAAATCAATGCCAACTTCTAAACCACAAGAGAACAGTTGTCGAAAAAATCCTGTATGGTTTAGCCCAGACATTACATCCTTAATTAAAAGTAAAAATGAAGCCTGGCAAAAAGCCAAAAGATATCCAAGCAGTCAAAACTGCATTTCTTATAGAAAAGCCAGTGCCATGGTTAAATATGAGTGTATTAAGGCAAAAAGAGCATCCTGGGAACATTTCCTGAACACAATGGATCCAACCCTAGACTCAAAAAGCCTTTGGAACCGAATAAAATCCTTGAAGGCCCCAATATCGACACAAAATTTTCCATTTATTTTCCCCGATGGTTGCTTAGAAAATAACCCAGAAAAACTAGCTCACAAGTTCTCAACAATCTTGCGGAAGTACAGTGAAAACAGCACCTTTCCAGAAAATGTCAGATCTCAAAACTGGACATTTAATTTCAATGACCTTCCGCTTCAGCAAAACCCTTGCGAAGAACTCAGTGACGAAATCTCAAGAATTGAGTTCGACGTTACTCTACAAAAGTTAAACGGCACTACCCCAGGAGATGACAAAATTACGTATCAAATGGTTAGAGCAGCTGCTGACAGTCTTAAAAATCGGATTTGCTCCCTTTATAACAACATCCTTCGGACTGGTATCTTTCCTCACAATTGGAAGAAAGCTATACTGTAGCCGATTCCTAAAAGTTCTCAAAACAAGCACGAAATACACGGGTATCGACCAATATCCCTCCTACCTGTTCTGTCCAAAGTCTTTGAGAAAATTATTGGACGTAGATTAAGCTGGCTGATGTAAAACAGATTAAGCAACGAACAACATGCTTTTAGACCTAATAGAGGAGTCCAATCCCTACTGCATTTTATGGAACACAAATTCCCAGATAATCCGTCATCACGCAAGCATAGCGAAATTATGTCAGCAGATCTCAAAAAGGCCTTTGATCGTGTCACAGCTTTTCCGAGTATAAAACAACTTCATCCATGGGGTGTTCCTCATCGGATGTTGAAGGTTATTTATTCATTTTTATCTTGGAGAACTTTTCGTGTGGATGTTAACGGCTTTTTATCAAAACATTTAAAAATAGATAATGGTACATAACAAGGGTCTCCTTTGTCAGTGTACCTGTACAATGCCTACATAGACGGACTCATCCAGGAACTAGCTCAACCAAAATACAATCTGGATTTCGTAGGCGTCTATGTAGATAATATATTTATAGTATCTTCAGGAGATCCTTCAAAAATTTGCGGACACTACAATTTGTAATAGGACAAAACAAACTGGTGCAATTATTCCTCCCTTCAAAATAGAGGCCCTACATCTTTGTCGGAAAAATAAATGTTCTCCCACCCAACTCAAAAAGGAACTTAGGATTGTTGGTCTTACTGTAAGTGGTAACTAGAAATGGGACCTTCACAATAAAAACATCATCCAACTATTAAGGAATCGAAACAACGCACTTAAAATGATACGTTCCCGCCGGAAAGGATTACACCTAGGAACGGCTCTAAAAATAACAAAAGCACTAGTTGAAGCCACTCTCCAGCATGACATTACAAACTTTATGTTGACCTCGAAGAAGAACCTGGAAAGTATCGATATAGCCATAAACCCATGCTACAGAACATGTACAGGTGCACTGAGTACAACATCTGTGGAAGCTCTGAGAATAGAATCCGGTTACAAATCAGCTTACAGACTAAGACAAAAAAGACATTTAATTTAATGAGCAAAGCACTGTCCGACATTTCCCATCCGCTTTACACAGTTTTGCAAGATAGTCTACTCAGGAAAAAACAAAACAGGAAAGGTTCTATATCTTCCCTAAGTAAAATGTTACGTCTAATTTTGTCTCATGGATATTTACCGTCCGAAACCTTAAGTGCTCTCAACCCTCCCCCTCCATGGAAAAGACACTCACTGCCTATCGACGTCAGTCTTTCCAGGCACAAAAAAGAGAGCACATCAAAAATGTATTTCTGCATGCTTCACCGAGAGCTTATCGAAACAAACAATCCCGAAAAGACTCTGTTCCTACAAGAACAAAAACTCCACCTTCCGGATGCAGCTGGTAGTTACCTGGCTGAAATTGCAGCATTACTAAAAGCACTAGAAATTGCACAGACTAGCGCAGAAAAAACTCTTATTCTCACTGATAGCTTAAGTGTTCTTACTGGAATTAAAAATGCAAATAATAATTGCTGTACTTTCAACTATATGCGTAGCATTCTGTTCAATAATAGCAACATAACTCTTGCATGGATTCCAAGTCATCAAGGCATTAAGGGGAACGAGGTTGCAGATACTGCAGCCAAAGAGGCAGTTCGGTATCCTCTTGCAAACGAATTGCCAAATATCCCGTCACTCATCCGGAGAATTTTTATAGCTAACGAAAATGAAGAGCTGGAAAATGCTTGGCTTAAGGAACAAAATTTCCTTCGACAGCATCAACCAAGCCATATCAGAACACCATACAACAATATATTTACTAGAAAACAATGTATCTCGCTGTTTCGGATCAGAGCAGGAAAGACCTTATTTACGAGTCGGAGGAATGTACAAACTGCAGGGAAATACTATCCATTTGGCATATCTTGGCTGAATGTTCGATATCCAAACAGATAACAAATACTAAATCACCCGAGTGAAGCAGAAGAAACTTGCAAGAATCCTCAATCCACGCGATGTTAAAACTATGGTACGCATCAAAAAAGCTACAACTTTTCATAACAAATTTGAAGACATCTAAGCTAAAATATATTACGCCTGTTCTTTTTTTAAATAATTGCTTTAGAACGAGAAATCTCACTATGTTTATTATGTCTTAAATTCCAATTCTCTTATTAAAACAACAGCTTTGATGGTCTTGTTGCCCTGGCGCTTTTAAATATAAATAATTTATAAATTTATTCTTTGTAAATTATTTTGTATAAGTAAATAAATAAATCTTTGATCACAAGTAAGATTTGTTTTACATTTAAGAGTTTAAATAAATAAAGTTTTTCTTTGAAAAAAAAAAGTAAAGCAAAAATTAATTTACATGTGAGGGAAAGGATGTTAAAGCAATACTCTTTATCAAATTTATTTCTTTCTTTTTTCGTACAGGTTTTTTTTTTTCAACAAAGAAAAAAAGTACAAAACCTTTGAATTAGCACACGAGTTTTTAGGGATGGTTTTGTTCTCGTATTACAAAATCAGTTGCAAACTTTCAAATTTATTCATTTGAAAAAATAAGTCGGTCTTTCCAATACGCATAATATGAATATTTTTTGGAAGATTTCACCACAAAAATGTGGGAAAACGGAATGATAGCGAAACTATTAATGGTGTTATATCACAGCTATATGTTAAATTTACAAATTAAATTTTAAATTAATACCTACAATAATTGCCCAAAGAATTTATGCAATCGATTGGTTTTTTTTTCTCTCCTTCATCATAACATAAATAACAGAAAACGTGTTTTTCTTTTCTTTTTTTTGAATTAGGTCAATAAACAGGTGCAAGCAACAGATTGGAAGTAAAACGAAAGTGATGAAGATGAAAGTAGTAGTGAATGAAGATTGGGATAATGGATTTGAGTGCTTGTACAATTTACGATAAATTGACAATGCGTAATATTTTACTGAGAAAGTTCAGTTCGTTGCGAGAAAACTATGTTCGAGTTCAAACTTATTGAGTAAATGCGATAAACAAGTTTAATTTACATATCACAAAATGGTCTCTTTTTAATACAAAACATAAAAAAATATTAACCACATACATAATATGCATATGCATATCTTTAAAATCGTTTTTTTGAGCCCTTCGATAGTAGAAACACCAGATATTCGACTTGAAGTGCTTATGTAATGACTTCTAGAGAGAGCTCATTTGCCTTGTAAAACAATTACGATGGCATTGTTAGCTTCCGCCGTAATAGCATTTAATCACATGGCTTGATCCCGTTTGTTCCATCATTGTTTTTGGCGATCGAACATGTAATTCTGTTGCGGGCTTTTTTTTGTAATGGTTACCAAATCGATAATTCTATCCAAATTTTCAGCGATGACTATAGTAAGATCTGTATGTGGAAAAGAAACATAGATTCGTCCTAAGTTTGATTTTTTTTTAAGCTCAATCCTCGGTTACTATTTGCAAACTAGCCTTAAAATCTTATTACGGATTTTTAAATCTTAAACCAAGTCGGTTCAAGTGAGTGACGGTTAGGTCACCAGGATCTGAGCACAGAATTGATATGAATATTTATGAAAGTAGTTTTGCTGTAGCAACCAATGGATAGATCGAAAGGCAAGAATATGCTTAGATTAAATTAAAGTAGAAATTGTAACGGACAGTCATTAAAAGTCCACCCAACATAACACGTATCTATGTTGGACGCTTTTTTAGGAGATTAGGTTATATAATTCGTTGTGAAATCATACCAGAATTTAATACCCCGGAAATAGCATATCGAAGATTATATAAAGGAATTAAATGAAAATTCCTACGACCTTTAAATGTAATGATATAAATTTTGGGTGCGGAAACTTAGTCCACCATAAAAAAAAAATACCCAGCATCGAGGTGATTGAAATAATAGCATGGTAAAAATAAAATTAAGAGGTTCCTTATGGCACATTCGTAAAGCTATAAAGATTCACAGTCGAGCGCGTAGAAAATTCATCAACGTATTTAAAACAATAATCGCGTTTTTCAAATACGTGCACACCATTCCCAAAGAACAATTTACCAATATTTTTTTAGTAGAATATACCGGAGGTAGGCATTCCGGTCGTAAAAGGCGACTAAAATGCACGCTCCGTATGCTGAGTGCATAGCGCATACAAAAATGGAATGAAGTAAACAAACGGAAGTAATACCTCAGGTTTTGCTGCCAAATCCACCCCCTTTGGAGGTATGCTCTACGGATTCTGGGGGGAGCTATTTATTGATATCAAGTCCCTTCGCGAAAGCATAAAGGGTACCCCGATCTCCACCATCCAGATCGAATATATCTGGGAAAGGAAATAGAAATAGTGAAATAGAAATAGATAACAACGAACTCCGAGTTAAACTCAACGAAATGGAGAAACTATATCACGAGCTTAAAAACGAAGTAGATTCTCTTCGAAAAAAAACGAAGCTCTTAAAAGCCCTCGTGCAACGGTAGAACACAAGGAAACACCGAATCGTCCAATAGAATAAATCACGGATGAAGAACTTACTCGCGAAACCAATGCGCTTCTCAAGAAAAGACATAGCAAAAAACGTAGGGCAGGTTCTTCTCTCGAAGTCTTACAATCAAAAAATGGTGGCAAGTCCACCGTAACAAACAAGGCAAAAGTTTAAGCGAAACCTCGCCCTCCGCCAAATAAACAAGGCAAAAGTTTAAGCGAAACCTCGCCCTCCGCCCGAAATAAACGTGGTTGGGATCGCGGACTACGGAATGATACATAACCTACATAAGTACAAAATAACGGGTGATCAGATAGCAATGATAGTTTTTCCAATTGTTATGTTTCAGCGGAGGTCAAAGTTACCAATGATATCCAGCTGTCAAGATATTCAGTAAGGTTTGCCATTTCATCATGCATCGTTTTACACTTGTCGAACGCGCGAAAATTATTAAAAAGAGTTATCGAAATTCCGGCTCAGTTGCAAATACGCAACGTGAATTTCGTCGTGAGGTCGGTCGTCATCATGGCTTCAGTGTGCAGGCTATTCGTCGTACCGTGGAAAAGTTTGAAGCTTAGTTCCAAAATCTTCTGTTACAAAATCCACATATCAAAATTCACAACAAAAATACCCAAACACAAAATCCTCCATTTGGCGGCCGAACATCGAACAATAGAGGATTTTGGGTGCTTGATTTGTTTTTGTATTTTAAGTTTTATACTTTTTAAGTTTTTTTTTGTTCTTTTGTTTTTATGTTGCAAAACTAAAATACAATAAGTTCAACTTGAGGTATCTTCGTATAACATAATATAATCTGCACTTTATGTGCCGAAGGGCCATTATTATGGTCTGAAGAAGACACGTGTAGCTCATGTTTTTCATCTGTTTTTTTTTTTTGTAATGATTACACTTTTATAAAAATTATTGCTTCTTTCCCAAATGCAAATATGCGAATGAAGAGGTTTGCTGTAGAATTGTTTTTATGAGTCAATCATCTCTATGTATTAATAAACGGTAAATTGCTAACGCTAATATCAAGAACAAGCATTATTGGTCTCTGTTGTCATAAAATGGGAATTTTGAGCTTGGGATTTTATGTTTAGGGATTTTGTAATTGTATTGTACATTTTCCAAAAGTTGGGGATTTATTTGTTTGGCGATTTTAAGCCGATTTGTCGATTCGGCGCCGATCAGCTGAATTGTATACAATTGTGCTGACGAAAGAATTGAAGCCGTACAACCATAGACAACGTCGTGAGTTCGCTGATTGGGCACTGGAAATGTTGGCGGTTTATGGCATGGCGGCATTTTTTTAGAAATGAGGAAGAAGACACCGTTACCGTCAATGGTCACAGGTGTAGAGCGATGTTAACCGACTTTTTGTGGCCAGAGCTCGAGGGGTAGTGGACTGGCTTCCAAATTGGAAGGTTCGGTGTTCGATTCTCATCCTCGGGCGAAAGACATATGTATTCATTTTTTCAATTAGCGAAAATCAACTAAGATGAGTAGTTGACTAAATCAACATCAAGCCAACTCCCACTAAGAATTTAGTCTCCCCATTAAATGTTACATGCCACCCATGGAGCGAAATAACTACTCTCTACCTCATTTTCCAAAAAAAAAAAAACTTAACACAGCTGAGGCATTATAAGTGTATTCATACACACTTGAGAGTTAAGTTCTTTAAAAAAAAAAAAAACATCGATATATCCGAGCTTTGGTTCCAACAAGATGGCGCTTACGGCGAGCGTTCATCAATTGGCTGACGCGATTATACGATTTGACACCACTCGATTATTTGCTCTGGGACTACGTCAAGTCCTTAGTCTACGCTAACAAGCCAACCACTTTGGACAAGCTGGACACGCTATTGCCGGAACAACGCCGAACATATTAGACCGAGTCGCCAAAAATTGGACCGACCGTTTGAAACACTGCCCGCAAAGCCGAGGCTGTCATTTGAATGATGTGCTATTCCACACATAATGGCATGAGCGTAGCTTTAAAATAAGGCCAGAATCAATTTTATATATCACACCATTGTTGTTTTATTTAAATTTTTTTTCCTATCGTTCTTATATGGTCATCCTAGTTTCACTCCGGAACAACGTGTGGAAAATTAAGTTAAAAAACTTAACACCGAGAAAATCCAATGGTATTCTTAGAAAAAGTTCGAAAAATCCCTACAAGTCTAGGGGACTTTACCCGCCGTGTAAAAAAGAAGACATAATAGAAGACGTGCAAGCACAAGGCTTTAAGGTTCAATATCATAAAGAAAGAAAAGCGACAAACGGACAGTGACAAAGATACCGTAGTCAAACGCGGACTTAAAAAAACTGTACAAAAGAACGTTGCCGGGTCAAGTGCAACGGAAAAATTGAGATCATACGCTCAAGTTGCGACATATGGGGTGGCCGTGGTGTAGTGGTACTAGCAATCGCTTCTCACTCGGAGGGTCAAGGTTCGAATCCTAGCCACGACAAGCTTTCATTTGTGTAATTGGAACTCAGTCAGAAAAATCTGCGTGTGAAGGCATAACACTGACATGTAGATTTGGCTGTTGTAGGGTTTTCAAGCACAAAAACAACCGTTAAAATTCACAACCTGAATCATTCCGAGTGAAGAAAATCTCTCCGTCCTATTCGGACTCCCACCCCTGGAGAGTCAATATCGAAACCAAACACACCTGAGTTTCAAACCACTCCATCACAAAACAATGCTTTCCTTTCTCCTCCTTCTATCTTTCCGCCCGCACCCTGGCAACAGTATAAGGGTATTCATAACCCCTTAGGCGCGCGTAAACTACGAGTATATAAAAAAAAAAAATTAAAAATATGGAAATAAATTCAGTTCGGCCTCTACAGACCCGGTGTCTCAAGTTTTCGCGATAAATTTAGAAAAACTAGAGGAGGAAACTAAAGTTAATCAGCTCTTGTTTCATAAACTAAGCAAGCTCGAGTTTGAACCTCGAACGACGAACTAGAAATTTTTCTATGGAAAGCCCATATTGGCATAGGCTTGATTTCGGAAACCCATTTAAAAAGGGGAGCTGGACCCAAAATAAGAGGTTGCTCCGATTATCACGCGCACCATCCTTCGAAAAACGCGAGAACCAGACCTTATATTAAAGACTGCATTAAGCATACCAAGAACATGATAATAGGCCTTGAATCTATCCAAATAGGTTCAGCCTCCGTAAAGATTAGACTACAACATTGTATCTTGTTATTTCTCTCCGAGATATAGGATAAGAGACGACGACCTCGATCTACTTTTTGGCTCACTGGGGTCAAATTTTATCTTCGCTGGTGATTTTAACGCGAAAAATACGTTTTGGGGCTCAAGATGCATTTCAACGAAAGCCAGGTTACTCTATAAAGCAAGTATGAAGCGTGGTGCGGACTATTTTTCGACGGGCAAACCAACACATTGGCCTGCCGACACAAACAAAACGCCTGACCTCGTAGGCTTTTTCATCGCAAAAGGGGTCTCTAGATACCGCTCGAGAGTAGAAGATCTTTGCTCAGATCACTCGCCAATAATTCTCAAAATCGCCAAGAGCACCTAGATTGACAAATGACAAAACGAACTGGGACGGCTTTAGAAGAAATTGCGAAGAAAATATTGGCATATGTGTCCCACTAACGACGCCTTTAGAAATAGAAGAACTTGATAAGTTCGTGGAAGCCATTCAGAGAGTTACGTGGAACAACACTTCTTTTCGAACATGAGGAGTACGAAACAAAAAACTAATATACCTGCCCGAAATCGAAAACCTTTTACGAGAAGAAAGGAAAGTACGAAAGAGATAGCAACGATCGCGAGCGCGCCTGCATAAAACCCATTTCAACCACCTTTTAAATGCTTGACTGCCGAAAAGAGTTCCAACTACTCGCTCTGGAAACCGTGAAGTCCACTAAAGAATTCGTAAACTCCAGGATACGATTTAATTACAGGTGAAATCCTAAAAGAGTTACCCAAAAAAGCGTTAATCAAGCTCTGCTATATTATAAATGATTCCATGAGACTTTTATATATTCCAATCCAATGGAAAGTCGCTGCAGTTACAATGGCTCCAAAACCGGGGAAAAGTCTAAATGACAAAAAATGATATAGACCTATGTATATCGTTGTTGCTGATAATTTCAAAAGTCTTAGAGATATTTCTGCTCAAAAGATTGAAACCGATAACTGAGGAAAGGCGATTGATTCCGGATCACCAGTTTAGCTTGAGGGTCAAACATACCACAGTCCATCAGGTAATTGAAAACGCACTAGAAGAAAAAAAGATATGTTCTGGGCTTTTTCTTGACATATCGCAAGCCTTCGGCAAGTATGGCACGAGAGTCTGAAATATAAGCTACAACAAATTTTACCAGACAAAATTATTAGAATATTGGAATCTCATCTTGAAAACAAACTGTTTCGGATCAGATATGGGACTGAATACTCAAAATTCAAGGAAATTCACGTGTTCCACGAAGAAACGTTCTCGGTCCATACCTGTTCCTATTGCATACAAGAGATATGCCATCAACATACTGTGGTAGCCATGTTTTCGGATGATACGGTAATATTCGCGGCGGGCCAAATAGTTGAATCTTCGACGGGAAAACTCCAACGAGCTTTGAACTCCATAGTTGGGAGTACGAAGACCTGACGAATCGTCCTAAACGAGACCAAGTCAGCACACGTAAAGAAAGGTAAACGATTTACCCATATTCATCAATTCGGCAAAAATACCGTAAGCAAACGAGGCAAAATATTTGAGAATGAGTCTAGATGCGAAATTAAAGTGGTAATCACACGTTAAAAAGAACCGCGATGAGCTCGAAATCAGGCTTAGAGAAGTAAATTGACTTATCGGTAGATACTCGAACTAAGCTTATATAACAAGCTGCTTTTGTATAAGTAAGTGGTAAAACCTTCTTGGATATATGGACATAAACTTTAGGGTTGTACCAAACAAAACTTGCTTCAATTGAAAGATTGAGTTCACCAACGATTTTTCTAAAAGGCTAAAAAGGATTAATTTCAAGGACCAGATTCTTATTTTTCTATTTATTTATTCCTGTTCAATTTAATAATTTTGAGAAAACTAAGTTTTAATGTGTCTTTCACGTTTTATCTAAAAGTCTATTCAAATGACAGACAAAACCGTTATCATCAAGTTTAAGAAAAACAAAATACTGTACTTTTAAAAATCCTATATGTCTTGCACTGACATAGAACCAATTTGGTAAATTTTTTCCACGTACTACATATTAAATACTGACCGATAATTTTATTCTCGGCAAAAATCAATTGTATGAAATATTACCGAACAACTAAAACTATAATAGTGTACTCTGTTTATTTTTACTGCCCTAAATATTTTTGTTCTAAATTTGTTCAAGTCAAAATAACAAAACCAAAACAATATTTCCCTTAACGTATTTGCATTTATTGGTGCTGCAAGCGAACCAAAATCTCTATGGCAAAAAACATGTTAAGAAAATACCTGCCTTCAGAACTAAAATGATGCGTGATAAACACAAAACCCTAAAATTGCATAATTTCTTCTAACCTACCTAGTGAAAGTGATAACCAGATGCAGTGGTGTTAGTACTCCGAAAATGATTGGATCAGAGCGGATGACAACATGTGTTCATGCAAAAACTGTCAAATTTTATCTATAAGAAAACAAGTGTGCCTTGGAATTTTAATTTAATATCTTGCATAACGTGAAATAAGCAAGACGTACGCATCCATACTACATGTTTCAAGTTCTCCTGTGCGTATGAATCTACTGACAGACTGCCGTAAAATAAAAAAATTAATTTTAAATCTTGCACAACGAACAGGACCTACAAAATTTTATTACTACTACACATCCTGTTGCCAATTTGACTTATTCGCAGTTCGGGATACAAAAATTAACACGCTCAAAAATCGTGTTTCTTGCACTTGGTAGTTATTTAAATAATATCCAGCTGAAGTTGAGAAGCGAGAATTTATTTATTCATATTGTTAATGAGTAGAATGTGATGCGCGAATCCAAAAAACTTTTTTAAACAATAAATAAAATAAACAAATTATGCAACCATATCAAATCGCTTACCTTTGAATTGCGTTCGGCTGTAGTATTTTCCAAAAATCGACTTAAAACTCCAGTAGAATGAAACGATCTTTTTGCAGAAAGATCTTCAACACCAGCACGGCAAGTAGGAAGCAGATATTGCGGACGAATTATTGTTTTATTTAGAACACCCCGATTTAAGAACAAATGACACAAAAATTTATCCGTCTGCGAACGACGAATGCACATGAGACTAGAACTCCCAAAACAAGCCATTATCCTTCTTTTTTTTTTACAACGGTAACGACTTTTATGGGAATAACAAATTACCTGGGACAGAGCAAATGAAAATATGTATGTAAGAAAAAACTAAAGGAAAGTTAAAATATTATACAGCACTTTCCGCGAACCAGTCACTCTTAAATTCACAAATATTTAAAGCAATTACCAGCTCAAGTTAAATTATTTTGCTTTTTTTTTTCTTTTAATACCAATTAAACTTAATCGACTGTATGCTTTCGGGAGTAGCAACGAAGTAGTTATGACTGAATCTTTGGATTGAAGCTAACACCACGGCCACCACCAACTGCCTATTCGATTTCTCTCTGGATAACTTCGGGCTAGCAGACTTCGAAGGCACCGCAATTGCTTTCGTCACAACTGAGTTCGATTTCAACAAACCACACACGGGCTTCGGTGTATCAGTGCCAAACTTTATTACTGGGCCAAACGCTTTGAACACTAGACAGAAATCTTGTATTTTAGCGGAATCCGAGCCGCTATACTCCATCCCTACTATTTAATGTAAGTCAGTATTATAATTTCTTGGTTCACTTTCGTTTTGTCAGTTACCTTTTTAACATGAAGGACATTCATTCCAGAGGATTGGTTGTATCTACGTCCAATTATTCTCTAAATGTAAACTTTTTCACTTTAGGTCGTGCAAAAAAAAAACTGTGAACACATGCGAATGTATGTATGTATGTATATGGTTTCAATCAAAATAAATAGCAGGTAAGACACATGTCAAATATTCGGAGTTATTGGCAAAAACAGATGTTTACTAGAAGTCAAACGAGGGTTCTGATAACTGATTGGTATAAACGTGGAGTGCGTTCATAAATATTTGTTTGCAGCTGTTGAGTTCAGTAAAGTGTGTTAGTATCGAAATTTTTTCTGATACATTGATGAACCAATGTTTAGTTCAAAAAAGCGTTTTCACAAGTTTGTATATTTTAGAGGTGTAACAATGTCAAATTTTGATATCTGACTGAAAACACGCTAATGGATTCTGGCCAAATATTACGAAAAAGATATAAAATACACATTTATGGTTTTGAAAACGGCTCTAAAAATACGAGTAACAAAAGCACTAGTTGAAGGCACTCTCCAGCATGACATTACAAACTTTATGTTGACTCGAAGAAAAATCTGGAAAGTATCGATATAGCCATAAACCAATGCTACAGAACATGTACATGTGCACTGAGTACAACATCTGTGGAAGCTCTGAGAATAGAATCCGGTTACAAATCAGCTTACAGACTAAGACAAAAAAGACATTTGATTTAATGAGCAAAGCACTGTCCGACATTTCCCATCCGCTTTACACAGTTTTGCAAGATAGTCTACTCAGGAAAAAACAAAACAGGAAAGGTTCTATATCTTCCCTAAGTAAAATGTTACGTCTAATTTTGTCTCATGGATAATTACCGTCCGAAACCCTAAGTGCTCTCAACCCTCCCCCTCCATGGAAAAGACACTCACTGCCTATCGACGTCAGTCTTTCCAGGCACAAAAAAGAGAGCACATCAAAAATGTATTTCTGCATGCTTCGCCGAGAGCTTATCGAAACAAACAATCCCGAAAAAACTCTGTATGCAGATGGCTCCTACAAGAACAAAAACTCCACCTTCCGGATGCAGCTGGTAGTTACCTGGCTGAAATTGCAGCATTACTAAAAGCACTAGAAATTGCACAGACTAGCGCAGAAAAAACGAGTAATATAATGGTGTTAAATGGCATGATCTAGGTGGAAAACTGTACTAAAATATATATTTGCAAGCGAGTGTAATCTGCCAGCTTTGGTACACCTACCAATCTGTTGTAGACTAATAACCAACTCTTTTATTGCTGTTTACGCTAAATGCATTGTTGGCCTTTATACGAGACTTTTCTCGTTGGTACACCGCGGTCTATTTTTTAATCGTTTGTTTCGATTTGTTGGATATTTTATCATGCATTCGATTAAGTACTCGTAAGTAAGAAAGGGAATTTAAGGTTATTATCTTTCCAGATTTTACAGTATAATATATTGTCCTATTTTTTTCGAATATTGTTGCTAAGCATTCAAAGCTTTTTCATTTTCTACTCTTCGCTTACTTTCCTCTAAATTCTGACATTGGCAAAATTTACTTTAATTTTTCATTTCAATTTGTTGATACTCTTTTGTCTTTTGTTATACTAGATCAACAGATTGTTTTGTTTCATCTTGATGTAAAAAATATTGGCCAATAAAGATTTATTGAATTATATTTTTGAGATTTTAATTGACATAAAGCACATAATATTAAAGGCTGCATTTATTGCTAAGAGTGTCCCGACGTGATGCAATTCGCTAGAAGCGATTAATTACATGAGTATATATGGAAGTGCTTATGACACAGCGATTTTAGTGACTGCAAACAACTTAAAACGACTGCTCGCTTCAATGTTGACTAATTTATTAACTTATGGGAGAAAAATAATTTTTCTGGAATATCGTCATTATGATTACCGCAATAAAATACTAACTAAGATCTTGGGACGGATGGAAAGAAAATGGGTTTTGGGCAGACAATATCACTTCGAAAACAATTTCAGAATATGAATAAATTTTTTAATTTCTTCATTGACTGTATGCACTTAAAATCTCTTCTTTATTCATGAGGTTTTGAAATATCTTTTACGCAGTGCATAATTGCTTTCCAAAAACAATAAGCGTCTTATTTTAGGGTGCACTCTACCAGTGTTAAAACAATAATGGAATTAAAAGAAATCCCTGGGTCATAAACACTCAATCGCTTGCGATCTCGCTGTGCGCGATGTAGGGGTGACCTTATTTTTATATTTCGGGTTGCTTAACCCATTTATTGAGCTGATTCTATGGTGTATTGATATTTTCATCGCCTGGTAATATGTGGATGCTCTGATTTGAAATGAATTTAGGAAAACTCCTGCGACTTCAGTGCTTAGTTTTCTAAGTATCTATTACTTATTTATTTCAAAACTGTCATTAATGGAAAATATTTTTTTACTATGTAAGTATTACATGATATTACAGAAAATTGTGCTCATATTTATATACATATAACTAATCAGTGTCTATAATACTTTGTTTCTAATTAGCACTGTTTTTTACCATATATACATATGTGTAGTTACAAAATTCTTCTTTTGCGACTCAGTTGAAGTCGGCTTTAAATTACTTTAACTAATAATTGCTAAATGTTTGCTTATTTTTTAGACAATACGCAATTGCTCTATAGCTATCATGTGTTGTGGTAATCAACTTAATTAAAACAGAGAGTTGATACTTTTTTTTGTTTATTTACTCCGTAGAAAGCGGAATTCATGTCACCGGGACCTTTGAAGCAAGCAAATGATTTCGACAAAGTGATGCGATCTTTAAGTTTATATCTTCAAAATATTTATTGGATTGACATCATTGGCAGAACGCATGGAGCTGTTACTGGTGCGTTCGCATATATTGAAACCGAAGCGGAAGAAGTAAACTCGCTATGAATAGCGGGACCTCATTAGAATTAGAACGATGTGTTACACTTGCCAATCGCTGTTTCTTTGGTCTTAGAATGAAATTCAATAATAATGGAAAACCCGAATCACTCCAATCGTTCTCTAAGGCGTCGCGCAGTAGGATGAAGATGTCATTAATCTTTTTGAACGCAGTATTTTTGAGCGATTTTGAGTCCGGTTTACTTTGGACTAATAGGAATAGGACCGAATTCTACTAGCTATGTAGTGGCATCGACATGGCCAAAAATATGCACTGTTGAATATTGACGCATCCAATCGAACAATCTTTAACATTTCTACCCAGACAAAGAATCCGCTCTAGACGGATCTCATCTTGGTTGGCGAATGCGTAGGTGGAAGAGGACGTCAACAATTTTAGAGTGGGTAACTGGAGGCAGTTGGCCAAAGCACACGCTTACTGTAGAAACTTATTGGTTAGACCTAAACTATCTTGGACTGTAGAGCCATCTAAGTTGGTCAGTATTTCTTTGCTGACAGTAGGGCATATTAGGGCTACAATGTTGATAATGAAGAGGGGTGTTGCATTAAGTTTAAACTTAAGAAATTTTCTCTTATTCTCTGACTTACACCCGCTTTGGCCTCTTACCCACAAGTTTTTTTTAATATATTGTTATAGTGAAAGAAAGAAGACTTAAAGTGCAATTGTGACAATGAAGTTAATTTAAAGAAACAATTCAAATCCAATACGAGAACAATAAAATTTATTTTATAGAATTTTACGTTTTCTTGCTAAATCGAAAAGTACTTTTGTCAAGTCTGTAATGTACGCTAGGATGCAGATATTTAACCCGATTTACGAGGTAATCAACTTTGCTATTCATTACGTTGTACGAAAATTTATTCCTCAGGATTAAGCCCACGATAGCCATTTTTTGATTTGTACAATGAAAAATAAATAAAATACTCACATATATGTATATATAGGGCAGTGGTAAAGTCTGATTGATACGTGTAGTGAGAAATGTAACTAATATTTAATTGAATTCGAGCAGTGAACGAACGATCGATAATTGAAACCATAATTTTATAACGAATTTTACCTGTCAAATAAATCGAATAATTGGTATAAAGATTTTTTTTATATAAATGACAGCAAGTGTAAAACAGCTGTATTGAATAGTTTTCCGAAAAAAAGTTATTTTAATAAATGGCTCGTTCTATTGTTCTAAGGATATCTAATTTTATAAACAAATTAGATAATGCAATTTCTCAGGCTTTCCGAAATCCTTTTCGTCCAGGTAATGTCTTTTTGTACTAATTAACCCATTTTAATGTGATGTGATTGTAGAACACCTAGCCATTGTTGGGACGAATAGTTCGTTTCCAGTTGAAACACAAGGCAAGTCGAAATTTAACCTCAAAGATTTAATTGGTGATGGTATCCTTTGGGCTGTGCCTAAACACCGAAGAACTGTTGAAAGAAGATTGAGTCGAAAATTTGGCAATCCTGAGTATGTTTGGAAACCACTTAAACTAAAAACTTATTTACGTTCATGCCGCACTTGTGGACATGATCATGAAATTGGAGTATTGTGCCGTAAGTTCCTAACAATAAAGACTTGTGAAATGCAACATAAATTATTTACTTTCAGCGCATTGCTATGCAAAGGTATCTACGGAAACGAAGTTGATGCAGGATAAAATTCAAGAAAAATTGGGGTTAAAACCCGTAGAAGAGGAAGTTGTAGTGCTCTATGAAGGGGAGAAAAGTGAACAGGTATATAATATAAAACAAATTTATTTAAACACTTGAAAATGTTGTCTTTTAGCCCGCTGAGTTTCTGAATGGAAAGCGAATTGTAGAAATGGAAAAGCCTCGGCCGATATGGTTCAGCAAAAACTTGATTCAAAAATCGATATCCACACAAAATCCAGCTTCCACTAAGGAAGTTAAACCTTCTGATTTGGGTTAAAATATTTAAAAATTGTATAAATTAAAAGCAATACATACATACTAAAATGTCCGAAGTATTTTTTTGAAAATATAGAAAAGAAAAATTAAAGACTACAAAGGACTTTATTTCTTTAAAGATGCTCAAACAATTTTAAATACAATTAATGACAATCACGCTTTAATTAATGGTGACTAGTTTGGTCAAAATCCTTGGAAGAAGATAATCAGCCAGGCCCAGAAAATCTGATAGCAGCTAAAGATTAATCCCTGTTTCATTCTCGAAACCTTCTGAACTTCTAGTGAGCTGCGGATGGGGTGTTAAATACGCTGCTGTTAAGTCGCCTGACACTGAAAAGAATCTTCATCGGAAGCCTTGCGAACAGTGAGAGAGAAATGCGTTTTCGAAATTGTGCTGCCCCAACCAATTTAGTAGATTTGCTCTACTAATTGGTGTACTACAATATTTCCCCAAGTTCTGTACTCAGGGCTTAAATCTCCGTCGGTTAAGAAATAACGTTTTGACTATAGTTTAGTTGCTAAACAAAAGAACATGTAAGTTTGGTTATTTAGCAACAGTGTGGCTCTTCATTCGATCCTTGTCTATGGAGAAATCCTATTATGATTGGAGCATTAGCACGTAGATTTGGATTACCCGGGTAATCTGGGTGTTTTGTCAGACACTCTATTCCTCCTCGAAAAGTTAATTTAAATTAATGCAATATATATTTAGTTTAGCAAATTTTAAATAATAAAAAGGAAGGCAAAAAGAAAAAAAAATTAATACAATAAAGAAAGAACATGAGAAAAAACTTAAAATTAAAAGAAAATTTTATATTACCTAATTACACTCACTGGCCAAGTACCTCAAAAGTAAAAATCGAAATCGTTTCGTGCTTCTGGCTTCTCTCAGTTTAATGGGAGTTCCGTTTGAATTAAGGCAAAGGTTCTTTGCGACCGAGGAAAAACTAGTCTTTTATATAGGTATTCAGGTTGATGTGTTTGTATAATATCGTGCAAACAAGATAGGGAACGAAACTCTAACAAGCTATCGAACGAGCAACCGACAATACGCTTTGAATAAGAGGATATGCGATCACGTCTTCGAATACCATAAATATAACGAGCAATATTATTGTACACAACATTAAGCTTCCTTCTGCTAAAATAGTTAACGTTGCCATATATCTCGCATCCAAACAGTAAACTTGGCAGGAGAAGCGTTTTTGCTATTATTTTCCTTACAGGTGTAGGTGTGAACATTTGAGTTGACCAAAGTAAACGAAGGCCTCCGTAAACCTTTCCGATTGCGGCGTTTATATGGTCAGCCCAGGTTAGGGTACTGTTAAAAACGAGTCCAAGATTACTTGCAATGTTTACATAGGGGATGGTTTTTTGACCTAGTTTTAGCAATGGCAAGGTAGACGGGTCTTGTGTTTTCCTATATATGGCGAGAGCTTTCGATTTCGCTGAGTTAAAGCACACGAAGTTACGTCGAGCCTAGAGAAGTATGTTATACAATTCTTCGTTAATCAAAGCAACGACTTCGTCTAAGACAGCAATATGCCCACTCAAATACAACTGAACGTCATCGGCATACATATGAATCAAAGAGTGATGGATAATTTGAAACAGTTTATTAATATATACGGCAAAAAGTATTGGTCTAAGCATTGAGTCCCCAAGGCTCGAAATCCTAAGAAAACTTGAAAGTTGATCGTTAGCCACAACACATTGCTGCCTTTCTGTCAGGTATGAATAAATAAGATTCTTTGGAGAAGTTATATTTGTTCTGGAGTTTTTGACATAGAAGAAAATGGTTCACTGTGTCGAACGCTTTGGAAAAATCTAAACGAACTAGTAGAGTTAGATACTTTTTATCCAAAGACTTCCTGATATCATCTACCACAGACAGCAATGCGGTCTTACAACTGTGTTAGGGGCGAAAACCGGACTGAACACTGCTTACGAGATTATTTTGGAAGAGATACGTTCGTATTTACTTCAGAATTACTTTTTCAAACACTTTACTTAAATATAACAGAAATGCAATGGGTCTGTAACTACCATTTGCTTTTTTAGGTATCGGAATTACTTTGGCCTTTTTCCATACGTTCGGATATTCGGAAGTTGTGTTTATACTGTTGAATATCTGAGTTATATATGGTAAGATGTATGGAAGCATAAGTTTTACAAATCTGGGATCAACAACGTCAATACCAATTGCATTTGACTTTATCGACAGTACAGCTTCGACAACATCTTCATCACTAACGCATACGAAACCAAAGGATTCGTTTGTAGTGTTGGTTTCTGATGGTTCAAATGTATTGTGTCCGGTTTCACCGGGGAAGGATGATGGCGTTTTGACGAACTCAGCATTGAGTAGCTCACAGTCAATATCATCAGGCAGTTTTGGGTTCCCTTTTCCAACACCAAGTTCCTTTAAAGTTTTCCATGTGTTTTTCACCGAACACCTTTGACTTAGTCTACTGCTGTAATGGAGCGCTTTTGCAGCTCTAATGTCCAGCACCACTTTGTTTCGCAGACGACAAGTTTATACCTCTTCCAATTTTTGTAGGCTGTATTACGTTTCTGCATCTGCTGTAGAATACAAAACCAAGCCAAAGTGATGATGCTCTGCGAACAGTTTTTGTCTTGAAAGGGGCATTTTTGTTAAAAGTATGCTTGACCTGCTCTTGTAAGAATTCCACTTTTTCGTTAATGGATTGCATGTACCGCAAATTGTTCCCGTCAGTACTGTGTATGTCGTGCAGTAGTTCAAGCTGATTCAAGTTTTTATAGTCTCGAAACTGGTATCTAATCTCCTTTCGTTTGTTTTCGAAATTTAGGGTTAGGTAGATCATATCATGAGTTGAAAAAGTGAAGACCGAGACCTGACTATAAAGAAGGATCTTACATACATCGCTGACAAAAAAATATATCAATAAATCAACATGAGTCACCGTGAAAATGAATAGGACTAGTAGTATTTACTGAAAGTAGGTTGGAAGTAGGAATTGTCCATCAAATTGCAGTTAAGGTCACCGCATAGAACAGCATGGGTGGCTATACAAGAGAATTGCTCAAGAATTGAAATTATCGGCATGTAGTCCACATACCGGTTTGCAGTGTCCTGCATAGACTTGCAACTTGCCCTGTATCCATTCGCGCACATAAATAGCTGAACCCCCCCCCCCCCCCCTACACAACCTATTCTATAACCACGAAAAACTTTAAATAAAATTTGTCTTCAATATCTGAATGAAACCACGTCTCAGATATACATATAACATCCACCTGTGATCCTACAAACAAATACCTAGATTCCTCTAGTTTCAACCCATTATGCAGGCTTTGTGCATTAAAGTGACAGATTTTTAAACCACTTTTCTGCGCACAGAGTATGCGGTTCATACTATGCAAGTTCTCGCTCCTATCTTCGTCCATATAACTGCCTTCGGTGTTATTTTTATACTGGTGCTCATTTTTCATAATTAGGGAGAGAGTCAGAAAGCCGAAAGTATTAGAAACGTGGGAACAAAGCAATTTCGTCAGGCAGTAAATATTAACAAAAGACAATTGAATAATAAAAATTACAATAAAGTATACAAAAATAACGAGACTAAAGAAAACGAAAAATAAAGAAAAATAGTTACATAAAAAAGATGTCTTTAAAATGTCTCAGCGGCAGCAGCAGCTGCATGCAGTGCTTCAGAGCTTGAAATGCGAAAGCTTTTCATATTTGCCTAGCGTAAACAGATCCGTGGTAAGTGTGTACCGCGAAGAGATGTTTTTTTTCACCTGAGTACGAGAGCACCATTTAAAATAAAGCGTGTCTGTCGGCTTAGGCTTTCATTTAGGTAGCAACAGGCTTCGGACTCCAAGCCAAGATGCGGAGATGTAGTTGTGACGCATTTTGTTTTCGGTAATTTGCTGCAGCGGTAAGCACAACGTTCCTCTATTGCTAATTGCTGAATTTCAACACGATTGGCGATGGTGTGGCATTTGGGTTGGCGCTTGAATTTGCTCGGAAAGCTTTAACTGAAGTAGGCGGCCTATAATCAATCGTATGACAAAGATGATTGAACGTACTCTTAAGGTTTTCATTTGGAAGTATGGGTACCCCAAAGAGCACAGCGTCAGAAGCCACTTCTTTCCTCTCCAGTGCATCCATACGTTACTGAATAGCTATGATCTCTGCCTTATGCAATTTAACAGACGATCTGATATCTTCCTCAACTCGTCATCAAATCGACGACCCCAAATTTCTTTGATTTCCTTAACCTTTAAGAGAAACTCACTTCGCATTTTGGATATTTCCTCCGCGAAACCAATCCTCATCGATTTTGCTTGTTTTACGAGATGTTGTTCCAAGACTTGGGCATTGTCCAAGTTGTGTTGTTTCGTTGCGGGAGAGGCTATACATGTGGGCGTAGATGGAAGGACTTTTGTTGGTGCATAGTTTTAAGAGAAGAGCGAGATTTGTGGTAATGGATGGCAATGACGAATATAATTCGAGTAATATTTCGCGCCGGAAAAAACAAAACAAAATATTTTCAAAAAGAGCTAGATGAATAGTCTATTTTCACACATTACCAACCGGAAAGTATGAACAAATGTATGCTGGCTGAATTTCAGTAACTCCTCAGTGAATTACCAATGTATGTAGTCAAAAAGTTGAGAGACGGTATTACCCGCATCTGCCTTTGGATGAAAAGGAATGCATCTGTTGATGAAATAAATGATATTTTACAAACATTCCAGATACTGTCGTAAACATAGTGTGTTATCCATAAGAATTTTTACATTCCTCAAATCCAATAGGACTTCCATCACACTGTATCCAATTAAAAACTGGCGTACCTAGAACTACTACACAACTTATATACTCCAAATCTGCGCAGATTGCAGATCACGTGTAGGTAATAACATTATCGGAGCCGTTATATTTACGGGGCCTGCAGCAGGGCAATAAGCAAATGTATCTAGCATTCCAATGATTAAAACGGGTTTGCTGTTTACATTTAAGAGATTTTATACGTTTCGCTATAACTATTCAAAATTCACAACCAACAATATGCAAGATTAGATTTGCGGGGAAAATGTTTCTTACAAGGATAATTTTACGTCGGTCTATCAAGAATAGGAAGTGCGAATAATCAATTTATTTTGATATCAGACGGAGACAAAACAAAAAATTTGTTATTTCCAGAAACATTGTTAAATTAAAAATAATGCATATAATAATATATAATATTTAAAGTTTCTGTAAAGATAAGAAATTTGCAACTATTCAAATTTGCATACTACCCAAGCGAAGGTAGAAGGAGGCCTTGTATGCTTTAATAGAGCTACTAATTAAAATCTAAGAAATTTTAAAATAATAAGACTAGTTCACAGATATTTTTTTTTTTATTTAAAAACTAATGGAACATTTGAAATTTTTTTCAGAAAACCATTGTTAAATTCCAGAGCTGTCATAGTACGTTTTCCACCAACTTTTACTTTAACAATGTCGAGAAAAGTATTATCTTTACATTGTACTCGCAGGCACATTGCACTACGCACAAATATAACCGATCCAGGGCAACCTTCACTTTCTTCGAAAGTAGGCCCTAACCGGAGCTCCACTAATTTGATATTTAAATCCTGTAGCTTTGTTGTTAAATGCTTAAAGCCAAATAGTGCTCTGTATAAGTTGTATATTTCGGATGCAGTCATAAACCTCCAGTTTACCTCAGCCATAGCGGGAACAACTTTGCGTGCTTTGAATGCTAAGTTTAAAATATATAGTTAAAAATAAAAGATAAATGTTACCATATGTTGCCTCATTTTCGTTTTGTTGTTGAGGGTTGTTAAAGCTTTCGGGGAAGGATTCTATTGCCGATCTCAGTAGGTTTGCGCCTTCTTTGGCCAAAACATCATACAATTCGGGCATTAAAACATGAGGACCAATGCTTATTTCTTTTTGTGCATATACCTGACATATGTTTAATAAAACGATTTGGTGTTAAAGGAGCAGATACAGTTACACATGTATATGTTGGTTAGCAAACATACTTCACCGACATCAAATTGGTTTGGCTCTATCTTCATTATTGATACGCCAGTTTTGGCATCCCCTTTCATTATTGAAAAGATAATTGGAGCTGCACCACGCCATCGAGGTAGAATGCTTGCATGTACGTTGATCATTCCTCTGAAATATAGGTATTTTCTTAGAAACACATAATATGAGAGAATAATTCTTTTACAAAGGAAATGACTTGATTATGTTTTCTGGTATCATATGACCAAATGAAACAACTACTCCCATATCAAACTGCCGACAAACGTCTCCATCAACTGGCCATTTATATACCGGTATTCTATTGGCCATAGCGTAGCATTTAATGCAATTAGCGGGGTTCTTAAAAGACGTAACAATGCCAATCATAGACACTGTCGAATTGTCTAAACTTTTAAACAAAATTATTTCTGAGTTTTGTCATAAATGTTATATCATCCGACAGTTAACATACCTCAAATTATGCAGCTCCTTAATACTTGGCAATGAGAAGTTGTCAGTACCAAAAAAAAGTACTTTAAGATTGGCCTTTTTGACTGAATATCTGCGTGCATGGTTTAGATATTCAAAGACCTTTCTTCTATATTTAAAGAAGTTTACTTCTCCTAACAATTTTAACATCATAGATAGTGGAAAAGTATTGCCCGTCTGACAATTATACTAGTTGTCAATTTCGCAGTTTAGCAATCCCTGGATTTGAAGAGGATACAAAAATATTAACATGAGAGCGGTCGGTAATATGGTGTTCTTCATTGTATTAAAAAAAAAATCAGTGATTTTGGCTTTTCGATAGATATAAGATCTGTTCGTATAGTTTTTGGATTTAATAAGTAAACACTGTCAAATCTGGAGAAGTGAAGGGTGAAAATTGGTTAAAACGTTAGCGAACGAATTTTTTTACTTACTTTTTTTTCAAAAGAATTTAAAAAAAACAAGTTTTAATGAAAGTCGAAATTTTTTATTTAAAATTTTGAAGTTTAGGACAAAGATTCAGCGCGTTCCGAATCCTAGGGAAGAGTTAGTCAAACAATTCTGATTCTGATCGAGAGCCGGAGCCTACAAAACTAATGGCGTTTTCGTTTGGGCGATCAGAAGGCTTTTTTTGTGTGCTTCGATTTTTATTTAAAAGGAATACTAAAAACTTCTTCGGATTTTAAGTTTTAAATATACATATTTGCTTGCGAATCAATTTGAACACTCAGAATAATTAGTAGGCCAAACACAGCCAATTGCACGAAAGCAGAAATCTAGTTTAACACACTTGACACTATACTATTTGACGTTTATACATATTTATATACCTTAATACATTTTGACATAAAATCCAGGAGAGACATTTTGAAATGAAAACGAGAACCAAAATTTTGTTTCTGAAAAAATGAGGGGAAATGGTTGTATGTCACTTGGGTTGGTGACGATATCCCACTTTCCAAAATCCCTTTTCCATAATCCCCTGTTCCAAAATCCCCTGTGCCAAAATCCCCCGTTTTTATATTTTTGTTTTCATTTCTGGCGCCAGAAACTTTTACATATTATTATCAACAGCAATCCTGTAAAACAGCGACAGGATATGCATAAATAAAAATAACGGCGGCACAATTGGCCGAAGACAATCGAAGCCAAAGTATGCTCCGGAGTTTTGGTCTATTGCAGATTCTCACGTCTTTCCGAGAACACAAAACAACGCGGAAGCTTGGCATAGACGTTTTCAAGTTCTAATTGGAAAGCCCCATATTGGGCTTTAAACATCACTCAAAAATTAGCCCTGGAGCATATTGTTGTAAAAAACAATATTGAAAATGCTTTCAGGGCAAAGAATAAAGAAAAGACGATCACTGGAAATAAAGCGCAAGAAGTTAAAAAATGTAATTAAAAATTGAGAATCGTCTGAAAAACTTGACTTCTTGAAGGCAATTGCACATAACATTGCGCTTGATAAAATTATCTATCTATCTATCTGTATATGGACTGTGTAAGAACGTATAATTGCTACATTGTTTTTTTTATATAATACATACACATAAACCAGAATTAATAAATACGTATAAAATAAGAAAACAAGAAATTTTTTCCTGTAACATCTAATCACGTATTCTAAAAAAAAACGGGGGATTTCAATTTTGAAAACAGGGGATTCCGGATCGAGGAATTTTGAAACGGGGGATTATGGGTAAATGTGTGAAACCAAAACAGGGGATTTTGGAACGGGGGATTTCGGGGTCCTCCCATGTCACTTTTGTGTTCCGGAGCACGAAAAAAAGCCCAAACGTAAGATACTGGACTGGGTTTTAAAGCAACAAATTAGCGCATTCCGAACTGTAGGCAAGTGTTACTCAAACGATTCTGATTGGTCGAGAGGTGACATTTCGTGAGGTAGTGAACTAGATTTTAAGGCAAAACATTTCTCCCTGAAATTTCAGTCAGATGAAGAAACGTCGAAAATCAGTTGATTTGCCCACTTTGATTTAAGATAAGTTCTTTTGATAATTTATCTTCGTTTTGTCCATTTTAATGCCATTTGTTGCCTGAAGGTGTTTGGGAACATTCTAATTCAATCAACCTGCAGTAAATGCAGTTTGTCTTTAAACACCTTCTAAAAACTTTTTTCTATTTGAACTTATATTTACTCATATATTCAAATTGCACTTATTTTTGGCAAAACGAAATAAAAAAAAATTTAATTCGAAATGAAAAAAGCAATGGGTGTTTGATATAAGAAAAAGCGGCTTCGACAGTTTTCACAATTTTGTCAGATGAAACTTTTCAAATAAAATTGAGAAAAGGGGAAATCAATTGCTCTCTCATATCGTCCTTCTCTGCGAAAAACAAAGTATGAAAACTTAAAGTACGCGAACGGTTTTTTGACTGTTAGAAACTGAGCCTCTAGTTACAGCCAAAGCTCGAAGAAGAGGCCGAAGGACAAATAATTGCATAACTCAAAATAGAATGGCACGTAGAATTGTTCTGAGGTCTGCAAGCCGAATCAACCTCACAAGCCGTGTAGTAGCAATGTAGACACATAGGAGAAATAAGACATTCAAATGTCTCAACCAACAACTGATGATAAAAATGGAGGAGAAATTTAGAAAACCCCTCGTTGCTATAAAAACGGCCTTACGCTGCCCTGTTTCACTCCTATTGAAAATATCATCTTTCAAAGTTATGCGTGTATGATAAAAACGGGTATCGAAACAAGTAAAAATCAAATTAAAAATTTTAGGAAAAAAACACAGATATTGATTACACATTCTTATTTTTATTTTTTTCATCAAACCTTTTTATCATAACAATTGTTTAAAGCGCAAACCATTGCTTCTGATGAGTAAACAATGTCCTTCATCCGTCTGTATAAATAAAAGTCAAGGGGGTCAAGTCCGGAGTTCCTGGAGGTCACAGAATAAGTCCATCTCGTTCTATACACGTCAAGAGACTATTTACGCTCAACATTGAAGGGAAACATCGAAACATTTCCATCGAGCATCTTATGTCGTTTTCCATCGGGCTTTTCTCCGCGTTCGGAAGAAGAAAAGTGACGTCACACCATTTCCCCTCATTTTCTCAGAATCTAAATCTCGCTTCTCGTTTTCATTTGACAATCGATATTCCTCTCTTCGGTTTTTCGTCTTCCAATTATTTCCTTTATTAGATTCCATGTTTTGCGTGAAACCAATCTCATTTCGTTAAATTTGATTTTATATGCATTTATTTTGCATATATACATAAGAGATTGTGTAGTTCTTTTCTTTATTATTATTTTGATTATTTGTGAGATCGTAGTATAAAAGTGGGAAATGATCCGACAAACCACACTCAACAGTGGAATTGTTAAAAGTTGTTTTCAGATTTTGTGAACCCAGAAATAAAACGAAACAATTTAGTTCAGACTTTATTCATTAGTGGGTTACAAAATTCCTAAATTATAATTCGATTAGTTATGTTAATTTTATTTATATTGATACATACTTTTAGTAAATTTCAATTATTTATATATATATATATATATATATATGTAGCACGGTTCTCTCTTGGCAATTTTTCTGCGTGTTCCCCAGTTAACCTCTAATTCAAAAGGAAGAATTCAAACGTGTCGTTTGACAGATCGGTATATATATATTTTTTTCTGTTTGTTGGCTTATGTGACGAAACAGGGTTGTTAACACTCCCCCCCGGTATGGCCACTAGGAGAAGTGGACTTTACCAAATCCAGAACACCGACATCTAACACAGCCAACTTTACGGCAGGTCGATTGTATACTCCTGAATTTGTTTGGACAGTAGCACTCCGTACCTGTCCATCTTTAGAAAGCCGGGTGCCGATAACTCTACCTTTGGGCCAGTAATTTCGTGGACTATCAGGGTCTACGATGATCACGATGTTGCCTACTTCAATTGGTTTAGTAGGAGTGAACCACTTTGAGCGCCGCGTAATTGTAGGGAGATATTCTAGCACCCACCGCTTCCAGAAACTGTCTGCATATTGCTGGCTAATCATCCAGTTTTTCCGTAGCACTGATGTGTCGTCGTTGAAGATTGCTGTTGGCTTCAATCCATTGGAGGACCCGAGTAGAAAATGGTTGGGAGTCAACGCATCTTCGTATTCACTCGTGATTGGCAGATATGTGAGAGGGCGTGAATTTATGATGTTTTCTACTTCAATTAGTGAACTTTGTAAAAGCTCATCGGATGGGTTGCGTGTATGCAGAGTGTTGGCTAATGATGATTTGACAGATCTGACCAATCTTTCCCAGCTTCCGCCCATGTGTGGGGAGCCTGGTGGAATGAAAACCCATTTGGTCGTTACGGATGTAAATGTTTTTAATAGCTTGTCTTTGTTGACGTTCTCGTAAGCCTCCTTCAGCTCTCGTTCTGCGCCTCGAAAATTTGTACCATTGTCAGAATGAAATTCTATTGGCATACCTCGTCGTGCAGTGAAATTTCTTATCGCCAAAATACAAGAATCAGTGGATAAAGAGTGGGCGATCTCGATGTGTATTCCTCGAGTTGTTAAACAAGTGAATAAAACTCCCCAACGTTTTTCTAGCCTTCGGTGAATAGAGACGTTCAACGGTCCAAAGTAGTCTATACCCACAAATGAGAATGGTCGACTGAATGAGGCCAACCTGGCAGGAGGTAGCGGAGCCATGATTGGGGGGTTCGGCTGGGCTCCACGATTTCTGCAGTTTTGACAAGAACGCCGAACGGAGTTTAAGGCAGCTCTCAATCCAGTGATGTGAAATCGCTGTCGAATTTCATTTAATACGGTTTCATGGTGTTGGTGTTTAAATATCTCGTGAACATGACGAATGATAAGCTTAGTGACCGGATGTTTTCCCCAGAGAAGTATTGGTTGATTAAAATCATGGCCGACATCTTTGGAATGCTCAACCCTTCCACTAGCGCGTATTAGTTCATATTTATCTAGGTATGGACAGAGTTTGAAAATAGAGCTCGTTTTACTCACCGGTTTATTTTTGGTAAGGCAATCAAATTCCTCTCGGAATGTTGATGACTGGGCTTCTTTTAGCAGCGTTCTCTCAGCTTTCTGGAGTTCTGTTTGAGTTAGGGGACCACCAGCGGTTGCAGTCTCTTGCATTTGTTTGATTTCAGATAATTGTTGTTCAGTTGGAGCGAAACTTTTCAGATGACATCGCTTGTGTTTCACTCTTGCCCGCAACTTATCAACAAACCGGTGAAGATAGGCACAGCTGCGAAGCAATTTCCTCCATTTCGAAAATCGTTCCACCTCAAACAGATTTCCATGGTCAACTATATGTATGCTTAGATATTGGGTCTTCAGTTCTTCGGAAATGTTTTCTGTTTTACCTTTTTCCACTGGCCAAGTTTCTGGAGGCTCGAGCAAAAACGATGGGCCAACAAACCACCGACTGGACGAGCAGAAATTTGTGGTTTTTGACCATTTTGTGGCCTCGTCTGCCACGTTTTCTTTAGTCGGGACCCACCTCCACTCCGATATATTGGACAGATCTAGGATTTCGCTTACGCGAAACGCCACATACTGCTTATATTTCCGATGATCTGAACGAAGCCAGGACAATACATTTTTCGAATCAGACCAAAAAAATTTGCTGGCGAAGGAAATTGAATGGGATTGTATTATTGATCTAGCTAATCGGGCACCAAGAATTGCTGCTTGGAGTTCTAACCGAGGTATTGAAAGACTTTTTAACGGAGCTACCCGTGTCTTCGCTCCAATCAAAGATACCTTGGTAGAATATCCATCCGAACACCTCAAGTATGCTACTGCTGCGGAGCCTTCTTCACTCGCGTCGACGAACGTATGCAGCTGCATCATAGGCTGGTTTTCAAATTTCTGCGTAATGTAGCATCTGGGTATTTGAAGGTTTTCGACCTCGGGCAGAAGATGAATCCAGTTCAACCATTTGCGATTTTGTTGGTCCTGAATTTCTTCATCCCAGCCAATACCTGACCTCCAGATCTCTTGAAGGAGGACCTTTAAGTACATCAAGAAGTGAGCGATAAGACCCAATGGATCAAATATGGTCATCAACACTCGCAAGACTTCTCGCTTAGTAGGACGGCGATTCCCAAATAGATGTGATGAAAGTCTAGTTTTAGCTGTAGGCTTGAATATAAACATGTCGTCTTTGGTACTCCACCACATGCCCAGCACTTTCTCTGAAATAAGTTCAGGATTCATGTTTAAATTCTTTAAATCAGTATTGTTTGATTGAAGAGCTGTTAATACCTCAGACGAGTTAGTTACCCAGTTTCTTATATAGAAACCTCCTTGACTGTGAACGAATCTGATATCTTTAGCAAGCTCTATTGCCTCCTGTTCGGTATCGGCGCTTACAAGTAGATCATCAACGTAGTGATTCTCAAAAATAGCCTTTACAGCCGCTGGATAATCTTTTGCAAACTCTTTGGCGTTTTCGTTCTTTACATACTGAGCACAGGCAGGTGAGCAGGATGCCCCAAACGTCATGACAGTCATTGCGTAAGTCTCGGGAAAATCATCTTCGTTTTCACACCACAAAAAAAGCTGGGAGTATTGGTCTTCAGCTCGGATCCTTACTTGGTGGAACATCTCCATGATATCACCACAAACTGCAAACTTCTTCTCTCGGAACTTATAAAGTACTGATATTAAACTAGTAAGTTGGTCTGGACCTTTCATAAGAAATGAATTTAAAGATACGCCACGAACCTTGGATGCAGCATCCCACACAATCCGCAGCTTAGAGGGCTTATTTGGGTTCGTCACCGGGAAAATCGGTAGGTACCACAGCCGCTGATGTTTTTCTTTAGCTTCTTCTCTACTCAGTTTTCGCGCATAGCCTTTCAAGAGATATTCTTTGATTTTATTTTGAAGAGCTTGTGCTAGCTCTGGATCTTTTTTCATCCGTTTCTGTAAGCTCTTTAAACGATTGTACGCCATTTCGAAACTATCGGGAAGCTGGATGTTATCGTGTTTCCATAGAAGTCCAGTCTCAAAATATCCTTCTTTTCGACAAGTAAGCTTTTTTAATAAGGCTACGGAACGCTCCTCTTCTACAGACATGATCATCTTTTCAGGTTTAGACACTCCAAGGTTTTCGTAATATAGGAATTGCTTCACAAGGTCTTGAAGATTTTCATCATCGCAATTTTCGCACTCACAAACGTGAAAGTTACATCCACTATTGGTCGACAGGACAAGATCTCGCGAAGTACTCTTTAGACAACCATGAACAGTCCACCCCAATCGTGTTTTTGTAGCAACGGGTTGGTCAATACTGCCTTCTCTGTACTTCAAAGGTAGCCCAAGCTTCCAATTATTGATGCCGATGAGTAACTGAGGTCTTTGATTAATGAAAGAGCTAATAGGTAGACCTTTCAGGTAGTCGTACTCTCTTTGCAGCTTTTCCATGTCGACTGATTGCTGAGGCAGTTGTAAACTTTTAACTGTGTGGACTTTTCCTATTGTATACTTTTTATTTTGAAAGGAAATACCTGATATTTTTAGGTCCATAATTTCGGAGTCGTTTTCACATCGATGTTGGTCTGCGGTCCACTTCAAACGCAATGGGCAAGCGGTGCCTTTAACTTTTAGTTGTTGAGCTACTACTTCATCAAGTAACGTCACTGATGAGCCTTCGTCAAAGAGTGCACAGATATTGACCTTAGTTCCGTTGCCATAAAGTGTCACCGGTAGTACTCGAAAAAGGATTGCTTCGGAGTTATGGTGGTAAAAATGGTCGTCGTGATGGATTGATGTAGCTTGTGATGTATGTCCATGAGAATCCTTTTCGTTATTGTGTAGCAAAGGATGATGTTTGAAAGTACAATTATTTTTCCCACACACAGTCTCAACCCTACATCTCTGCCTCCCATGTTTGCTCAGACAACGCCTACAAAGTCTTTGATCACGCACGAACGCCCATTTGAGTGATAGACTCAGATTTTCGAACACTTTGCATTCAACAATGGATGCACAACATCCACTACAAATAGCACAATTGCGTTCAGTTACTCGATGTTTATTCATTTCATTGTCAGAAGAATGCGCATGTAAATACCCTTTATCTTTATTTGATTTTGCATGCTTATCACTGCTAAGTGTGCTTGGTAAACTAACCAGGTTAACGGCTTCTGCCATCTTGTACAACCATGAACTAAATTTTGAAAGGGTGCGACTATCGACGGGAAGATTTTGTGCATACGTAGCCCAGTTCAAACGAAGTGTTGACGGCAATTTGTTCACTAGTTCTCGCAACAAAATAGGATTGTTGAGATACAGGGCACATTCAGTTGCTTCTATATTTGCACAGAGATTTTGCACGGCGATTGCGAAGTTAACGATACTCTCCAGTTTATCAGCTTTCGGTGGTGGTGTCGCATGTATCTTATTCATAAGAGTTTCTATTATGAATTCTGGTCTTCCGAACAACATTTTTAGTGTGGATATCACTCGTGGGACACAATCTGGTTGGATGAGCAAGCTTTTTACTGATTCTAGGGCCTTGCCTTTTAAGCACTGTTCGAGACGCGTGAGATTTTCTTCACTCGAGAATCCACATAACTTCGTGCTTCTTTCAAAGCTTCTTATAAAGTGAGGCCACTCATCAGGATCTCCACTAAAACTCTTTAGCTCTTTGGATATTGATTGACGAGCAGCCAAATGGTTTTTAGTGAGAATTGGATAAGTGTTCCCAAAGTCGTTCACAGGAGGTGGTTCGATTAACGAAGAGTGCTGTTCTGGATAACCTGGTTGCTGTTGATATTCAGGCGAGTGGTTGTGCAGCTGTAGTGTTCTCTGGACCGAAGTATTCGCTGGTGGTCGTTCTGGTAGTCGCTCTTCTAGACTTCTCACTACAACTGTTTTCTGCTGAAGCTCCGCTTTGTTCATGCATGGCCGATCAATTAATTTTGTGCTTTGGCTTTGAACGTTAGTTCTTGCATGGTTTAACCAGTTGTAGGTTCTCTCTTGGACAGATGCATTAGAGCGTACGTCCTCCGACTCGGAGTTAGCATCCTCTAATTGGCTGAGAATTTGGTATTTTTTGTTAATATACTCGCGTTCGCTTTGCTCCCTTTTCTCGGTCAAACGTCTTTCTTCGTTCAGTTTCTGTAGTTCAAGCTGGAGACGTTTGCTGGCTGATGCTTTGGAAGACCTGGACGTATGAGATGCCGCAGTTGATGGTTTTGCTGCTGGCGCTGCCGCCATGGCCGCTGTTGCAGATGGTCCTGTAGCGTCAGTGAGAATCTGAGTGCACGTCGCGCATTTCCATGGACGATCAGTAACGAGACTATCAACACCTACACAATTATAGTGGAACCAGGAACCACATGTTGGATTGTCACACAATACCATATTATCGAATGAATCCGACGCGCTACACGCTCTGCAATTAAACTCTTTTGCTGCATTTCCTGGCGCGATGAGTTTGGCTCTTGGATTTGTTCGGGTGACAGGTGGGCTTCTGGGTAACATTTAAGCTTTATTTGGCAGATGATCACCATAAAAGAATTTTGTAAAATGTTAAAAGTTGTTTTCAGATTTTGTGAACCCAGAAATAAAACGAAACAATTTAGTTCAGACTTTATTCATTAGTGGGTTACAAAATTCCTAAATTATAATTCGATTAGTTATGTTAATTTTATTTATATTGATACATACTTTTAGTAAATTTCAATTATTTATATATATATATATATATATATATGTAGCACGGTTCTCTCTTGGCAATTTTTCTGCGTGTTCCCCAGTTAACCTCTAATTCAAAAGGAAGAATTCAAACGTGTCGTTTGACAGATCGGTATATATATATTTTTTTCTGTTTGTTGGCTTATGTGACGAAACAGGGTTGTTAACAGGAATGCTTTTCTATAGAGCATTTCGAATTACGTCACTAATTGTCCCTCATTGCATTTTGTGCTAAGTTATTTTTAAACTTTTGGTTAAAGTGAACAAACACTAAAAGCAGGTGGTCTAGAAATTTCACAATTAATTTACTTGTTTTCACTCGGGATTCTTAATTGTAAGCTCTGTAAGGATCAAAATACTCGTATGTAATATTATTTATATATGTTACATAGCGATAACGCCACCTCTTCGTTCAATTCTATAAAGCAATTTTGATGTTAAACTCTTAATATTATAAAACTTTTTTTCTTTTTCTTTTATGTTCATATGTACTATAATTTTTAAATTTTCCAAAATTTCTTTTATATCAATACAAAAGGAATCCCAATTTTTTTTCATGATATTGTATTATGATACAATATAAGCAGCATGTTATGATACAATATAAGCAGCACATATTTGTATCCTTTAATTCATTTAAATTGACTATGCTAAAACCATGTATCATTTTATTATTTAAGTTAACATATAAACTATTGTTTCCATTTATGTTTTCCATGACAGAAAAAGTTTTGCGCTTCGCAATTGTTCACATATTTCATATTTAAGGCTCCTTCAAACAGAGCGTATGTTAACGCCACGTTTTAACCCCGTGTTGTAGTCTATTCAAATCATAGAAACTGTCACACAGAACGCGTTTTCAACATCGCGGTGAGTTTATCGCGGTGGTAAAATTATTTTACGTCGGGTTATAACCGCCGCGTTAGAAACAAAGAGCGGTCACCACTGTGCAAAATCTTGTTTCAGCAGTTTTCCATTACCATTCGACAGGTAATTTCATTGAAATGTTTCCCAATAATTTCCTATATTTCGGCTTCTAAAACAATGTTCTTGAAGTTTTTATCACTCTGGCCGTATAAACATGGGTATTTACGCACAAATTCAATTAATATTTGTATTGTTTCACAAAAAGAACCAATATCAACGCGCGCCGCGCCGGTTTTAATTCCAGAAGCAAAATTTATCTTCTGGATTTGATGTCTGAATATACATAAATATAAACGTCAAATAGTATTGTGTGTATTGAGCAATCGGCTATGTGTGGTTTCAAAGTCGAAAGGAGATGGTAGTCCAAATGGTCCAACATCCGGAGAAACCAATCGAAAACGCCATTATAGTGGATTTGTGAGAACGAGTGTTCAGTTTTTAGCTTGCCCAATTTCTCTTTTTTTTTTTTTTTTTTTTTTTTTAATTTTGACAATTCTACGAGTAATAAAAGGTAAATGTGAAATTGGTGTAAAATCGTAAAATTCGACTTCATTTGGGGTGGTGTAAATTAATTTGTTCTAAGTTTTTATTTTAACCATTAGTGGTAAACTTAGAGGGTGCATGGGGTAACACGTTAGCCCAACTGAAAAAAACCGTTGTGCGCTATTTACAACAGATCTACTTTATTTATATTGTACATTAAAAATGTACTGATTGAACGCGAAAATTACTTATTAATTAATTAATTCGAAGTTTATTTAGCTGTTATTGCGATTTTTGTTACATTTTGTTTTACCTACATCAATCCATTTTTAATCTTATATGTACTCGTATGTTTTAAAATTAGTTCTCACATATGAAATTACGAGTACCTCCCTTATTTTTATAAATTTATTTAAATTAGTTTCAGTTTTTATATAATTATTGTACTTAATTCACTGCACATTTTAAAGCGTGCATAGTTATTCTTTAAGTTATATGGTTGAACATCCATTTTCATTGACAATTTTCTGCTTTAATAATTTGGCAATCAATTATGTTTCATTTTAAACATAAACACACGCATTATTGTTCTTTGTTTAACATTTAACCATCTTAAAGCCTCCAACATAATGCTTATCCTACCGTATCTATTACATATTAGTATGTATCGCATGGCCTTGTTTTGTAGTTTTTGCATCTTATTAAATAATTCTTCTTATCCTAAAAATAACACAGTTGGACAATATTCAAAATAAGGCTTTGTTATTGTGTTATAAATTTGAATAGACGTTAGTGTGCTTATGTCTGCTCTTATTCTTCTAAATAATCCTAATTTGTTTGCAATTTTATTGCAATATTACACACAAATTCGGAGTCAGGTCAGATCAATGATCACGCCCAAACATTTAATTTGTTCTACATATTCAAAATCTTCAAATCTGTCAGTTGACCAGCTATCATTCAGAAACATAACTTTAGTTTTATCTACATTCAATTTGAGTTCGTTCATACTAAAATATTATTATAATGAATAATTTTTTTTTCATTTTCACTGTTCGATATACTCGTAAGATTTTTCTCAGTTACAAATATTTAGTAGACCATCATCGGCAAATAAAATGAATTCCAAGTGTTAAACTCTTTCGGCTTGTTGTTAATATATAGTATAACAAAAGTAATGTTTTCGATAATACGAGTACATTGTTAAATTTTACTATCTGTTTTCTATCACTTAAATAAGATTTAAACCAGTTCAACTTAACCTATTTCAATACAAAAACACTTTAACACATGTGCCGTTGATTATGAGAGTGTCATTTGTCTAAGTCATATGTATAAACTTCGTTCAGAGGTATTTAAAGGTTTGGGGTTAAGAAAACTAACAAAATATTTTTACGCTATATAATGCAATATTTCAGAAAATATTTACTCTTATAAATTATGAAAGTTTTATGTAGTTTATACATGTGGGTTTTTCAAGTATGAAATGACTTATACCAATTTCGAAATTAACTGAATGTTTTAAAAGTGACTTCTAACAATAAACTATTAATTTTCAACACCTCTAGTTTTCTTCTCCTTCGGAATTGGTAAAATGATAGAACTTATTCCTTTCAAACAATTACTTTATTTAATACAGTTACAATTTAAAACCCAATTGTTTTTCTCAACCTTTGACTATACTTTATCTTTTACTTAAACCACTTAATCAGTCTCTTAATTCACTGTTCTAATTCCACTTCAGAACTAACTTGCATACCTTGGGGGATGCTAATATCGATACTCCCCTGATGTCTTTCAAGAATATTCTGTACCATCCAGTGTTCGAAAAAAATTTCCATTTTGCTAAAAAATTCATCAACCCTCAGAGATGCTTGGTGAGTGGAGAATGGGGGGCAGAAGTTGGTAGCAGGAGTCGACGGCCCCAGGACCATCAACTAAGCCTCGCTAGCAAAACGATGCAGTGAAAGCCTTCTAGTAGAAGTAGTCAGTGGAAACGAAAAATAGATGGCAACAATAGTCACCGATGCCACGGCCTCAATCAGATGAGTTGCAGAAATCCTGGTTGCATAGCACCAGCAATTACAGATTGAGAAAAACTATGGGAGAAACGGCTAAGTTATATTGTGAATTCCGCATAAAAATCCACCTGGCCGGAATAGCCTTCTCTCACGTTTTTTTGGTGGCTGACATATACGACGAGTGGATCATTGGTACAGATTTCATGAAAGAACACGTACTAGTAATAGACCTTGGGGCACAAACCCTGAAATACGGAAACATGGATATACCAATGATATACGGAAACGCGAAAACTTCAGTCTTAAAGGTCGTTGTCTGTAGAATCTAGATTCTAGAGCCTTCGTCGGAAGCAATTGTTTGGGAAAAAAGCGGAAGGTGGCACCGATTCTATTCTCCAAGTAGCAGCCATCGGGTACTGGTCGATGTCCACCCCTACTCGGCTTGCTAAATTTATAAGCGCGAGTGCTGACTAGCAGGCAAAAATAGCAGCACAGTTTGATTCCCCAGATGGATTCCCCAGATGGAATCAAACCAATGATACCTTATCCAGGCTACTCCGACTTATGTATTTGGAGCTCAGGCCGGTAAGGATTTCCAAGACTAAGTCAGGGTCTTGGAAAAGAGATGGTGGCGGAAGAGCTCTTAATGTACCAACGGCAGGGTTGCTGGTTCAGTCCAACAAACTCCTCGTCCTAGGGGTATCTATAATGGAACTGGCCCTCCAGATTGGGAATTGTGCGGCTTGGCCATGGTAAAAATATATATCGAAGCAACAGCAAGCCTCGGATACTGACGGATCTACTGTTGACAAGCCCAGTGAACGAAACAAGGACAACGACACGGATACAATCCCTGTAGGGACGAACAAGGGAACATCGTAGTAAAGTCGCAGTCGATGCTGAGGATTTAGAAAGAGTATTTCGGTAGACTGTACAACTGCGATGACGAATCAAATACCGCTGTCAGGCAGAATGAACCTATCAACCTGGACGATGTAGAAAAACAATTCCGTCCACTCGACCAGAATGAAGTGAAGAACGCCCAATCTAAGCTTAAGTCCACGATAACGTGGTAAAGAGCAAGCACCAACTCATCTGTAAATACTGTCGGACGAAAACACTTTCGGACCAATCAGGTTGTTGACGAACGGCTTCAGATATTGCGTAAATATCTGCCAAACTTGTCCGTTTGTGCATGATGACGAGGGAGAATGCACGCTGCTCCATGATGTTCGGTAAAGAATGCACCGACACCTTTGATGTCAAAGAAAGATTTAGACAAGGCGATGCGATGTCACGCGATTTCTTTAACATCATCACAGTTTTTCAAAAGGCCGTCCAATTATTCGCATACTCCGAAGATAGCGACTTGTATTGAGACGGAAGCGGTAAATATGGGATTAACGGTCAACTAGGGCAAGACCAAGTGTATGCAGTTAACCAGAAAGGACACCCAACACTGACGTCTTGAACAGAATGTCACCCTCGACAGATATAACTTAGAGGTAGTTAGAGACTGTCTGCCTAGGATCCGCTATCAACTGAGATAACGACACCAGCGCTGAGATCAAACGGAGGATAATTCGTGCCAATCGCTGCTTCTTTGGTCTTAGAAGGCAATTTGCTAGCAAAGACCTCTCTCGAACAACAAAAGTGACCCCATATAAGACCTAAATAATCCCATCCCATGGGATTTGGCTGCTTTAAAAGGGAAATTCTTCGTGTGATTTTCGGTCCCGTCTGCATAGACGGTGAGTGGACGAGGAGATACAACGACGAACTGTACTGGCTGTACATCGACATCGACGTAGCCAGAAGTCACGAATGCTCCGATCCGAAGTTTTCGAATCCGCGCCCGAAGGGACAGTCTAGTAGAGGAATACCGCGACTCATTTATTTAGCGCGCGAAACCGGTGGCAGATTCAAGATCGAGCTGACTGGAGACGCTTATTGGTTGAGGACCAGTTCCACCCCGAACTGTAGCGCCACCTTACGTCAAGTGAAGCCAAGTGTTGTATTGGTAGAGTTCAATTATAATGGGACGGCTGTTTTATCCTGGATCAGCCTTTTTTTATCTACAATACATAGATTAAGGAATTCTTCTGGAGGAGCAAAAGCATTAAAACGCACACTGTCATGATGCCGATGATAAGGATAATAAGTCCCGGAGATCAGATTGATTAAGACTTCTGAAAGTTGATATTCAATCTTCAGCGCAATATTAATGACATTAATCTTTGAGCCGAAAAGTTTTTTATTTATGCTAGCCCATGAATGAACATATCATGTATTGACACTCGGTAAAGTACTTTCATTGATTTTTGACAGCTCGTTGCAGAGAGCAAATTCATACGTAAAGTATAATCGCGGTATAGAACAAAATAACTAAATTTGTTAAAGAATTTATTTATGTCTGATAAGTATAAAGTTGAATAGAAACGTGCTTTAAAAAATGTAAACAAAGCACTTGTGAAACGTGAAGAAATTGTTATGTTGTTATTTTTGCATTAAATATTTAGTGAGTACTGTGTAACAAGTGTTTTTTAATTATATGGTCAAACAAATCAATAGAGATAGTGAAATATCATTGAAAACTCACATAGATGGAATGCGACACATATACATATATAAGTATGGGTGGCCGTGGTTCAAGTGGTAGTGAACTGGGTTCCAAATCGGAAGGTTCGGTGTTCAAATCCCAGCCTCGCCCAAATGACATATCATCCATTTTTTCAGTTAACGAAAATCAAGTAAGACGAAATTAGAAAAAATCTAATGATGCAGTTTTGTTTCAAATCTCTTTTTATTAATAATAGACTATAAAATAAATGAATTTAACAAAAACTTAACAAGTGATTCACAAAAAACGAAAAATGGATAATGACAAAAGGCTACATACGGCATATTAACTAACGTAAACATCTTTAATCCATTAGGTAAAACTATTGCAAATGATAAATTTAATATCTTGTAGGTCCACCATGTGCGTCCAGAACTGCCTGCAAGCGTCTGGGCATTGAAGCAACTAAATTATTTAATTCATTAGCTGTTATGGTTCCAGAATCTCCCATACATGTTCTATGACGTTCAAGTCCGGGCCTTGGGGTGGTGTGTGTAGTTGTCTTGGGGCGTAGTAAATTAGCCAATCTTTGACAATTTGAGCGGTGTGCTTGGGGTCATTGTCCTGTTGGAAGATCCAACTCGTGCCAAGATTTAAGCTGTCGACGGATGCTTTCGGGCTTAGTTCTAAAATAGACTTGTAGCAGAAGCAGCTACAGCACCCCAAATCATCACGCTGCCACCACCATGCTTTACCGTAGAAACCAAATTTTCTGGATTCATTGCTGTGTTATTTTTTCTCCAAACTCTAGCTCTCCCGTCATTTCGGCATATATGTATTATATTTTGATTCGTCAGTAAATAAAACTCGTTTCCAGAAATCCAGTGTTTTTGGACAAATTCTAAGCGCAGTTTTCAGTTTTTCTCACTTATTAGGAGTTTCATGCATGGAGTTCTGCTGTGGAAACCGTTATTATTGAGAGCCCTTTGAACTGTGCGTGGATGCACAATTATATTTGATCTTTCTACTAACCCTTTAGACAGCATTCACTCTTAGATTATTGCCTAGTTCTCTCATGATAAAGCTGACATCTCGGCGATTCAGCTTTTTGGCTGGCCACAACGCGGTTTGTTTTCGACGGTACCGGTGTTTTCGAAGTTACTGTATATTGTTTGGACTGCTGACTTGCTTAAATCCAGTAAATTTGCAATTTCACCAAACAATTTATTTTCTTTTTTATATTTTATTACTAAATTTCGCACTTCAACCGCAATTTCTCTTCGACAGGCCATTGTCTCAGGTAAAATTTATTGAAGCTGACCAAACTTCATATGAGAGGCACAAATCTGATCTTCACAAATGGAAAAATTCAAATACGGTACTTTTCCGTTATCCTCCATCAGCGTATAACAAAAAAAAACATGGGGCGTATTTAGACTTTTGTCATTATTTATTTTTCGTTTTTTTTTGTGAATCACTTGTTAAGTTTTTGTTAAATTCATTTATTTTATAGTATATTGTTAATAAAAAGAGATTTGAAACAAAACCGCATCATTAGATTTTTTCATAATGCTTTTGAACTCGTTAGGTTACACGAGTGAAAAAGAACAAAAACAATTTCTTCGTATTTCACAAGTGCTTTGTTTACATTTTTTAAAGCGCGAACCTATTTAAACTAAGTCATCGAAACACTTCACAAACACTTATTTCAAAACTCACGTACCTTTTCTCGATATTTTAACCGAATAAGTATTTGAAAACAAAAATTTCTTTAATAAATTTACTAATCTTATTCCGTCCCGAATTTTAACTTCTGATACGAATTTGTTCTAGCCATAGATAAACTAACCTAGATGTCAAACTCTACTAATCTTTTGCAAACCCTTAACTTTCGCGCTGACACACTGTAAGTGAATTCCAACACTTTTACATCTCTATAACTTTCTCAAAATTCGCTAGAATGAAAGCAATTTACAAGTAAAATTGCTAGATTGAAAGGGATTTGCACGAGTGTGTGTAATGTGGATGACGTTTTTTTGGTTAAAATGGGCGTGGTTTGTATAAAATTAGAGGGAATTTGCCATTGATGACAATTCGCATTTTTTCGCTGGCATAGTCACACGGATAGGGGCGATCAGTGGAAAACCGGTTTTGATTTTCCAATATCTGGAAAGTTTGATATCTAGGTATACTTAGTCTATGGTTCCAGCCAACGAACTGTCGGAAATTAATATGGGAGTTTAGGTACATAAATATCCGTCAGAATTATCTTGTCAATAAGATTAACCAGAGAAAACAGAAACAAATTTCACATTCCATTGGAAGCCATAGCAAACTAATGGAAAATGACGTGTAAATAAGACAAGAATTGGAAAATGACGAAACATTAAAATTTTCAGTGCAGATATCAGCTGTCAGCAGTAAACAAAACGGGAGGTGTCCGAACACTTATTTGTGACTACTTTACACAAATTATTGTTCATAAGTTCAATTTGTGTTCAAAACAATGAACAAATACGTATTTTAAAAATGGATTGTAATATTCAACCGGATTACAATATGGTCTCACAATTAGCTTTACGCGTTGCCCTACAAACAATGAAGGAACGTTGTCTCTCACTACAACAAAGGCTGTCGGCCGTCGAGGAAGAAAATCAATCGTTGCGTAGTCAGGTAGAAACTGATCAACGTTATCATGACTCATGTCAAGCAAATAAGGGACTATCACATAGCAATGCTGAAGTAGACAAATTGCGTTCTCAAGTGGCTGAGCTTGGTCGACAGAAAGTGCAACTGAGTGATCACATTAACATGGTAGCAAATGAAAACCGAAAACTCTGGTCACGTTTGTCTCAAATCGCCAAAGAGAAACAAGATGTCACAACAAATCTGTCTAAGGAAAATAAAAGTAATCCTTCACATTCCACTGAAGATGATTTGGATAGCCCGCGTGTTGCAAGTCAGAATTTAATTCGGTCAAGGACATTTACACAGCATTCACCAAATCCAAATTTAAGATTGAAAGTTATAAACTATGAAAATACAGAAAAGGACATCAATGATCCTAGTCTAGAAGAAGTGTTACTTGTGGAAGCTTCTGATGATGACGAGAGTAGCAACAGAGAACTTAAATCCGGGGACATGCTAGGTGTATGTGAAACTGAGCTAGGATTTGCTTACTTAAATGTTCACGCTTCCATTGATGACGACTTTAGTATTGAAGCAAAGAAATGTCTAGAAGGCTTGCATAAGATAAGGCTAGAAGCTCTGCAGCAGCAGCTTGACATCACTTCCACGTTATCAACATTGGAAAATAGGTTTGGTAAGTACAATCAAATTGCGTTTTACATATAAAATATAAAGTAAATTTTCATAAATTGTTTTTAATTCAGTGCTTCAAGGATGCGCAGAATGTGCTGAAAATGCTCAAAAACCTGAAATGGTGGATAAAAGTCTAGCTACTGACGAAAGCATTGGCGAAACGGGTAAATTTCATTCGCATGATACGGAAAATAACGAATGCCCTCCGACTGAGTCCTCCGGGCATATTGATTTTATACAACGTAAAATAGCAGCAGGTGAAGAGGACAAAGTATGTCCGATGTGTGGTGCTATTTTCAATAGTCTAGTTACATTTGACGGGTTCCAGAACCATGTCGAGAGTCATTTTCTAGACGATACTTTGACAGATCCCGGCCTCGAACATAATTTTGAACTTATTTCGCATACCGTTGGGGATTTTTGACGAAGCAAACAAATTTTTTTCTCCAGTGAACTTTGAAAACTGAACAGCGATGTGATGAAATAGAACACAATTAATTACATATGTATAATATCAATGCGTTTACTTTTATTCTATTCATGGATTTGTATTTTTTTTTTGTTTCATAATAAATCGGATTACACTACTATATACGGGTTGTCTGAAGAGTTTCCGACCGAACAATTATACAAAACATTTTTTCTCAATTTTTTTTTATTTTTCTACATAGCCTCCTTGTAACTCTACACACTTCTCCCAGCGATGCTCCCATCTCTCTAACCCGTCCAAATAGTACTTGGCGTTTTTCTCTGCAAAATAATTGTTCACGAAGGTGATTGCCTCCTCATTTGACGAAAATCTCTGTCCTCCGAGCGCAGTTTTTAGATAGGGGACAAAAAGAAGTCGCTTGGGGCTAGATTTGGTGAATAAGACGGATGGTCTAGCGGTTCAAACCGTAATTCATGGATTTTCGCCATGGCAACCGCTGAGGTGTGAGACGGCGCGTTGTTTTTATGAAACAGGATTTTCTTTTTCTGCAAATGTGGCCGTTTTTCCGCAATTTCTGCCTTTAGCAGGCAAGTAATGATGCGTAGTATGCTCTTGTAATGGTTTTTCGTTTTTGAAGATAATCGATTAAGATAACTCCTTTACTATCCCAAAAAACAGTCGCCACCAGTTTCCCAGCCGAAAAACAGTTTTTGCTTTTTTTGGAGCCGGCACGCCCTTTGCAGTCCACTGTTTTGACTGAATTTTTATTTCAGGTATAATGGTGTATCCAAGTTTCATCTACAGTAATTAATCGGTGCCACAACTCGGATTTATTGCGCCTAAACTGCGCCAAAAGAGCGTTGGAAATGTTCACTCGAACACGTTTTTGGTCTAACGTAAGCAAACGCGGCACCCAACTCGCGGACAACTTTATGTAACAAACACGTTCTTTGGACATTTTCATAACCTCTACTATCTCTCTCACTTTAATTCGGCGGTCGTCTAACACCATTTGGTGAACATTAGCAATGTTATCGTCAGTAGTTGCAGTTTTTGGACGTCCCGAACGTTTATCATCTCCCAAGCTCTTACGGCCACGTTTAAATTCAGCTACCCAAAATTTCACTGCGGTAAATGATGGTGCAGAGTCCCCATACACAGAGTCCAACTCATTTTTGACACGGGCACGGACAGAAAAGGACAAGGGCTCTGCTTCAACTGTGGAGAAGGGGGCCACAAAAAGATCGACTGCAGAAAATCACCAAAATGTTGCCTATGTGCGGATCTGCAAACACCAGTGTTTTCCTTAAATCATGTGCCGGGGTCCGGTAAGTGTCAAGTTTCCCGAGAGGCACTTGAAAATGCCGAGAAAAAGGCTTTACAATGACCAGAATCCTACAGGAAAATATCCACAGGAATCGAACGGCTGACAATCTATTGTCTACATTACTAAGCGAATTGCAGATTGATGTCATCATGATCAGCGAACAGTACGTAGACAAAGAGACAAACTGGATAGTGGACACCTTAGGAACCACTGCAATCTGGATACCAGACCCAAGATCATTCTCCCTGAAAAATCAAGGTACACAAAGAGGTTTCGCGTGGGCCAAGACAGATGTTATAAGCATATATTTCAGCCCGAACGACAGGATCGACGATTTCCGCCAAAAACTGGATGACCTGGAGGCCTTCTTAAATGAAACGACAGGCGAGATCTTGGTTGCCGGCGACTTTAACGCCAGAGCTCAAGAGTGGGGAATGCCAACTACAGACTCTCGAGGAAGGCAAATACTTGAGATGGCTGCGAGACAAGGTCTAAACGTAGCTGATGTAGGTAACACACCGACTTTCAGGAGGCCAGGAGAAAGAGGCACCATACCGGATGTAACCTTCGCTACGTAATCTACAATCACAAGATTAAAAAACTGGCGAGTAATCGAGGATTATACGGGCAGCGATCATCAATACATTGTTTTTGATTTAGAAGCAAACCAGCGAACTCCTATCTGGAACCGTTCACCAGCACCGAGATGGAACATCAACAGGTTGGACGAAGAGCTTTTCAAATCCGTCATTGAAGAAGGAGAAAGTGCCGTGCTCCAAGTACAAGGATCCGCTGAAATAAAAGCTGAAGCCACGATGCAACTGATGCGGCTCGCATGTGATGCTTCAATACCCAGAAAAAGCTGTAACAACAGAAGGAGAAATCCAGTGTACTGCTGGATAGACGATATAGCTGAGCTCCGCAGGAGATGCCTACAACTTAGGCGCATAGTCACCAGGGGGAGGAGAAGACACGTTGAAAACATAGAGGAAGCTATAGCGGAGTTCGGAACCAAAATATCCGAGCTCAAGAGGGCCATCAATTCGAGCAAAAAACGGAAGTGGGAGGATCTCCACCGGGGGCTAGGCTACAAGGTCGTAAACACCCTTTTCCCAACTCATCCAGTCAGGCCTCCCGACAACACACCAGGTTTTAGCGAAGAAGAGTTGGGATTAGCCGTGCAGACAATGAAAAACAGAAGAGCACCCGGCCCAGATGGAATTCCAGCAGAAGTAATAAAAGTGACTGCCCAAGCATGCCCTAGCCTGTTGCTCAACATGTACAACAGTTGCCTCGAAGAAGGAGTCTTCCCAAAGAACTGGAAAAAGCAATGATTGGTACTGATCAGCAAAGGAAAAGGAGACCCAGACTCCCTATCAGCGTACAGGCCCTTATGTATGCTGGACACTGCGGGAAAACTGATGGAAAAGCTGCTCAAATCACGGCTAACAGATGCAGTACAAAGAGCGGGAGACTTGGCAGGAAGACAGTACGGGTTCAGGAAAGGACGCTCCACGGTCGGAGCTATTGAAGAAGTGGTGAAGTCTGTTCAAACCGACCAAGAAGGAAGTTGCCGCTCTAAGAAGATCGTTTTGCTGGCAACCCTGGACGGAAGAAATGCATTCAACTCAGCCAGGTGGAGTGATATACTAAATGCGCTAGAAAATAGATTCAACATCCCAGCCTATCTATTACATATGACGAAGGACAATCTCAGGGATCGGGAGCTGATCTACGACACCACAGAACGCCTACGAAGGAAGGAAGTAACATATGGAGCAGCACAGGGATCAATCCTCGGACCAGATCCCTGGAATATCTCCTATGATGATATACTGCGGATGGAGATGCCCGAAGACACCTTTATCGTTGGGTACGCGGACGACATTGCGGCAGTGATAACGGCAAGAGACACTGAAAACGCGCAAAGAAAGTTGAACCAAGTCATGCGACGAACAACCTTCTGGATGGATGACCACGGTCTTAGTTTGGAAACAGAGAAAACTGAGATAGTCCTTCTGACGAAGAAGAAAATCTCGACACAAATTGGCTTTGAAGTCATTAAGAGAAAGGACGCGGTGAGGTATTTGGGATTGAGGCTTGACACAAAACTAACTTTCTGCCAACAGATAAAGTACGCAGCGAAAAGAGCCTCTAGAGTTACAACATCACTCAGTAGATTAATGGCGAACATAGGTGGTCCAACGCCAAGTAAGCGCAGAATTAATGTCGACAACACATGCCATTCTCCTATATGGAAGTGAGATCTGGGCAGACGCGCTTCGATAAGAAAAGTACCGGAAGCAGATGGCGGCAGTGCAACGACGTGGAGCTCTACGCGTGGCTAGCTCTTACCGAACGGTGTCGGAACCAGCCGTCCTTGTAGTCGCAGGAGTGACTCCCATCGATCTCCTAGTGGCACAAAGGAAGTACGTCCACGTAAACAAGGCGGAAATCGGATTGAAAGCGGCAATCGACCAAGCAGAGCAGCAAACGATACGGACACACGGGGTAGGTCAACGCCAACAGACCTCCATATGGTGCGTAAGGCACTTCTCTTCCCCTCAAAAGAAAAAAAAAAAACTCATTTTTGATTTGCGTAGGCGTATTGCCTTTCAAAAACAAGAATTTAATAACAGCTCGATACTCAATTTTTTCCATTTTCACAAAAAACACTCACATGTCAACTAAAACCATAGACTAACTACACCTAGTTCATAGATAAACTAACTAGATGTCAAACTCTACTAACGCTTTTGCAAACGCTTAACTTTTGCACACCCACACTGTAAGTGGATTCCAACACTTCTGCATCTATAACTTTGTCAAAATTTGCTAGAAGGAGAGCAATTTACAAGTAAAATTGCTAAAATGAGAGCGATTTGCACGAATGTGTGTAATGGAGACGACATTTTTTTGATTAAAATGGGCGTGGTTTGTATAAAAGGAGAGGGAAATTGCCATTGATGACAATTTACATGTATTCACAGACTGGATCGCACGGTTAGGTGCGATCAGTAGAAAACCGGTTTTGATTTTCCAATATCTGGAAAGTTTGATATCTAGGTATAGTTAGTCTATGACCTAGTTTTCAAACTCTACTATTACTTTTGCAAACCCTGAACTTAGGCACAGATCCACTCTAAGTGAATCACCAACCCATTCCCCATTTCTCTAACCTGTCAGATTGGCTAAAATGACAACGAATTTCACGTAATGTTCACTAGGTATATAAACGCAAAAATAAAAAGAAAACATTTTACGCTGGTGAATATTTAATTTAACGTGGTGAAAAAGTGAAGATAGAATATATGAAAAAACCTCTTTTTTTTGTTTCAAGTGCACAAAAGGGGATAAAATTAAAAAAGGATCTAAGAATCATATTTTGAACGTTTCATATTAAGATATAAATGAATGGAAAATATTACTATTCTGAAATCAAGCTTAAGCTTGTATTGAAAGTCAGTTGTATAAGCATTTTGCATGTTTAGAAACAAACTCTGTACTCTGGACATCAATGACAAAGATTGTTAATTAATGGCACTTTCAAAATCAATTTCCTTGATGTTCTTTTAGTTTGACATGTGTAAAGTAAATAAATTAATTAAATAATACTGATAACTAGAATTAACATTTTTGATAATTTCTTAGTTTTTTTAGGAAAATATTTGTTTTTCTAATTGTATTTGAAGATTTTCCAAAATATTTCGAGAATGTTTTTTTTTTCACACAACATAAAGTGCAAAAGGAGTGGTATTTTAATGTGGTATACAATGTGCACCAAAACTCTTGATATCCCAACTTAATTTGGTTTTGTCGAAAGTCCGCTTTTACACAGCGCATGAATTTGATGCGCATGTTTTGGTTATTTTCTTTTGTGATGCGCGCATTTTTACACGAAGCCTTTTTCTCATTCTTTGATTTTTCATGCTATTTGACAGTTCTCTTTCATTTCATCTTTGGTGTTCAGTGATGAAAGTTGAAAATAAAATAAATTATTAAAGCAAAATTGGCATTTGCAGAGCTAAACAATTTATTGGACTCTGCGGAAATGATTATTCATTGCATAGATACCGACTACAGTTCGCACGGGTACATTTCATAATTGAAAATGAGCTCTTTTGTTAATTCTTTGGTCCATTTAAATTCATCCGCTATACTGAAATGTTGTGCTCGTAACAACAGCAAAAGCAATAATAAAGCAAATGCAAAAAAGAAAGAAGGAGAAAAGGAAATGTCAAAAACATGCTAAGCAAATCTTGCCGGCCGTGTATCGGGAAATTTTTTTTTGGTTCATTTTCCCTCTCATCCCTCTCTTTTGCACTTATTTGAATCTCTCTAAACATGCGCTGTGTAAAAACCGTTAAAGGAATTATGTTTATTATTGTTTTCAAAAGATCTGTTTCTTTGCGAGTAATAAATGTTTGTTTGTACTTTCTTAGAGGCAAAAACAAAGATAATAATATTTCGTTCAGAAAAAAAAAATGTAGAAATAATATTGAAATGAGTACAGCTAAAGTGTTGATGCCCTCCGTGAAAAGTGATATTTTATACTTTAATTTTGCGGAAAAAAGACTAACTTACGGCTTTGTTGACTACCCTTTAAGCCTTTTAACTTCTTTAAGCAAGTCTGGCACGGAATGCGTCAACTTTTCCAGATATTCACTTTTTATTTCTTACCATTCCGCTAACAATAAGGCTTTTAACTGAGGCTTTGATGTAATGACATGTTTTCGTAAGCTCCTCTTTAAATGATTCCAAAGAGGTTCTGTTGGGTTAAGATCGGGGCTTTGTAGTGGCGTTACTATTGTAGAAAGTGAGGGACTTTGTGTATCACCCACATCTTCACCATTTGTTCGACATGCTTGGAATCGTTGTCCTGTTGGAAGTAAAAATCTTTCGTGATAACCATTTTTTGTGTAGTTTGAAACAAATTTTTCCGCTAAATGTTTTAGCATACTTCTTTTGTCATGATCTCAATGACTAGGACTAAATTAGCGATCCCAAAAGTGGACATTTAGCCCACATCATACAACCATCATCACCGTGCTTTACTTTTTTCCTTGTGCTTTTTTACTCAAAGCTTCATTTGGTTGTCTTCATGCTTTCGAAGGCCTATTTGATCCATAAATTTTAAATTTTGAGTCGTTTGAAAAAATCCTAGAAGTCGAATCCTTTGTTTTCGTATATATCAGTAGAGTCTTCTGTTTTTTGATTTGCTTCGCTGACGGCGATTCTTTCTAGCGGTATAGGATTTATAATCAGTTCATTGTGTCCTTCTTGTTTTGTTCTTGGAAATTTTTTGATGCAAAAACTGAGCAACGAATTTGGAAATGTTGCGTTATAATAAAATTAGTGGCACAAAAACATTGAATATAAGCTAAATGTGTCCAGTTACACCCACATTTTTTTTAAAAAAGAATTAGTCAATTCTCTGTTGTACCAAATGGTCCTATAAAACACACAATTAGTTTACTTTGTGTGGCGGCCAAATTAAGACAATTCAGGTTTTTTTAAATACATAGACTTTATTTCAACTAATTACATATATATTGTCGATGTAATGTATTAAAAAATTCTTTTAGTTTGTCCCTTTTAGAATGGCTCGTCCACGTTGTTCTTCTTTTTCTTTTTTCTATCGCGCGCCTAGACTAAATGTCAATTTGATGTGCACGTCATCACGTCATCACGTCTGATGGGTGCATCCAGATGTTTTTTAGCGCTAACACTCCCCCTCGGTATAACCAGTCTTGGTTCTACCTCCTTCCTCTGGCGCTCCAACATCTAGCACGGCCAGTTTCACAGTAGGTCGCTCATATACACCATGAGATGTTCTCACAGTAGCCCAACGAACTTGTCCATCTTTCGCGACACTTGTTGCTATCACCTTCCCTTTAGGCCAGCAGTTGCGGGGATTTCCTGGGTCTACGATGACGACGACATCTCCTACTTTGATCGGCTTCCTTGGTTCCAACCACTTAGTACGTTTGGTCGGAGTAGGCAGGTACTCCTGCACCCATCGCTTCCAGAAGACATCAGCATACATCTGCGAAACAAGCCAATTCCGCCGAATCGTTGCTACATCGTCGTTAAATGGCGCAGGTGGCTTCGACCCATTTGAAGATCCAAGGAGTATATGATTCGGAGTAATCGCTTCACAGTTGTCATCACTGACTGGAACGTATGTTAACGGTCTACAGTTTAGCACGTATTCAACCTTCGTCAGCATATTTCGGAGAACTTCATCCGTGGGATTCCTTGGTAACGAGATTTGAGCGAGGACCTTCTTCACAGATTGAACCAATCTCTCCCAGCTACCGCCCATGTGTGGAGACAGCGGTGGTATAAATGTCCATTTGGTATCGGCACTATTTTATTTTGGTCCATACTCTGAAGCATTTCGCTGAGCTCTTTACTTGCTCCCTTGAAGTTCGTTCCTTGATCGCTGAATATCTCAATTGGAATGCCTCGCCGGGCGATGAAGTTGCGAATAGCCATTATACACGAGTCGGCGGTAAGCGTGTGGGCCACTTCGATGTGAACTGAGCGAACAGTCAGACAGGTGATTAAAACACCCCATCTTTTTTCAGCGCGTCTTCCAACAGCAACGATAATTGGTCCAAGGTAATCAATACCCACATACGAGAAGGGTCGAGAATATGCAGCGAGTCAAGCGACCGGGAGTTCTCCCATTATTGGAGGTTGCGGTTGAGTCCGTTAATTCTTGCACTGCTGGCATTTCTTAAGCTCTTCCTTAAGTGCTGCTCGTAGTCGTGAAATGTGATACTTCTGTCGCAGCTCGTTGACAACTATCTCGTGATGACAGTGATGATACCTGGTGTGTACCTCTCGGATTACAAGTGACGTTATATGATGGTTTCTTGGCAGAATGACTGGTCGTTTCACATCCGGTTGGCACAGTGCTTTACAAGAGTCGATTCTGCCTTTGACTCGTAGGACTCGGTTTTCATCAATATACGGTGAGAGTTTGTAAAGAGAGCTGCTCTTCTTTATGCGTTGTTGATTCGCTTTAATGGCGGCTAACTCATCGGGGTATACGTCCTGTTGTGCTTGACGATATAAGTAGTTTTGAGCCCTGTCAATATCACGCTGATTTATGTGTCCCGTCTGAAACGGCCTGCCTGCCGCTTTAGCCTTAAGATTGTTAACATACCTCAAAATCCAAGCTGTAGTCCGAACTAGCCGTATCCAACCTGAATAGTGCTCTGGATATAGTATTTGCAATCGACGAGTTTCTTCTTCGGAGCGCATTTCCGTGTGGTGACATGAATGGTTTATCTTGATTTCCTCTGAAGTATTTTTTCCGAGATATGGATCTTCGAATTTTGGCCAATTCTCTTGTCTTTCTTGTAGAAACGCTGGTCCGTTCAGCCATCGACTGGTGGTAGAAAAATCAGGACGCGTATGCCACTTTGTTCCCTCGTCGGCTACATTAGATTTTGATGGAATCCATTTCCATTGTAAAATTTCAGTCGTTTCCAGAATTTCACTGATGCGAAATGCGACGAACTGACTATACTTCCGGTGATCAGACCGAATCCAGCAAAGTACGTTTTTTGAGTCGGTCCAGAAGAAGCGCTTGTTGACCTTAATCGAATGTTCCTTTAGAATACAGTTAGCCAGCCTTGTCCCAAGAACGGCGGCTTGTAGCTCCATTCGCGGTATAGAGAGCTGCTTCAGAGGCGCTACACGGGTTTTAGCGGCTACCAGGGCACAGTCGATTTGGCTTCCATTCACGACTCGGAAGTACGCAACTGCAGCATAGCTACTCTCGCTCGCATCGACAAACGTATGCAGTTCAACCTCACTGGAATCTCCTACGGACGTCATCCTTAGGTAACACCTCGGTATCTGGACAGTTTCTATACTCGGAAGAACTTTCAGCCAAGTAAGCCATTTCTGGAACTCCGCGTCGCCAATACGTAGATGAAGAAGTTCGCGAGTAGTCCCAGGGGGTCAAAAATTGTCATCAGTGTACGAAGTAGTTCTCGCTTCGTTGGACGTCTATCTCCGGACAGGAAATCCTTATTTTGAGCGTTCACCTTTATTTTGTATGTAAATTTGTCGGTGGACGTGCACCACCACACACCCAGTACCTTCTCAACCTCAGATTCTGCACCGATGTTCAAATTAACCTCGTCCTTGACATTCTCTTCCATAGCGCTGATAACGGCCCTTGAGTTGGACATCCAGTTTCGTATTTCGAATCCAGCTCTTGAGTGAATCTCTTTCACATCCTTTGCTAGTTGGATTGCTTCATCTTCGATTTCAACGCTGTCCAGGAAATCATCGACGTAATGGCTTTGGGTGATGGCGACTGCTGCTCTAGGGAATTTTCCGGCGAATTGTCAAGCGTTCAAATTTTTAACGTACTAAGCACTACTGGGAGAGCATGTGGCACCGAATGTCATCACAGTCATCACATATTCATCTGGTTCTCGAGATGGCTCATTGCGCCAGAGAAATCTCTGAGAGTCCTGATCGGCTTTACGGATCACGACCTGGTGGAACATCTCACGAATGTCCCCGCAAATGGCAACCTTTCTTTCCCGAAATCTAGCAAGCACTGACGTAAGTGATGTCAGTTGGTCGGGTCCTTTAAGTAGGAAAGAGTTTAGAGAAACTCCGTGCGATTGCGCTGCAGCATCCCATACTATTCTCACCTTCCCTGGTTTGTTGGAGTTTATGACGGGAAATACTGGGAGATACCAGGTACGCGGGCTGCGTCGTCTTGCCTCATCAGCTGACAATTTTCGGATATAGCCACTGGACAGGTAGTAGTCAATTTTTGCATCAAGTATAAACCTCAGTCCTGAATCGCGCATCATTCTTTTTTCAATGCACACTAATCGCCGCATAGCCATCTCTCGACTGTCAGGTAGTTGGATGTCATCGAACCGCCAGAGAAGACCTGTCTCAAAGCGATTTTGTTTACGCACAGTTGTAAGATGAAGTAGATCCTGAGCACGTTGATCATCACGGGAAACGAAGACGTTTTGCGGTTGAGCAGTACCAAGACTTTCTAAGGCAAAGAAGTCTTTTACCATTTGTTGTAGATCGTTATCAGCTTTGCTATTACAGTCGCACATATGAATGCTGTGGTGAGCTACAGGATTGGTAGCAGCAACTGACGAACTAGCACCATGGGGGCCATATACGACCCATCCTAAACGAGTCTTTGATGCAAACGGCTGGTGATTAGGTCCCTCAATAGATTTCGTGGCAAATCCGAGCCTCATGTTGTCAAGCCCAATTAGAATCCGGGGTCGGATTGCGTCATAGGACGTGGCTGGAATATTCTTCAAATGTGGATACAATTTTATCATCTCGTCCATCATCAATGACTGTGTCGGTAGCTCGAGAGATTATACAGTTCGAACATTGTTTAAACAGTACTTTTTTGCCTGACTACCAATCCCGGATATGTTAACATCGAGCTGTTTGGAGTTATCTTCAAAACGGTGGGTGTTAGCTGTCCACTTCAAGCACAAAGGATGGGGTACACTGTCAAGATTAAGCTCATCGGCTTGCTGGTCGAGCAACGTCAGCGACGATCCGTCATCGAGGAACGCGTAAGTATGAACTGCTGCGTTCTTCCCGTGAAGTACGACTGGAACGTAGCGATATAGAACAGTTGGTTGTGGTAGTGTACGACTTCTGATATCTGCGGCTCTGGTTTCGTAAGAGGTGACGGTTTCGATAGATTGTGCAGCAGTTTATGATGCTTGAAGCTACATCCATTAATCCCACAATTTGTCTTCGATCGACAACCACGATTGGAATGTGGCTTGAGACATTTGTGACAAAGACGATATTCCTTTACCGTCGCCCATCTGGAGCTGTAACTTAACTCTGAAAACGCATGGCAGTCTGCAACTTTCCGACAACCGCGGGAGCATACGCAGCACTTATTGCCTTTGGTTTGTGTTTGTGCGCATTCTATTGTCAGTGCTTGTAGCGGGGTTATGAAGTTTGTCATCTTCTGAATATTCCTCAGTGTGCGTGTGTAGATAACCTCGGTCACGTGAGTGGCGTGCGCTCGTGTTTGCTGATGACATTGTTGGAATCGTCACACAATTTGCTGCACCAGCGATTTGATACAGCCACTCATTGAAGTCTGATAGTGTACAGTAATTGAGTGACTGGCGGTGAATTCCCCAGTTCAGTCGAATGGTAGGGGGCAGTTTTTCGACGAGTTCTTGGAGCAGTGTCGGATTACACATGTGTGACATAAGTCCCGAAGCCTCTATTGTAGCGCAGAGATTTTGCACGGCTAGAGAAAACTTCACAATGCTCTCTAACCTTCCTTCCTTCGGCGAGGGCGTAGAATGAATTTTTTGCAACATAGAATGGATAACAAGCTCCGGCCGGCCATACAGCATCTTCAACGTAGAAATTATTCGCTTGATACACGAGGGTTGCAGCAACATGCTACGCACAGCATCCAGTGCTTCCCCTTTCAAGGCTCTTTGTAACCGCGAGACATTTTCTTCATCCGAGAAACCACATAGTTCGTTTGTCCGCTCGTAGTCGCATATGAAACTCGGCCATTCTGCTGGGTTACCACTAAAGGGATGAAGATCTCGTGCAATACTATGACGAGCAGCTAGTTGGCTTTTGCTGAGAAAAGTAGACGTGTGAAACTAATGTGTTGTTGTGTTCCAATGGTTGCTCAAATAGGTGTTGTTGAAGAGGGTATGAGCATCTCGGTGGTATGGATTGGGCTTGCGGCGGCTGTGGATGCATTTGCAATCGCAGGTTTTGGGGATGCATTTCTGCTGTTGACTGTTGGGCCGGCAGGGTTCGCATTGTACACCTTGTAGATTGCGTTGGTGGCATCCGCATAGACTCCGATTGTAAATGTTGCCCAGCGTGATCCTCTGGACGTTTGTGTAACTCTATCGGTTGCCGATGCTGTGTTTGCAGCTGTTGTTGCAGCGCCATTTGTTGCATCTGTTGCGATAGTGTTCCCGAAACATTTTCAACGAACTTCAACTTATCAACATTTTGTGCTTGATCCTGATTGCTCTGCAAAGAAGGTTGTAGGTTAATGTGAGTTAAAACAGAATTCGACGAACTCTGAATACATGAGATCGAGTGTTTTTGTGCCGAGTTGCATGTCTCCTCCAACCAAGTACATACAACTGCGTTATCTTGGACATCCTCAGCTTCTGCTTCGTCGCCGTCGACAGAGGAGGTTTCTTCTTCTGCTTGTTGTTGTAGCAATGAATACTTCCTTTCAAGGTACTGCTGGTCAAACTGCTTCCGCTTTTCTTGACGTCTCTCTTGCTGCTGCTGTTCTTCTCTGTCGCGTTTGCCTTGTAGAGCACGTTCTTCCTCCAGTCGTTGAAGTTCGATTTGAAGTCGGCGAGTAGACGAAACTTTTGACGATGAAGACCTGGGACGAGAAGAAGCTATCGAAGGTACTGTATTGGGGCGGGCACTTTGTTGGCAAGTGTACTTACACTCGCGCTTGTGGTGGTCGCATTCGTTGCAGTGTCTTCGACTTGATTGGGGCGCTTAGCGTTACAATTTTCGCAACTCCAGTCGTGTTTTTCGACGTCATTGGTTACTCCAACGCAGGAAAAATGAAACCATTTGTCGCAGTCGTCGCACATAACCATGTGTTTATTATCGGCTGCTGTCCACAACTGGCAACTTGCCTTAGCGGGCTTTCGTGATGACCTAGTACAACTTGGGGATCTTATTACCTTTGAAGATGCAGCAAATGGGTTAGGATCCATCGTACTCGTTGCAATAAAAGAATTTTTTAAGTTGTGGCGGCCAAATTAAGACAATTCAGGTTTTTTTAAATACATAGACTTTAATTCAACTAATTACATATATATTGTCGATGTAATGTATTAAAAAATTCTTTTAGTTTGTCCCTTTTAGAATGGTTCGTCCACGTTGTTCTTCTTTTTCTTTTTTCTATCGCGCGCCTAGACTAAATGTCAATTTGATGTGCACGTCACACGTCATCACGTCTGATGGGTGCATCCAGATGTTTTTTAGCGCTAACACTTTGTTTATTGTTTTTTTAAATGCAATTTTGCAAAAGGAAAGTTATATTTTACAAATAAAAGTAGTCGAAATATTCATTAATCCTTATCTATTACTTCTTTTTAAAAGTTAATACAATAATTGAATTATAATACATATACTATACATACACATTTTCCATCTAATCTAATACTCCAATTTTTTATAAGGATTTTTATTTTACATTTTTTTCGGAACATGCTCTCCTGATAAAAACATTAATGTAAGCGAAAAATTTACCCACACCGTGGTGTAATGAACAAATATCAATATTTTATTGAAGAAGCAGCAAAAATGTAAGTGAAAAAAATTTATATTGTTTTAATTGAATAACACTAATTCGTTTTTATTCTATAAATCGATCAAAATGGAGAAAAACAAGAAATCCAGTTTCGGATGTAAGACATTCACTTGTACCGCCCAAGATGCGAGCACGCCAGGTAAGTTTGTATTATGCATAGTAAAAATATTTTTTAGAAAATTAAATTCTACTTTTTTCGTGAAAATCACCGCCCAAAGTTTTACGAGACATGGAGATACTTCGCATGCATACATTGTGATAACTCCAAGAAGGTTGTTTGCTACAAATAAGGTTTGATCTTATTATTTATATTTTCCACTAATATGTATGCACTCGATTTCGAAGTTGATTCGAATAATGAGTGGAAGGAAGAGAAACCAGGAGCATCACTTAACTGAAGCGAAGTTGAAAATGACAAATCAGAGGATGATGATTATGAAGTTGATAACGAATGGTTTGTAATATATAAATACTTGAGCGATGAAGACCTCCAAATCGAAGATGAACTTTGAGCCGATACGTTTCATGCGGAAAAAAAAAACCCGAAAAAATCAGACCTCGATTAAGCAGTGCAATTTGGAAGCATGAAAAAGGCAATCAACCATATCACTGTCCTACAATCATCTGGAATAGATTGTATTTATGTGCAATGATGTTTTGTGAACCACTGCTTGGTGATCAGCCAGGAAGCACAGATCTTGAACCTAGAACACCACCACAACAGTAACCAAAAAAATACGTTTTTAAGTGATTTGGCACGTCTAATTCATGGCAGTAGGCACTCAAAAGTTGTTCTCATAAAAGAATAGAAGTTATTCAGAATGTAGTTTTATTGGCTAAACACATGCATATATATGTATTGTATATTACACATAATACCACGTAGTTTAGAAAAAAAAATTAAGCATTCTTTTTTATGTAAACTTTCTAATTCAAGTCTTTTTTTATTCTTCACTTTTCAGAATGCAGAATGGGTGCAATAGGCCTACAGGGGAGACTGAAGACCCAATAAAAAAAAATCGGTTAACGCACCGCTATACATGCCTTAAAAGTAATGTGGAATTGCATAATCCAAGAACAAAAAAACAATTGCTTTGAATTTATTTTATTTATTGAATAAAAAAATCAAAATAAAAATCGAGAAAAAGGCATTTACATTAAACATATAGATAATATGTAAATAGTAAGAAAAATTAGTTCTGTCGTACTCTAAATGTTGAATGTGCAAAGAAAAGGGCATTAAATGTGTGGCTAAGCTAAAATGTATACTTTTTACTCACATGTACGCTTTTGTTGGAACCATTGCACTCCAAATGTTGAATCTGCAAAGAAAAAGGCATTAAATGTGTGGCTAAACTAAAATGTATACTTTTTACTCACATGTTTTGGACAGCACACAATGGTTCCACCCTGGGAACACTTATATTGTAACCAATAAATCAAGCAGCATATTATAGCCGCTAAAGTCTTACTGCTACGGGATATCGTTAACTGAAATAAAATTTCGCTTTGTGAGTAATTTTAAACAAAGTACAGTCTGATATTGAATTATCAGAAAATCATTTGTTATTAGATCAAATACAGTTGTTTTAATCAGCATTTTCTTTCATAAAAATTATTGCCTCTAATCAAGTGAACCGGACTGTATATACTCGTAGCTAAACTAAAATGCATATTTTTTACTCACATGTAATTAGTTAGCATCACTTATCCATACTTCTTCAACCTCTTGAATGGTGCATTTGGATTCATTATTCTTTCTGTGAAAAAGAAGTAAAATAAATTATTTTGAAATTAAAATGTTTTTACTTACTCACAAGAAAACGTAAAAAAACTTTTCCAACTGCTTTTTGCCACATCCAATCCAAAGCAATCTGTTGGTGGTAGCAGTATTCTGTAGGAGATTATTTCTTCTTGCCCCAGATGTTTTGATTTTTCTTCTTTTGTTGTCCTACAAAATATAACAAAGAAAATTATTGTCCAACATTAAATTTTTTTTGCAACTTACACGAAAATAGATTTGTAAACATGAGAAATGTCAAAATCGAAATTTACTGCGTCATTTTTATATGGGTGACGTCACTCCTAAAACTTTTCGAATTTTGACTATGGTGACAATTCTCCCGCATTCATGGACAGGTTCACACGATAGGGGCGATCAGTAGAAAACCGGGTTTGATTTTCCAATATCTGGAAAGTTTGATATCTAGGTATAGTTAGCCTATGGTTTTTAGTTGACAGTCGTTTGAGTGAGGCGATGTGAGTGTTTTTTGTGAAAATGGAAGAAATTGAGCATCGAGCTGTTTTTAAATTTTTGTTTTTGAAAGGCAATACGCCTAAGCAAATCAAAAATGAGTTGGACTCTGTGTATGGGGACTCTGCACCATCATTAACCACGGTGAAATTCTGGGTAGCTGAATTTAAACGTGGCCGTAAGAGCTTGGGAGATGATGAACGTTCGGGACATCCAAAAACATTCTGAATTAATGCAGCCCAGACGGAATTTATAGGTTGTAGATATCACTCTAATAAGCACTAGCTTATTCTTTTTTTTAAACAATAAAGAATTAATGTATTTTACAAAAGTAAATGTTCAACTAATGTTTATTGAATTTACATTAGTATTTCTATTTTGAAGTCGCTGGTACCAGGTTTCGCGTCACTAATAGGTTACATTGTTCAATGAATAGAGACGCTGAGAGTGAAGTGATTTCACTCCTTTGCTTGTCGGAGGGGATCAAAACAAACCGAACGGTATGGAGTTAACTTTAAATCAAGGCCTCTCTGTATACTCCACTAATTGTTTGGTTCTCGGGAGCGTAAATGATGAGATTTGAGGAGCCCCTGACCGTCGAACAGGCGCATGTATGTACAATACATACACATGTATGATATTTATGTTTTCGCTAGCTTGGCGACTGCATCTCTGGTTCTGAACTATATGTATGTACTACATATAGATTGACCCGCCCTCGTACACACCAAAAGTGGAGTAGTTCAAATTTTTTAAATTTTCTTAGATGTTTTGAAATATTTTTTTTTAATTATAAGGAGTGCTATCGAAAAAATTTACCCACCGAAAATTAACAAAAACATACAGTAAAAATAGAACTAAAAAAATTTAAAAATTAAAAGTATTTATTTCATGTCTCCAAATCTGTAAAAAATAACAAAAAAAAAAATTAATCTTTATTTTTAGCAAATTTTTTAATTTTTTCAGGAACACCTTCCATCATTGTTTTTATGGTCTCATCTGTCACCTTTTTAGAGCTATTTTTCCAATATTTTTTGAATCCTTCCAGGGTGTTAACAGTTTTTTTGGTGGCCCTTAACCCTTTTTTTAACCAGGGCCCAACATCTTTCAATTGGCCTAAGTTCTGTCGAATTCGGGGGATTGGCCTCTTTGGGCACCACCGTAACGTTGTTTAGCTCATACCAATCCATCGCTCTCTTTCCATAGTGACATGACGCAAGATCAGGCCAAAATAAGGGGAGTTCTCGATGATTGTTGTAAAAAGGCCTTAAGCGCTTTTGCAGGCACTCATTCACATAAATTTCGCCATTTATTGAGCCAGTCGTGATGAAAGTTTGGCCTCTGAGCCTGCAAGAACAAATTGCTTGCCAAACAAGGAACTTTTTTGGAAATTTCGCTTTAGGTTGGGTTCGAAACTGTGCTTCAACATTTCCTCTACCTTTGGCGGTATAGAATGTCTGCCCCGGAAGATTTTTGAAATCAGCAAAAACATAAGATTCATCGTCCATTATAATGCATGAAAATCTGGTCAAAAAATTTGATTGGAAAAGTTTTGCCCGTTTTTTCGCATTCACATTTTTTTTTGCGTTCCGATCTGGAACCTTTTGGACTTTATATGTTTGCAAGCCCGCAGTTCTCTTCACTTTATGAACTAAAAAATTTGAACATTCAGCTTTTTTTGCCAAATTACGTTCAGAAATGTTTGGATTTTTTTCAAGAAGGCTCAAAATCTTAGTGACATTTTTTAGGTTCATAAAACCGGTTTTTCGACCAGACCCGTCTTCTCTGTCAACTGACAGGTTATCTTTATAATTCTTAATAGCAGTAGCAACTGTTTTCCTATTAACTTTTATTGCCTTTGCGATTTTTATATACGTCCACTTTGGGTGTGCTAGGTGACACTTAATAATATTTTTTCTTACATCAAATTCGGACTCCATGTTGATTATTTTAACTACCACACAGAAATGACATAAAATTTAAAAATAATGGAAGAATTCCTAGTATTACAAAAAAGCAGCATTTGATTGATTTTTCTGTAATTTTTGGGTTCGAAATGAGAGTGGGTAAATTTTTTCGATGGCACTCCTTACCTAGCTCCGACTATTCCATCCATCGTAGAAAGGTGAGCAATGGGCGATTGAACAGTGAAAATGAAAACCCACTTTGGATCGGTTAAGTAATTCGCCCAGCAAACGAACAAAAATTCTAAAAAAAATTGATTTGGGTACAAATACATGCATACGATATAACTCAAGTTAGTGCAATTTTAGAAGAGTATAGATGTTAAGATTCACCAGTAACGACGAAATTTATGAGTTATCTATCTGGAGCTACAGTGGCTTATATAAATGTAAATACATGTACTTATGAGATGTTAAGCAGACTATTACCTCTATAATTAGTGATGATTAGAGGGACCCTCTTTTTTAAGATCACACTGCGGATTCTGTTTAGATTTTGCAAATGAGTTGGGCTGCGGTATACTCATTACTAATATATTTTAACGATTTATCTGATAAACCGTAAAGCCCGCCGTTTTTACTTCGTTGAGGGCACATAGATGAGAATTTTCATTATCAAAGTAAATTTTATTAAGACGTTCTTCCACACAGCGGTATTTTCCTTATCGTTGCCGCTTAACAGTTCACTGAGTTCTTACTTTCTTATCCTCAAGACAGCAAGTTTTACCCTGAGAAGTTGTAAAGGGTGAGGAAAAAAAAATTTTAAATGGAACAACAACGGTGTGAGATATAAAATTGATTCTGGCTTTATTTTGGAGCTACGTTCATGCCATTATATGTGGAATAGCACATAATTCAAATGGCCGCCTCGGGAATATATGCGCGTCGTTATACCGGCAATTGCGTGTCGAATGTTGGCCTCCAGCTCGTCCGAAGTGGTTGGCTTATTAGCGTAGGCTAAAGACTTGACGTAGCCACAGAGCAAATAATCGAATGGTGTCAAATCGCATGAGCGCGGCAGCCAATTGATGAACGCTCGCCGTGAGATGACCCAGTCGCAAAATTTCTCCTTCACAAATTCGAGCGTTACGTCGCTTGTATAGCAGGTATCGCCGTCTTGTTGGAACCACAGTTCGGATATATAGATGTTGTCAAGCTCTGGCCACAGAAATTCGGTTAACATCGAGACGGTAACGGTGTCTTCATCCTCATTTCGAAAGAAATAAGGTTCGATGATTCCTCCATATCATAAACCGCACCAAACAGTAAATCTTTGTGAATGCATTGATGCTTGACCGAACACTTGTGGATTGTGTTCGCTTCAATAACGGCAATTTTGTTTGTTGACATAGACGCTGAGCCAAAAATGGGCCTCGTCCAAGATGATTTTTTTACCAAAATCCGGATCTCCGGTCAACATTTCCAGCGCCCAATTAGCGAACTCGCGCCATTGTCTATGGTCGTCCGGCTTGAATTCTTGCATCAGCAATCTTATACGGATGTAGGCCCAAATCCAACAGCCGGTTTGACTCTCTGGCGATGCCCAATTCAGCTGATCGGCGACGAATCGACATTTCTGGGTGTTCTTGGATATTGGCCGCTACGGCGGCTATGTTTTCTTAATTTCGCGCGAATCTCTGTGTATCATATTATACACTACTCAGTATTCACCACATGCATTCTAACTTACCATATCAAATATTCTCTTTTGTTATTTACTTCTTCACATGCATAAGTAATACATAAGCATCTAATTTATTGTTCTTCTTGAGCTTCAAGCTCGCCAATATAATGAAATAAAGTGAAGTTGAATTGTAAACGGCAACAAGTGCGGTTGTCTAGCGTGATCATTGTCACAGTTGTTCTTTCTTTCAGCGGTACGTGTTTTATCTCACATTTTTTGGTCCAGTTTCGAGCCGGATAGAACACTGTACTAGCTTTTCATTCGGGAAAAATTAAATTGTAATTAAAAATTGCATTATTAAATAACTCGGGTTTGTCACAAACTTTGGTGTAAAGTCCATTAAGGGTGATGTACATTTATGTATGTACACTGGTATATATGTATGTATATTATTGGATTTCGTGCTCTCACTAGAGTCGTCTAGCCGTTTACTTTGCGGTGCTATCATACCATCGTCTGCTGTTTAATTACGGGTTAAAAAAAAAAAAAAAATCAATTTCGCGATGGATGAGTTATGGAAAAAACAGAATAGCACAATGTCTTTAATAAATAATTTTCGGGTTAATTTTAATAAAGTCGCCAAAGCAAGTCGTACTAAAGGGTATATCAAAACGCGAATTGGCCTTCTTAAAGGATACTCGCTGAAATTCCAACAATTACACGATGATCTGTTAACAAAATGTGACCAGAAGGAAGACTATTTCGTAAAAGATAAGTATACAGAAATAGAAAATGTCTTTTGTGAAACTTTGGGATATTTAACAGATCAGCTTGACGAGAAGGTGCTACCGTCGACTCAACTAAGCAACGATTCCACAAAACATCAGGAAGTTATGTCCTCTCAACTCCCAAAAATCAACCTTCCTATGTTTTCGGGGGATTATTTGTCATGGATGTCATTTCGTGATCTATTCACGAGCATTGTTCATACGGCACCAATTTCAAAGGTGGACAAGTTGTCCCATCTAAAGGGGCATCTCACGGATGAGGCAGCAATCATATTAAAGAACATTGCCCTTGAAGAGGCTAACTATGACGTCGCGTGGAAATTGTTGAAGGGTCGCTACGAGAACGAACGAATCATTATCATGACGTACCTAAGAAAGTTCACCACGCTCCCAGTATCGAAAGGAGAAACCATCGGCGAAGTCAGACGTTTATTAGATACTACACAAGACATGCTTGACGCTTTAAAGAACCTGGACAGGCCGGTTGATAAGTGGGTTGATTGGATCATTTTCCATCTTACTTCCAAACTCGATCCCATTACCCCGCAAGGATTGGGAACTGTCGATTGCTGCAAATACTACCATGCCGGAGAGTTCGAGTTTGATTGAATTTCTAGAGAAGAGGCTACGTACATTGGTCGATCGATCAAATCTCATCATATTGATACTTCCAAAAAGTGCTCGCTGTGCTCTGACAAGCACATCGTCACTTATTGCCCGTTATTTCGAAAACAATCGATTGGAGAACGAAGGGAGCATATTCAGAAGACACTCAGAGCCGATCATTCGGCGAACAACTGTTCATCAGACAGTCGGTGCAAGCAATGTAACGAAGTTCTTTTAGCAACAGCATGGGTTCTGATGCAACGTTCGGACGGAACACACCTCAAGCTAAGAGCATTGCTCGACCAAGGCTCACAAGCTAGCTTTATTTCGGAAGGTGCAGTTCAAGGGTTGGGCATAACAAAGGTAAGAGTTAGTCTCAACGTTAGTGGGCTGGCGTCCTCACGTCTAGGAAAGATTCGGAATCTTGTGAGTATTTCAATTTCTTCGTGTTACAACACTGATTTCATATATCCAACTCAGGTGTTAGTTGTTGGCCATGTCACGAGTTACTCTCCTGCCATTGGATTGGAATCTCGCTCATGGGATCATCTGAATAGCATACAACTCGCTGACCCTCACTATAATAAAGCAGGCCGTATTGATCTTTTGCTAGGAGCAGACATTTTCGGTCAAATTGTTGTCGACGGCATTAAACAGGGTCATCTGGGAACACCATTGGCTCAGAACACTACTTTGGGATGGATCTTAAGTGGGACGACTACATCAGAAATGGGTATACGTCACAAATGTGTGCTAATGGTGAACATACCTTTAGGAGGATTGGAATCGTGTTCTTGTTCAGGTTTGGAGCACGAACTTCGACGCTTTTGGTCTTTGGAAGATGTTAAAGGAGACATTTCATCACTTTCAAAAGACGAAAGAGAGTGTGAAGCATTTTTCTAAGCTATGTGCAAACGAGATGATACGGGGCGGTACGTGGTTAGACTTCCTCGCAAGCAAACGCTCCTGAGCCAAGATTTTTCACAAACACGTCAACGTGCTGTCTCACGTTGAACGACGGTTTGAGATAGATCGTGGTCTGCGAGATCACTACCAAAAATTCATGGCTGACTACCTCAACTTAGGACACATGGAAGTTTCGACGGAAACGAGTACTGACAAGGCCTCTCATCCCACGTCGTACTTGCCACATCATGCGGTTGCTACCAAGGAAACCCATTCGACTAAGTTTCGCGTGGTATTCGACGCATCTAATCGAGTCCCAAATGGAACATCTTTGAATGATTGTCTGCACGTGGCTCCTAAACTGCAACGCAACTTAACCTTGATTGTCACTCAATGGCGAATACATCCAGTGGTTTTCAAAGCAAACATTGAGAAAATGTTTCGCCAAATTCGAGTCAATCAAGAGGATTGTGACCTTCAGCGAATAGTATGGCGGAATCCAACCACTGATGACATATGCGATTTCCGGCTATTGACTGTCACCTACGGAACAGCCTGTGCTCCGTATCTAGCAATAAAAATGCTTCTCAAATTGGCAGAAGTTTCCGGATGCGGCAACAGTAGTTCGGAACGAGTTCTCTGTGGATGATGTGCTGTCGGGTGGTGAATCAGTGCAGGTTGTACTGAAACTTAGGGATGATTTAATAAGCTTATTACAAGGAGGAGGATTCACCTTTAAGAAGTGGGCATCTAACGAAGAACAAGTGTTAGCAGACTTACCTGAGAACATGAGGGAGAGTAAGGTGAGCATTAGTTCTAAGATTGATGGTATAAAAACCCTAGGTTTACATTGGAGCCCAGAAGAAGACACATTTTCCTACACGATCGGGGTACATCAGTATTTGCCAGAAGTAATTACCAAACGTCATGTCTTAGGCGATATAGTCAGACTGTTCGATCCTTTAGGATGGCTGGCACCAAGTATCATACTGGGTAAAATCTTTCTACAGAAGCTATGGTCATCAGGCCTGCAATGGGATGATTCGTTGCCATCAAAACTTCAAACAGAGTGGCTAGCTAGGACTTGGTATGGCACGAACACTAAGAATGGATCGCTGGGGAGGAACGCATTCGAGTCAACTTTCGTGTGAACTCCACGGATTTTGTGATGCATCCACAATGGCCTACAGTGCTGCAGTATATATCAGAGTGACTCACGACGTCGACAACATCCAAGTAAGCCTGCTAATGGCTAAAACAAAGGTTGCTCCACTTAAAACAACTAGCATACCACGGCTCGAACTATGCGGGGCGGTACTGTTATCTCGACTTATAAAAGAGGTTAGGCAGATTGAGTATTTTAAGAACATGGCAACATTTGCTTGGACGGACTCTACTGTGGCTTTAGCATGGATCCGTGGGGAACCAAGTCGCTGGAAGACTTTCGTTGCGAATCGGGTGGCAGAAGTACAGGATGCGATCGACATCTGACATTGGCGACACGTGCCTTCAGAGGATAACCCTGCTGACTGTGCTTCAAGGAGTCTCTATCCGAGTAAGTTGGCATCGTTCTCTATATGGTGGACCGGACCTTTTTGGCTACGTCAGCAGTCATCTGCGTGGCCAGACCAATACATAGAAAGTCTTTCACGACCTTGGCTGGAAGAGTCAAAGTCAATCACTTCGTCTGTCACAATACCAACAGAACGATGGTCAATACTTAGTAAATTTTCTTCACTTGGGAAGCTTTTTCGGGTCATTGCATACTGTCGACGTTTTATCTTCAATTATAAGCAACCAAAATCGAAGCGGAATTTTGGAATTCTAGAACGGGGAGAAATGTGGCAAGCCGAATTATCATGTATCAAATTAGATCAACAGCACGACTTTTTTGAAGAGAGATTATCCTTGCAGCAGCATCAACTGATCAACGTTCGAAGTTGGCATCGTTCTCTATATGGTGGACCGGACCTTTTTGGCTACGTCAGCAGTCATCTGCGTGGCCAGACCAATACATAGAAAGTCTTTCACGACCTTGGCTGGAAGAGTCAAAGTCAATCACTTCGTCTGTCACAATACCAACAGAACGATGGTCAATACTTAGTAAATTTTCTTCACTTGGGAAGCTTTTTCGGGTCATTGCATACTGTCGACGTTTTATCTTCAATTATAAGCAACCAAAATCGAAGCGGAATTTTGGAATTCTAGAACGGGGAGAAATGTGGCAAGCCGAATTATCATGTATCAAATTAGATCAACAGCACGACTTTTTTGAAGAGAGATTATCCTTGCAGCAGCATCAACTGATCAACGTTCGAAGTCCTATTCTTAAACTTGCGGTTTGGCTTGATGATGATGACTTGCTACGACTAGGGGGCCGCTTGCAGGAAGAACATATTCCATTTGGTAAGAAATATCCGTTTGTTTTATCAAAAATTAGCCCTCTTTCTAGACTTATCTTCGCTCACGCGCATGTGATGACCCTTCATGGAGGCATTCAATCAACGCTAAGCTACACTCGCCAGAAATTCTGGATTCTCGGTGCCCGAAACGAAGTCCGGAAACACATTCATCGATGTGTCATCTGCTACCGACAGAGGGCCAAAGGCGCAACGCAACTTATGGGCAAATTACCGGCGGCTAGGGTTCAGCAGTGTCGTCCCTTCATTAAGTCTGGTGTTGACTATGCAGGTCCCATCTCAATCCGCCAAAATATGGGTCGACGAATTATTCTTACAAAAGGATACATATGTGTTTTCGTGTGTCTGGCCACTCGCGCGATACACATTGAGCTGGCATCAGATCTTTCCACTGATGCCTTTATAGCTACTTACAAGAGATTTACGTCAAGACGAGGGATCTGCAGCGACCTATTTAGCGATCGTGGGACGAATTTTGTCGGAGCAGATAGACAGCTCCGGGAATGCTTGCAACGTTTTGGCCAAGAAAATAACATCATCGGTACTGAGTTAGCTCAAATGGAAACTTCGTGGCATTTCATCCCTCCAGGAGCGCCACACTTTGGAGGAATCTGGGAGGCGGCCGTCAAATTGACTAAACACCATCTACGGCGGATATTGGCAGACCGAACGCTGCGATACGAGGAATTAAGCACTCTTATCACAAATTGAGGCAGTGTTGAACTCTCGACCACTCATGCTCTTGCGAGATGATCCCTTAGATTTCGAAGTGCTAACCCCAGCGCACTTTCTGATTGGGCAGCCTTTAACGACGATTCCGGAACCCGACCTTAATGATACGAAGTCCAGTTATTTGAAATGATGGCAGTTGATGCAGCAAATGTTTCATCATTTTTGGAAGACTTGGTCCAGGGATTATCTTCACCATTTGCAGCAACGACCAAAATGGACCACTCAGGCACCATCTATTCGAACCGGGCAGCTGGTACTCATCAAAGACGATCGCTTACCACCAAGCAAATGGTCGCTAGGGCGAGTAGAATTATGTCATCCAGGTCCTGATGGATTGATCAGAGTCGTTACCTTAAGGAATTCATCCGGTACTTTCAAATTCAATTACTAAGATATGTCCTCTACCGCTGGAGGAAGGTCTCCAGCAGCCGGACAACAGATCTCTTCACCAAATGCAGCACGGCGGGCGGCCTTAAGATGACAATGGTTAGGTCGTCGATAATACTCCGAGGAGGGCGGCATGTATCATATTATACACTAGTCAGTATTCACCACATGCATTCTAACTTACCGTATCAAATATTCTCTTTTGTTATTTACTTCTTCACATGTATAAGTAATACATAAGCATCTAATTTATTGTTCTTCTTGAGCTTCAAGCTCGCCAATATAATGAAATAAAGTGAAGTTGAATTTTAAACGGCAACAAGTGCGGTTGTCTAGCGTGATCATTGTCCCAGTTGTTCTTTCTTTCAGCGGTACGTGTTTTATCTTACGCTCTGTCTGGTTGGTGGCTTAAGATCCAAAAGAGTGTACTCACGCTCAAACTTTTCCACAGTGCGACGCGTAAAACGATGCATGATGAAACCTTACTGAATATTTTGACAGCTGCTGAAAAATAACAATTGAAAGAACTATCATTGCTATCTGGTCACTTGTTAGTTTCTTTCTTCCCTTCTGCTGACACACCACAGTACTTCGAGCAGAACTTTTTCGTTTTAAATTGTTTACATTTGAATATGTATTGGTTGGCTTAGAGACATACAAATGTTTTTACACCAGAAGACTGCATGGTTTCTAATATTGAATAATAATGAAATACAAAAAGCAAAAAAAAATTTTTTTTATAATTACTATAATTTATTATATTATAGTTTACTACAATAATTCAACAATAACATTTCTTTTCTTAAAGCAACTTATGACTTCGATGTTTACAGCAAGGGATAGATTTGGACATTGAATTTACATATATAGCATGTATATATATGTACATATATCTTTCTAAATATGTATTAATTTACTTCCGCTGAGCTCTGAGTTACGAGCTGATTTTAAGCGTTTTGACGGTTAAAGACTGCCGCCAGAGAATTCATTGTATCGGCGATCGCAGAAGCCTATTGATCTACCTCTGTTTTTAATGTTTTTGGTCGGGTTCTTGCATATTAAAATTTTCTACTTTGCAAAATTCTCATTTAATTTAATACTTTACAGGTAGTAAAGTAGTAAATGAAAATATGAAAACACATGCTGCACAACTTCGCAGTTCAGCATTCATTATGGTGGGCTTGATAACATTCTAATAGAGTTTTAAAACAAAATCGTAATCACAGTTCGGGTATATATGTTTGTACATGTATGTATGTATATGGTAAAAAATAGATTTTTTTATATCATATTTATGAACACCATCTATAAAAACGAACGATTGGATATTTAAATATATTTCACCATTGTGCTGCAAGCGAAGGAAGACATGTTGAAATCAAATTTGTTGGGCAATATTGATTATCCTTTTCCTGCATTGTACTATCCTCACATATAAATTTAAATGTTTAGCTACTTATTTTTCAAAAGCTGCTTTATACGTTGTTTTTAAAATTGTTGCCTGCAGAGAAAAACAATTTAGTATCTGATCATACAGCAAAGTTCCAAAATTATCACATGGGACATTTAAAATAAAATCTTTGGGACAAAGGAAACAATATGTTGTGCATTAAAAAAAAAAATAATAATAATAAAAATAAAAAAAAAAACAACATTCATAAAAAATGCAAAATATTTATTAGGAACTAAAGTCATACCCATTGAACGATTGAATTCAGCTGTATCAATCAATGATAAGTCGCTTTTTGTAATCTTTCCCAATTTGATTCTATGAGTTTAGCCAATTAGGATTAATTTGTCTACATTAAAAAATAGTGATGAAATAAAATAAATATGCTCTCCTTTCCGATTAAAAATTAATAAAACGGCCGTATGTCAAATGAAGCAAATCACTTAGCTTATCCTCTATTAATTTAATTGATTGCGAATAGATTTAAGTTTAACGCAGAATATAGTTATTAAATTCAAGAATATGTAGTAATTCTTTTTTTGATTTATTAATAATTCTAAAAAAAATATATGATTACATATGTGTATGCACTTGATTTGTTTATAAGTAGTTTATTATGAATATTTGAACGGACAACGTCGTAACTATGTATTTTGGCACATAATATATCGGAATGACATTGAAATTTTACACTTTTGTAATTAGTATGCTATTTTTAATGACATATTAATTCCATTGAATGCTCGTGGTCTTCATCTTGTTAATACCTCAATCACTATATGTGTAGTTATTAAAGTTTTGCAGTCATTGAACGTTCCCTACAAAATTAAAATTGTATTCATATTCAGAACTAAACAAGCAAAGAATAAATAAATGAAAAAGTTAGCGTCACAATGGAAAAGACAGATGAAGGTCCAGGATTATAATGGAAGGGTTTGAATAGGATGATATCTGAAATATTATGAAAGTAAATAAACGTAAAGAAAGAATAAAAGCAATAATAAAAATAATGTTTTTCTTAAACAACGAGAAGCTAATTATAAAGATAAAGCAATATCAATGCAAACAATTTGAAAAGATAAAATCTCCTTTAGACAATATTCTTGTCTTTCATAACACAATTATCGATATCAGGACCACCCATCTGTTGTAGTTACATTAAGCAGATGTATTAAAATGTCCGAATGGGCTAATACAAACATTTATACTTATAAGACGAATTCGATTATGTCTAAAATTTGCCAGTAAAGAGTTTTGAAAATATTTTATCTTAAATAAAACTACAAGCTAAAATAATAAAACTATTTTAGAAGAATGATACAATGTATGTTACGATCCAGATTTACTGTGAGAGTTTCAAAGAGATTCATATATATACATTTTTATAAAATATCAGGGGAAATTAAAAAAAATATAAAAAAATTAATATTACAAAATAGAACTAGTTTTTTAACAGTCATCAGTTTTGATACAACAGTCAGGAAGACAATCGATGAGTCGAAATCGAAAAAGTGGCTGAAAACTCAAGGTGATGCTCTAGTTTTCTTCGAAATTCGTGGTTTGGTGCATGATATTGAAGCGTTTGCGTGAGAAAATCCGTAAGAAACGGTTAGAATGGTAGAAGAACTGCTCGTGGATTTTACATGACGAAAACACGACATCGTATACAGCGGCAGTTGTGACCGAATTTAAAGGCAAAAACATAATAAATACCATCAATCTACCACGGTATTTGAAACATCTTGTATGTGTTTTGCATCTAATGGAACCTATTCATAAGGCAACGAAATAAATATTGATGAATAAATAAAAATTGTGGTTTGTTTTAACAACTCTCGGTAATATTTTGATATATTGTGTATGTTATACATACACATATGTATGTACGTTCACAAAATATCAGAGGAACGAAATAAACGTTGATAACTTTACCAATATAAACGAAAATAGGATCAGTTTTATAAATTTGGGATGAAACTATTTTTGTTTATTTATAATTTAAATCATTACGATATAAACGGTTTTATTAATTAAACAAGAACACTGATATTTTGAATTTAGCTAAAATCCTGCCTAATATCTTCATACCTTCGGTTAAATAAAAAAATATAAGATAAATATAATATATAAAAATATATATAAATACAAGTTAAACAAAAAAAAGCATACATATATACTTTTATTGCTATTACTTTTCCTTCATATTGGAATACTTACAGACGAAGAAACATTAGCATATAAAGTTACACCTTAAATAGTCCAAACATAATTTCAAACAATTATTCACACTTAACACCATTCCCTTATTTAAATACCACCATAATTCCGTCGTTCAAAAATACCAAAGCAGTTTAAATAAACATACAAATAAAACCGAAGGCAAAAGAAAACGTCAATTAAACAAAAGTTAAACATTAGATTGTCAATGAAACATGGGTGTAATAAATTGTTTTTTAGGTATATTTTTATTAAATGTAAATTTCACTAACATTTACTCTTATCTTGATAAAAAAAAATAAAAAGGAAGGTTTTATTTTAAATTAAATTTAAAACAAATGAATATCTATCTATACAATTTAAGGTAATAGAAAATTAAACAGTGTTTTTATAAAAAAAAAGTATGTATATCCATGCATCTTTAAAAGGAAAAAGTATACAAGAGCATCTTTTATAACAAAGTTGTAAAAATAACTAAACAAAAAATAAACAGACCAACAAATAGCATTCCACAAATAGCTGGATAGACTACATTCAACTGATTGCCATTAAAATACTTACATGTGCTCCGGGTGTGAACGTATGCAATCAATGAGCTGTGTAGCCTTAAGTTCACCTATACAGATTTTATGAATGGCCGTAAACAGCGGAAATCTACAAAAACAAGTAGAGTCTGTCAACAAATGCATCCATTAACACATTTAATATCAATACGAACTTTTCTTCCATTTTCTTAGCTTTTAGCATATAATTAACCTCCTCAGCTGTAAATGGACCCTGCAATTTTTGTCCATTTAACATTTCTACTTCAAGTTCTTGAATTGATTTTCCAGTCTTAACAAACGCCTCTGATACCTTTCTGTTACGACCGCCTGCAAATAAATATTTATATTCATATATATATATATATATATGCAATATAAAAAATAGGTAAACCCTAACGAATGATTACCATAACAAGTTGTTATTAAATCAGCAACCCCACAGCTTTCGAAGAATGTTGCTAGCTTACTTCCAGGGTAAAAGATATCTACGAATCGAATCATTTCCATTAAACCTAATCGAATAACAGCAGCCTTTGTGTTATCACCAAGTTTTAAACCATCGACAAAACCTGCACCACAGGCAACAATATTCTATTGATTGGAAAGCGCATAATATAAATTTTTATTATTCAATAATTAAATGTTTGTTTAACCTTTAATGCTCCACAAACTTCAACAGCATCAACATCATCAACCACAACCACTCTAAAATGATTAGCCTGGAATATATCTCGCAAAATTTTAGCATACTTAATATCCCTACAACCAACAGTTGTTTCACAGAACATTTCTTCAGCTACTTCATTTGCTAGATTTGCGCCCATTAGCACAGAGCACGGAATCTTAAAAGGAACACATTTTCACATTATATTTTTATCTCAATTACATAACTAAAAAAAATAAAACATACTTTAAGGTGGCGTGTAATGATGTGAGATATAAGATCTATTCCACCTCCTTCAGCCTTATCAAAACCTTTGATCAAGGAAATAGCAACAGCAGTTGGCTTTATTTTTCCTAACAAGCTTGCGCAAAAATTACGAATAAACTGGTGTGGCACAACAAAGATGAGAATATCAGCTGCCTTTGCAGCTTCAACGATATCAGGTACAGCAACCTATAAAGAAAAATGCAAGTCATATGTATGCATATATATTTCAATAATTGTTAATTCATTTATATATATGAACATCCCCATGTATATAAACATTATGTTTAGAAAAATCTATATTTTACACTTGAAAAATGTCAAGGGACGCGCTCCTATGAGCTCATGCTAATTTAAAGAAATCCTGTCTTATATTAAATTTCAGTGCATTATAAATAGATATGATATATGATCCGCATTTCTAAATTACTGATAAGCACTGCAAATATGTACATATGTATGTATATTGAAGATCAAATTTCGTTCGGCTGTATTATTGTTTTATAAAACACTTGATTTATATGAATACAAATATTTATAATACGAGTACATATCTAAAATATATTTATAAAAAAAAAGAAAAAAACAAAGATTACCTCTTTAAAGCAAAGTTCACACAATTTAGACCTTAATTTAGAGGGTGTTCAGAGTTTTATGGAATTGAATGCCACATATGAATTCGACTTTCTGAAAAAACTTAACGCATCTATGTCCAGTTTTGACATCCATGCTAAATCAGAATGTTTTGCAGGATCTTGTTATCCCGACTGGTGGATCTAGCTTTGACTAGAATACGTCATAATTCACAGACTCGGGGTCAAAAATGTTTTAAGGTTTGGATAATTACGCGATTAACTATTACAATAGGTTTATAATTAAAATTATAGAATGTAAGCGTACGAGTATAAATATAAAAATGTACAAAGTAGTAAGTACATAAATTCCCGTCCCGAATTCACCTTACTAAAACCAAACACAACTTTTGCAGTAAGTTAGTATAATGTACAAGGTTTAAATTTTTCAAATTAAATTATATTACCTTAAATTTTTGTCTCATTAGTGCTTTATCAAAACTATTGTATAAAAAACAGGCAACCGTTACAACACTACACTTTTACGCTTGTTGAAGTATGAGTCAAATCTTGTCACACACCTACTCTATAGGTATTATCATAGGCGTAAACAATCAAAAGAACCTATGATTTCATTTGCAACAAATAGAAAATTTTATTTTCGATAAAGATATCTACCTATTTATAAAGAGGTCAGTGACGAAGATTGGTTGTTTATCGTTAGGGGTCAACTCTAGATATTCTTGAAATTCTGGCAGATGAATCAATGTGCGAGTATGTATTTTCAAATGAGATATTTTTACCATTTCAATAATTAACACTTCTGTAGCTTTCTTGAAGCTTCAACTACTTCTCAGCTCTGTACTGGTTATGTAGGACTTCTTCAATTTTGATCCCCACGCAATGTTGTATTTATGCGTTATTATTTATCTGATACTGATCGAATTACAGAATCCATTATATAATAAGGAACAACTCTTCAATGGACGAGAAGAGGGTTGGCATGGCTAAAGTTTGGTTATTATTTCAAACTCCAATCGCAAAACGAATAAGTGTGTTAGTGATCCGCATAAAAATTAAAATGGAAAATGGAAAAATGTTCGATTGACACTTACTTATTTTTGTTATTAAATAGGGACGTGTAATCCATCCATACTTAGTGCATTAACTGCCATTATTAAAAACATTTTTCTTATGCCGCCTTTATTAACATATACTCGATTGTTCATTTTATTAAAACTGTAAACTCTTGCGAAAAGTTGTTTCCAGACATTTTGACATCTTGCCAGTTTAGAAAACTCGAGACATGGATTTTGAACGTTACCTATTTATTTGGAGGAATGATCCCAAAGACAGCCAAATTCCTCAAATATTGGCTAAAAAGTCACGGTATCGAGGTTTAAATAGGCCTTCTGTCTCCAGATTTAAGCCTATTAGAACCTCTTAAAACGTCATTAAATGGCAAAATATGATATTGCTGAACGAATTATGTTTCAATGTTCAGAGTAAGACTATACAAAACATTATTAGTAATACAAACCATATATTAAATTTTAGTGTAGGGTAAACTCATAAATCTTATTAACTGTTTTTATTTTGTTAATGATTCACCGTATACCAAAATTAAGGATTTCTGCCTATGATTCTGTTTCTTGCCGCATCACATGAAAACTACTGAACATATTTTTTGATTCCAGCCGTTAAATTGTTTGGTAGTAATCTGAGCAGTTTTAACTTAATCGGTAAGTAGGTGCTGTATTGAAATACCGCGCAGATTTTGTTCTAAACTTTAAAGTCTGGCACGTAAAGACTAATCATGTATTATCATGAAATGCCTAATATGATTTTGCGAAAGGCCAGAACGGGTTTCTAACCAAAAGAACTAATCGTATAACTTTTGAAATATATATGCTAATTTCTTCAGCCGGGTTCAAGAAATTGATCAACACCACCTCTCTTACTTAAATAGTTGTCCACAAACATCGTTTATTTCGGCGAACATACATATCATATATTTACAATTAGGAAGGAAAAGATTTAAAAATTCTGAAGATATATACCATTTAAATTGCACAACCTCTTTTTACAAATTGATGTTTTATCCCTTATTCTCGCATGGACTATGACTCAATGTTTTCATATTACAAATCCATTCTTTCGCAATTCCTTAAGGATAGATCAAAAGCAACTACCATTGTGGATTAGTATGCATTGCAGAAAAGGCTTCCCACAGATTCTTCAATCTCAGACTAAGGTTCCTGGGATTTCAGTCGGATAATAAGTCTGCACTTAAGTGGAGTTTATTTAGTAAGTCGATATCAATAGTCTGCGATTGTCTGGGCTCTCTGAGAAATTATAAAAGGCAAACAAAATAAGAATATTAAGTGGCCATTAGCATCAACTTTCGCCTTAAAACGGTGGAAAGCTCGGATAGAGGGATATGATTATCAACTTATCCAGGAAGAACAAAGAAAGTAGCAGATGTACTGTCCAGACTCCACTAGTTCGCAAACAATACATAGTGCAGGTGAGGATAGTTCAGATCTTACTCCACACTGTGAAGGTCCATTAAATGTATTTAAGAATAAGATTGTTTTTAGAGAAAATACCGAAATTAAAGCTCATGAGGAACCGTTACCGTACCCACACTTCCATCGGCAATACATTGGAATTCGAGGTTTTACAAAGAACAGTTTTATACCTATAAAAAAGTGTGAAAGAAAAATAGATCCTAAGAGGGATGAAAATCCCAGAAAAATATTCAAATTTACTTAAGGAAATATATAGAGAACATTTTAGCAAATGCAGAATTAGAAGACTTAGCCAATCCAGACAATAAGTTACAAGTCATCACAGCAGAGCCCACCGCAACCACAAGGAAAACAAGGAACAGCTTCTGAAAAGATACTGTTTTACAGGAATGGCTAACAAATAACAATATGTAAAAAAAATTGAAATATGTAATAGCAGTAAGTTGATAGGTATCCCCAAATAACCAGAATTACAAGAAATACCTATCACTACATATCCATCAGAAGTAATGAAGATTGATATTTTTGTGATAAATCTCGAAGAATTCATTAGCTGTATAGATAAATTTTTAAAATATAAAGAATTCTTTCATATAAAGGAAAAATCAGCTTGATATCTAGAAGCAAGATTATAAAAGTTTGATACTTCTTGACAGCCCCCAGAATCTTAGTGACAGTACTAGTTACAACGTTTCATAAGTCCAATTATTTCAAATTATTTATTTGATATACATAATGATAACTCTAGGGATTAAGTTGTATTTAACTCCACCCTAGAAGAGCAAAGTAAATGGAACTGTGGAGAGTTTATTTAATAATTTTAGAATTAGCTTGATGCCTTAAAAGAGAATACCCTAACTACAAAAGAAATAATTAATATACCTATTGACCGATATAACAAATCAATTCATTCCGCAACAGAGAAAAAGCCACGTGACATTTTCCTAAGCAGAATTCACAGAATAAACTTATTGCTTTTCAAGATTTAAAGATTTTACTGAAAACTCAAGTGTGGTAATAGAAAATAACAACAATCAATACAAAATAAACGAACATATAATAACAGTTCCGCAAGGACTAATGGAAAATTATAACAAATCACCCAAATAATAGATAGCACAAGCATCGATAAATACGAACAAATGATGAATCATAAATTATCAATGATCAAAGAAGAACTTAGTGAAATATTATCAGTAACTCAATTGGCGAGAAGAGGAATTGTGAATACCTATCAAACAAAAAAACAATTCAAGAGATGACTGCAGAGGTAGAAACTCTTCCATTTAAGAACGAAGTCAAAGCAATCGAGTATGCCGAACCTATTGTCCTCGAAAAGAAATCAATTATACTATACCACATCCATACTAAAAACTACAACCAGGGATTGTAATCATCTTACAATTAGATCAAGAGTTAAAAACAACAAAAGAATACATTTCGATGTTCAAGAACTACTTTGAAACCAGAATGAGCTTTATGACATAAAATACTCATGTTCGAAAATTCGAGACGCAATAATCTGCGGAGGAAAAAATGTTGGATTTGATCATCATTTCCACAGGAAACCAATAACAAGTAAAGCTCTCTGGTTGACAAATTTCGAAGTGAATTTAGAGCATAGAAACGAAACTTCGAAAATATAAAAAAAAAACAGAAATTCTCATTCTTAAAAAACGTGTAATTTATTTCAAGTTCAATTTTATACTTGTTAATCATTATTATAGTATTAGTTTTAATATTCAAACACAATTGATAAGATTCAGTCAACATTCAGTTCTATTCAATAACAACACAGGTCAACAACGTTATCCTTTTTATTAATTTAAAATTCTGAATCTTAAGGAGGGAGAAGTTATTGCACCATATTTTCCGAACTATCAACACACTCGCTGCATAGGTAAGAATACAATAATGCAGAATAAGGTATTATTGAAGATAATGTTTCGCTGCACTGGACACAGGTATAATATTCTTCTCTGGAATATTTCCCATGCGGTGTCAGCATATTTAAAATGTATAAACATATGTAGGTGTAAGAAAAATTGGAAATTAGAATTAAGTGATTGAGTAATTGGTCTCCCCAAAATACTTTTTTTAACTTAATTTATTCAGATAAATTTAACTTCAACCATAGGCTTGTCGAGGTAGCTGCTAAATTCAAAGAGGAATTAGAAGGAATAGGTTTTTTAAAACCTCTCCGGATGTTTATGTTGCAGTCAAATCATTTTTTTAACATTAAAACCCAGAAATGTCAAAATTCGTATTTTTTTTCGCAAAAATTCTTTAATTTAACGTTTTGCCTATTTTGACATGTTCAGTCGTATATTGAGAAGATAAGTTAACGTTTGTTTTATTTGTATACGTAAATACCAAATAAACATTCTTTTGTAAAAAAGGGGCTAATAATAGAACGAAATAATAAAATCAAAATTTTGAAATGTCACACAAGCCTAAGTTGAAGATTTATGTATGTATATGTCACATAACTGGAAATGTTTTTGTTTCAGAAATAAAATGCATGTAAATATTTTTAGGTTATTGAATGAAATCGGTGCTTTGGCGAAACCTTAGTCGCACATAAAAAACATGCAATTTTGATATTTTTTCTTCGAATACAATATTTTATTTACATTAATTTAATTAAGAATACAGAGGTGACTCAGTTTTGTAATCTAGATTCACATAGTGATTGCGTAGTACAATATAAAAAATATTCCATTTTCTGAATAAATTCTATGTACTAGATGGAGTGAAAAGTGACCTCCTTGGGAATTAAAAAAAAAAAATTTTTAAATGTTTTTCTTTATATTATTCAATATAGTCCCCTTTTAGTTTGATACACATATTCCAGCGATTTTCCAACTTCTTGATCCCGTCCGAAAAGTAATTTTCCGGAAGGTCTACAAAATACTCCTCCGTGGCGTCGATGATTTCCTCGTGAGCTGAATTTTTTATTGATGAGCCATCTTTTGAGGTTTGGGAGGAGATAATAGTCCGAGGGATCCAAATCCAGTTACCAATCGACGCCAAAAGTCCGCCCGATTCCGCATCAGCAAGTCCAAACACTCTTTCGAAGTGCTCTCGCGTTCGTGTTTTTGGTCAGGAGTGAGCATTCGCGGCACCCAGCGTCAGGATAACTTTTTCATATGCAGAATATTGCCCAAAATATGGCGTGTGCGCTAAGTACTAATCTTTGTGGTATCTGCTAGCTCGCGCACCTTCACTTTTCGAACGAAAATCGTTTTTGTCCATACTCAATATGATGCCAAACACGTCAACAACAATCAGCTATCAAAACAAAACTAAAGGCAGTATCGCACTGAAATTAGGCATGTCTGCCTAAATATGGACGGACTTCAAGGCTCCATAACCTTTTTTGCAGTAGCAGCACATTCTGGCGGTCAGAGAGGTCACTTTTCACTCCATGATGTATACTAGATCCTGATTTTACGGCAAACTAATCAGGGGTTTTTATAAAGCTGATGTGCAAGTTATGATTACGAAGGGAAATCCTTAACAATACAAGATATACAAGGAGCTGTCGTGTCATAATCTTTAAGCAAGCAACTTACAGTGATTTTGTTAATAACAGAAAAATAAATATATGGCGATGTACAACACCACGTGTTAAGCAAAGAAATACTTAATACTCGTAGGTCTTCAGCATAGAAAGGCTGACTTATGCCATAGTGTAGGTGATGAAATATGATGGGAGAACACACTCCTTGTAACTCCTTCCTAATGTTTTATATTACTCTGTAATAAATATATTTTCTAATTTCTCACACTTAGGTCACAATTTAAATAACTATGAAATTGGAACATAATTGACAATAGACAAATTCTAAACGATATTGGAGGACCTCGTGCCTAACCAGTTAAATAGTTATTTGGGAGAAAATACGCTGGTAATCATCAGGAAAGAAACAATCTGTTTTCAGATGAATGCATTCATGTGAGATAAATTTAAACTGGTTAGTTTTTGAACAGAAGAAAAAAATGCACAGTGGAAATTCGGCGACCGCAGTGTTTCTGGACTTAAATGGAGCACTTAAATCAATTGATAGGGAAATTATGTTGCAAAAATTAGAAATAAAGTGTCTAAGCCCTTCCTTTACTTAATTTATTTAATTCATATTTATCAGAAAGATCTCAAAAAACTGAAGTGAAAGAGCTCTTATCGAGCTTAATAAATGTTGAATTAGGTGTGCTACAAGGTTTAGTGTTAAGAGCAATCCTTTTTCCGCTGTATGCACATATTGAAAACCATCAATATTGTATGCAATATCGTAAAATAACTAATTTACATACATACATACATACGTAAGTGGTAAAAATGTTGAGTCCATGTGTGAGGAACTTAATTCTGGGAGTTTGGATGCAAAAAAAAACTTAATGTAGGAGCAATTTAAAACTGCTGATCTTATTTGATACAGGTGAATGGAGACATTATTGAATATGTGAATTGTATTAAATACTAAGGGTCAATAATAAATGCTAAACCAAATTTTAAAGAGTAAATGCATTATACGAGTATACTTATGTCGTAAGATTTAAAGAAAGATAGCTTTTTTTAAAAGAACAAGAAAGGTAAAATATTATCTATACATGTTCACAAGATATAATAAAATAAAACACTGACTGCAACTCCTGCCGAATAAATCTTAGATGGATATTTTAAAATACAAAATACCTACATATATGTATTGGGTCTATAACTTAATTCGTGCGGTTTGCTAGGAGATGGCGTAACTTGTATTGTTCCATTGGAACATGCGTTGAAAAGCTACTGTCATTGTACATCATTTCAGTATATGTCATTCATTTGAAGCGTAAACAACAATAATTTTTTTTTCACTCAAATATGTCGAACTTTGTGCCTGAAAAAGTGTTTTTGCTGGGAGTTCTTCTTCATGAAGAAAACTGCTGCCGAAAGTCATCGCATTTTGGTGGAAGTTTATGGTGAACATGCGCTAGCTGAGCGATCGTGCCAAAAGTGGTTTGCACGATTTAAAAGTGGTGATTTTGACTTGGAAGACGATGAACGTCCTGGGCAGCCAAAAAAGTTTGAAGATGAAGAACTGGAAGCATTACTCTATGAAGATTGTTGCCAAACACAAGAAGAGCTCGCAGAATCTTTGGGTGTCACTCAAGCAGCCATTTCAAAACGTTTAAAAGCAGCTGGATATATTCAAAAGCAAGGAAATTGGGTTCCACATGAACTCAAGCCGAAAGACGTCGAAAGGCGGTTTTGCATGTCCGAAATGCTGCTCCAACGCCACAAAAGGAAGTCATTTTTGCATCGGATTGTTACTGGTGATGAAAAATGGATCCATTACGACAACCCCAAGCGCAAAAAATCATATGTGAAACCCGGCCAACCAGCCAAATCAACGGCAAAGCCGAATATCCAAGGCGTGAAGGTAATGCTCTGTATTTGGTATGATCAGATGGGTGTGCTGTATTATGAGCTGCTAAATCCGGGTGAAACCATCAATGGACAACGCTACCGAACACAATTAATCCGTTTGAAGAGAGCAGTGGCCGAAAAACGCCCTGAATATGCGACCAGACACGAGGCAATAATTTTCCATCATGACAACGCTCGGCTCCACGTTGCTATTCCGGTTAAGAACTATTTGGAAAACAGTGGATGGGAAGTCTTACCCCACCCGCCTTATAGCCCAGACCTTGCCCCTTCTGCCTACCATTTGTTCCGGTCGATGCAGAACGCCCTCACTGAAATACGGTTCACATCAGAACAGAATATCAAAAATTGGCTTGATTCATTCTTGGCTGCCAAGCCGGCGCAGTTCTTTTGGGATGGAATCCACAAATTGCCAGAAAGATGGGAAAAAGTCATAGCTTCAGATGGGCAATACTTTGAATAATACTATTGTACATGTTTTTCTTAAATAAACATTCAAATTTTGAAAAAAAAACCGCACGAATATATTTATATACCCAATACATAAGTAGACGTTAAATAAAATAATGTGAGATGCTTTTATGTGGATAACAATAGTACAGCGAATAATTTTGAATTGAATTGAAAATAAAATGATACCAGAATACTTAGAATATAATATTGTAAACATATTCAATCATCCGATTTGAGGAACGCCAACAATAAATGTAAAAACAGACGTCGATAATAAAATCAAAATGGTTAAAGTGCTTAAAAGCAAGCTAGTTGCATTTACCAAAAGAAATTATTAATGAATGCCTTTATATATAGATGAATTTAGCTAATACATAGATAAGTTTAGTTTTTTAATTTATTTTATTTCACTGCTTATATTTATTTACTTATATTATATTCAATATTGTAATTTGTTATTATAAAAGTTTTTTCAACTTAATAAGATTTTCTGAAGCAATAGAACTCGCCCTAAGCTGTCATAAAGCCTTATCTTTGGGTTTAATAAAAAAGGCAATAATTTTACTAATATGCTGTATTTGTGAAGATATATTGTCTGTAGAGTGGAACCGCCATCAACCAGAACTTTTTACTGTTTTACTTTTACACTTATTTTCGCTATATTTGATGGGTCGGGAATCTGCCTTTCGTAGTGGATAAAAAATATAAAAATGCACTTATGCATTTTTATTAATATTTTTTTATTCATATTTACGTTGTTTTTTTTTTTGTGCAGTAAATTATTTTTTTTTTACATTTCCAACTATTCTTGATGTGTAGGAATTTTTTTGTATACCATACTTAACCCTTAAAAGCCTATTCCGAAGTGTTATGTACATATAGATTAAAGATCATAGTACAGATAAAGAACATATAAATAAATATAAAAGGAGCCTGCAGCATTTTTGTGTTCTAATAAGCATGCATTATTTAGTTATTTCGCCTCAAACTATAAGTCTTTAGGAAATTCAGAGCTTAAACGCTTTTATGACACTGATACAATAAATTTGTTTAATTTGTACTTTCCAAGCACCTAACATCGACTCGGACCTCTACATTGTTGTATCCAGGGTATAGATGCGGATATCCGTAACAGGTCAAAACCACCGAACCATTGTGAGGAAGTTCAACGTCGAACGGCTACAATAGCAAAGCACAGCCGGGGCCTTTTTCGATCGAGTATCCCTTAACCTCTAGAAAAATCCGATGCCATCAGCATCGAACGTAGAACACCAGTGACATCGCTGCCAAAGAACAATCAGTGAAGCCGCCTCTCCAACAAAGATTCCCCTGGTCGGATTACAACTGCAAACAGGCAAAACAACAGTGGAGGTACAGAGCGGCCCAGAAAAAAAGAGCAAGGTGCTCGGGAGCTCTACGAGCAGAAGAGAAGGGAGGAACATAGAAGAAAAATCAAAGAACATGAGAAGCGATCGAACGAGGCCTTAGAGAGCTGCTACCGGAAGAATGACGTTTCTCCAAAAAATAAAAAGAACACGCCGAAGTTGTAAAGCCCGAACAGAAATCCGCAAGGAAAGAAAAGGAAACCTCATAGTAGAACCACAGTCAGTACTGAGAATCCTCAAAGATCATTTCCGCAGACTGTTAAACGGTGGTGATTAGCAACATTCCACCGTCAGGCAGACCCTTCGTAAACATTCTGACCGATCTTTATCAGTGTGGTTTTAGACCACAGTCCACCATAGATCATATTTTCACATTACGGCAAATCTTGGAAAAAACCCAGGGGTTACAAATCGATGCACACCACCTCATCGGTTTCAAAAAATTAAAATGGTCTCGGGCGCTTCGAGAGAAAAGTTGTTCGGCCCCGTTTGCATCGATGGAGAATGGAGGAGATGTTTCAACAGCGAACTGTGCGTGCTGTGCATCCATACCGAACTTGCCAGAAAAGCTTGGATAACCCTTGGCTTATATAGTTACGTCACCTTGAGAGCATGGACACCAGTGTCCCAGCCCGGAAAGTTTTCGACTCCAATCCAGAGGGACAACGCAGTAGGGGACAACCTCATCTTAGGTGGCGCACATAAGTAGAAGGGGACCCCTGCCAACTTCGTATGCGAAACTAGATCGCGCTAGCTGGAGAGGTATATTAGCTGAGGCCCTTATTCAACCCGGCCTGTAGCACCATCTAAGTAAGCAGGTAAGTAGGCTACGAGACCTTAACTCCGAAACATTCGAAACACTAGTTTCGTGGATAGAAGCAATGTTAATCAATAGCACACTGATCGTGGATGCTGACTGTGGCCAGTATGTGATGGTTGGGGAGTCGCCCGCAAGGCGGCGTTCTGTCTCCACTACTATGGTGCATGTTGGTCGCCTCACTGCGAACGCTCTCAATAGTGCTAATATCCACAATCTGTACTGCCTACGTAAAAACTTTGTAAAAGTGTGAAAAGGATACAAGGCGCTGCAAAGGAGGTGTCGGTAAGACATGGGGCCTGTTACCGAGAAGGGTCCTTTGGATCTGCACGACTACGATAAGGTCAATTATATGCCAAGCGTCGGTTGTCTGGTGGAACAGCTTTCACAAGAATAAGTCATGGCTGCTTTTACCAGATTCCAAAGAACGGTCTCTCGCGGCTGCATGGGGGCTTTTGGTAGCACGCCTGGCTCTGGCTCTCTTACGACTTCCAGGCCAGTTTAAGAATGCAAAAAGTTATTGAACGCAGTCGGAAGCCTAAATTCACTGAGTCTTGTATATTTCCCAGGTCGTAATGGAATCACGGGAAATGAAATTGCAGATAAACTTGCGAGGCAATGCTCAAAAGAGAGATTTTCAGGATCCGAAACTACGTTAGGTCTGCCTGCGTCATCGGTTGAGGCTTCAATTGACAGTTGGGTCTCATACGAGCATAACTGCAGATGGCAAGCTTCTCCAGGCTATCGGTAGACCAAACGAATGTTTCCCGACGTCTCTAAGACTTCAACGGCCTTCCTGCTGTCCCTAAGGAGGAAATACTGCAGACTGGTTACTGGTGTTGTGAAGTTGCACTAAGCTTTTGCTTAGCGCTTAACACTTAAGTGTGCTGGGCATAAGTGACACAACATCCTGCGATGGTTGCTGTGAAAGTGATGACGCTACCTCTGTGAATTTCCGACCTACATTTCAACCAGGCTGCAGGTACTCGGCGCTGTGGTGGGTGTTGGTACTGTAGGTACTTTATCACTGAAGCGTCTACTCATCTCTCTTCGAAATATTGACAAATTCCATTAAAAGGACTAAATGTCTGATTGCTATGCTCCGAAAGAAAAAATAAAAAATAAATAAATAAAAATAGATATCTATGAAAGAGCGCACAGCACAGACTAGAGTTTGCTTAAGGAATGGTATCATTGGATATATAATACATACATTATTACGTCATTTAATCCGTGGATAATTTTAGACGATTTAGAGCAGATTTAATTAAATTAAAAAAAACATAAACGTTTTCTGATTAAAACATGCATGAAACTTTTATGAAGTTTAAAGCCTTTTTTGTGAACACTTGTTAAAATACAATATAGAAGGAAAATGCAAAATCATCCAACATTATGAATAATAAATGTCAGCGTTTTAAATTAAAAATAACAAACTCGATTCCAACAGCTACTACTACCAAGTTTAAATTCTTGAAGACATTTCCACGGGTACAAAAAGAATATACTTTATCAGTTTTATGAATATACAGTACAAGGGGCTGATTGTTCTCTTTTAGTATGAAACAAAACCTCAATTTTTTTTTAAAAAAAAGTTCATTATTATCAGGGAATTACTAATTTAATTCTTCATCGAGTTTCTATTTTCTTCTCGTTTATTGTTTCAACATCCTAAATAGAACTCTGAATTATTTTAAACCATTTTTATTTCCAAAATATCAGAAATATTCATGATGGAGTGTTTTATTTTTGTTTTTATATAAAACGATTCGTATTTGTATAATTGATCAACACATACTCGTATGTTTTCCATGTAGGTACAATCTTTTTTACGACATACAATATTACTTAAAACATACTGAATTATCATGCAATACTAATGCGATAAGAGCAGTAGTTATAGTGTCAGTTAAGAACCCGAAATTCTATCTTTATTGACTTTAATTTATGGAAAATTTTATTATTTACATTATGTATACACACATAGCCGTATGAAGATTGTCTACGAAAAAAACAGTCTTATTAAAAATCGTTTTTTTTTTCTTCATACAAAAAGACCTGCAAAGCAAAAAAGCAAAAAATACCTGCTGAATTCCTGCCAAAAAAAAAAAAAACATAGCCTATTCAAAAAAGTGAAAACAAAAAGTTTTCGTTCACGCAAACATGTTTACGTATGTACATATTATGTGCATATTGATATTTTATTGATAACCTGATTTCTATTAACAGATGTGCTTTCTGTTGAAAACACTTTGTAAGACTTATTTTGTGATATCTTTTCGGTTTTACAAGCTAGTTCTAAAACAATGCAATGGCAACAATTTCCCATTTAAGTAGATGGAAAGATAACAGATAACAAAGTGTCATCTTATCTTAATTTATCGAGGGATGAACGCGGAATAATAAATTGTGGGATTTTTTCAGTGCATGATAACGTATTTTAAAATAGAAACTCTTTTCCTTCACTGATAAGGGTATAAAAACAAAATCATTTACCCATCAAATAAACCGATCTTCAACTTTGAGCTTCAATGCTATAAACTTTATCACACCAATATCCACTTCAAATTTTATTTATCTTAAAGTCTCTTTACTATTACAAAAAGTGAGTTTTAATGATACAAAAAAAAAGAAGATAAATGTACATACCTACGTACGTAGATATATGTACAGAATGTATTTGTATGCAGATTTCACAAGTGCATTAAGCATCTGCTGCTTAAATTAGATAACCTTTACGTAAGAACGTGTTTATTAAATGCCCACGAACATTCAATGTCATCTCTTAGGGAAAACTAACCCCAATGTTTATATAATCTTAAATCTTGCCTTTTTTTAATTTTCTTTTTAAAGTAAACTTACTTATGAATAAAAGAAAACTTACAACATTCGGAGGCAATTTATGCCCAGGTAGGTATTTAACGTTTTCGTGAGTGGTGTTAATAATTTCGGTCAATTTCTTGCCGTCAATCATTTCTTCATAGACGTACATAGTAACCCGCTCATCAAATTCTGGTAAGTTAGCTGCATTCACTCCAACAATTTTAGCAATTGCTGATCCCCTGCAAGGCGAAAGAGAATGTAGATATACTATAAGCCAGCGTTATATAATACTCTATGTATTTGAACTTAATTCGATGCACATAACATCGTATTTTTGTTCAAACAGTGTTACTAGAACTTTTTCTTTTGTACAGCAAATTCTTACCAGTTTCCCGAACCCACGATGCAAACAGAAATCTTTTCAGTCATATTTTTTTATTTTTAAATAAATTCGATAAAATCAAAAAGAAAAAGCGAGCTAAATTAAGAGAAAAAAAATACGTAGATTTGTTGGATATGCAACTGAGCGATACAAAAACACGTCCGAACCAACGATTAAACGCCAACTGAATACGATTAGGTTCTTGATCTATTTAATATCAGCTCTAGAAAACCAAATCAGCGACTAAGCGTTATTTCATGCAAAGTTTATTTCGACCATGAATGGGAGAGGTGTTTCGATTAATGACAATGGTTTGTTGTTCAGAACAAGAAGTTTAAATTTAGAACTAAAATATTAGATTGTATGTTCTGTAGCCTTTGGGTCCAAGTTCAAAAATATATTTATGTTTTTTTGGTTGTGATTAGGTTTTTTATTTATTTATGTTCGTTTCCACTATTCCTGAATGTCATGCTTTTGTCAGTTTGCAATTTTTGACATTACCCCTTTGTATCATTCGCAACGAAATGCGTTCAGTTGGGCTAGAAATAAAACGAAAAATTAAAATTATTTGTTATCTAAGCGTTTTAAATTTGAATGTATTTCACAGTTTCTAAATGATGACCAAATAAGGACCAAAAGAAAAAAATTTAAATAAAACAAAAACGCTGAGATATAAAATTGATTCTGGCTTTAATTTGAAGCTACGTTCATGTCATGTCGAATGTTGGCCTCCAGCTCGTCCGAAGTGGTTGACTTACGAGGGCGGGTCAATAAGTCCGTGAATTTTTGAATTTCTGACCTCTTTACTGAAACAGCAACACTACTCCTGTCAACAGGCATCTGTCAGTTGACTCCTGTCAAAATTTAAACTTGCTGCGTCAGTTAGTTTGTGTTTGACAGCTATTTTTATCAGACTACTCACTAATTTGAGGAGAAAATGGAAAAAAGTGAATTTCGTGTGCTTATTAAGCATTATTTCTTGCGAAAAAAAACCATTACCGAGACCAAGGCTAAGCTTGATAAATACTATGGGGACTCTGCACCATCGATTTCAATGGTAAAAAAGTGGTTTACTGAATTTCGTTGTGGCCGTACAAGCACTGAAGATGCCGAACGTCCTGGACGCCCAGTTGAGGTCTCTACACCCGAAACAATCGAAAAAATTCACGATATGGTGTTGGCCGACCGAAAATTGAAAGTGCGAGAGATTGTGGAAGCCGTAGGGATCTCGCATGGCTCAGTGGTTTCAATTTTGAATTATCACTTGGGCATGAGAAAGCTTTCCGCAAGATGGGTGCCGCGTTTGCTCACAGTCGACTACAAACGCAATCGTGTAACAACTTCACAGGAAGGTTTGGCGTTGTTTAATCGCAATATGGAGGAGTTTTTGCACCGTTTTGTAACCGTGGACGAAACATGGATCCATCACAACACACCAGAGAATAAACAACAGTCAAAACAGTGGGTTTCTAAGGGTGAATCGGCGCCAAAGAAGGCCAAGGTGGGTTTGTCAGCCAATAAAGTTATGGCGACTGTTTTTTGGGATGCACGCGGGATAATCCACATTGACTACCTTCAAAAGGGAAGAACAATCAATGGGGAATATTATGCCAACTTATTGGACCGATTCAATGACGATTTGAAAAAAAACGACCTCATTTGGCCAAGAAAAAAGTTCTTTTCCACCAAGACAATGCAAGGGTGCACACATGTGCAGTTGCCATGGCAAAAATCCATGAATTGGGCTATGAATTGCTCCCTCATCCACCCTATTCTCCAGATTTGGATCCGAGCGACTACTTCTTGTTCCCAAACCTGAAGAAATGGCTTGGTGGAAAAAGATTTGACTCCAATGATGAAGTCATCTCGCAAACAAAGGCCTATTTTGAGGACCTCGACAAATCATTTTTTTTGGAAGGGATAAAAAAATTGGAGAAGCGTTGGACAAAGTGTATAGAGCTCAAGGGAGACTACGTTGAAAAATAATATTATTTTTTTATCAAAAAATCTGTGTTTTTATCCAAAAGTCACGGACTTATTGATCCGTAAGACTTGACGTAGCCCCAGAGAAAATAATCAAGTGGTGTCAAATCGCATGAGCCCGGCAGCCAATTGATGAACGCTCGCCGTGAAATGACCCAGTCGCCAAATTTTTCCTTCACAAATTCGAGCGTTACGTCGCTTGTATAGCAGGTAGCGCCGTCTTGTTGGAACCACAGTTCGGATATATAGATGTTGTCGAGCTCTGGCCACAGAAATTCGGTTAACAACGAGACGGTAACGATGTCTCCATCCTCATTTCGAAAGAAATAAGGTCCGATGATTCCTCCATATCATAAACCGCACTAAACAGTAAATCTTTGTGAATGCATTGATGCTTGACCGAATACTTTTGGATTGTGTTCGCTCCAATAACGGCCTGAAGCATGAATAAAAGAGCGCCGATTTGAAGGCAAATGTTAGCTACCATAAGATGGTAATCTCGTTGCACTCCATTGCCAGTTCACGGACTCTATCGGTATATAGTGTGAACACTTATCGTTGTTTGGCCCAATATGTCCCTACAGTATAAGACAGTTACTTACTGTAGACCGAGTATAACAGCAATAAGTCGCCAATAATTTATCAGTTCCCATCCGATGAATGGTTTTCATTTTTGGAGCACGACAGAATACCAATCCATGTTATTTCATAATGAATTGAGACCCTTAGGCGATTGTTTGCTTGACAAACTTTGTCAACCTCGAGCAATTTTACATACCTCTCTTTATGGATTGTATTTTTAGTGGTTGCTCATTTGTCCAACTCCAGCGGAAATTTGATTTTTAGCCATTTTCCGGCATATATTTTTTTGGTGACTATGTAGCCGATATCCTTTACATCTTTATTCCGTCATTTATTTTCTGTGATTCTAATACGATCGATATATTTATATGAGGACCAGATACACGACTACAGTGTAAAACAAATTTTGACTTTATGTTGAATGTTTTCAGTCAACGAAAGTTGAAGAGATTTCGCGCTATTTTAGCCAGTCGACACCTAAACTTACCCAATATGTTGTATCGCCGTCAGAATTTCTTTGATTATTTACAACTTAACCTAATAATTGCAATTATTCACTTTTCGGGACGATATTACCTAGATGTTCAAAATTACATAATTTGTTATTTAGGAAACGTTTGTTCTTAAAAAAATTAATAAAGTGGGTGGCGGTTTTGAAAAAATAGCAACGCAATGAATACTATAAGTGATTCTTGAACTGTTATCCCTTACCAAGCTGAAGTCAGTTAAAAACGATGTAAAAGAGAAGTATATCGCTATTTAGTTCACATTTGTGCTCTGAAAGTTTTCGATAATTTTTTGAAAGCTTTTATAAAGAAGATGTTAAGACTCTTCGAGACATGGACGTCTGTATTTCATGATCCGTAAACTTTGGACGTGTCATAGAAGATCTCACTCTACATGAAATTGTGAGCTCGACATAATATTTACCACGAGCTTGTACATTAAACAAAAAACAGACATTGAAGCAAAAAAAAAAAACACTGCATGCACAGAAACAAAGATCCTTCAATTATTTAGCATCTGATATACTTTTATCGTTTATTTGACTACATACAATTCAATTACAGTCAAGCAGCACTGTTGCTTCGTAAACACTCACTGCCTTGTATTGTTACTGGAATTAACTGCATCCCAAAAATAAATTCGATTCTGCACATTTATCACATTTATTGCTGTTATATTCGGTAAAACCTGATATTTAAAACCAGAAACAAAATAGTGAAAGATTAGCAATTCTATCACATTTGTTGATTGAACGACCGACATAGAATGAACGAATTTATGAACTTTGTATCTTGTGGACAAGCCTTTACAGTTGTCAGAAACGTCAATTTGACATAAATGCGAAATTTTACTTTATTTACACCAGCGATCGAAGTGGAAGCAGCTTGCATTTTTATGAGCTATCAAAATGCCTTCAATTTAATCGTTTATTTTCGCTGCGCAAATTATTTGAAAAGCTATCAGTAATGCATTCACGATCGCATAGTAAAAGTCGAAGTTCTTCTCCTGTATCTCGTGATCGTATTCGCAGACAGGCACGCAGTCCAGTAATCAGGAACACCAGCAGACGCCCTGCGAGAAGAAGATCCAGAAGTTCCTCTATTGAAAGGAAATCGTATTTCAGAAAGAAATCTGTGTCTCCGAAAGACTATTTTGTTGAATATCGATCGAATGATCGGTATAAAACAAAACATGAACGACGAAGTGATAACTATCGTGGTCCAGGAAAACCGAGAGAAGACAATTTTATGGATAATCGGCGAGCTGAACGAGAAAAAATTGGAGAAGAAGGAATTTCCACAGTATGGGGCAAATCGCCACAGAAACGTGAAATGAACTCCGATGATGAGGAAACTATTAAGAATAAGGTATTATTAAACACAAATACAACACTGAAAAAGAAAAAGAAAAAAGCTAAACATAAGAAAAGTAGTATTTCCAAAAAATCTAAGAAAAAGAAGTCAAAAAAACGTAAAAAGAAGAAATCTGTCTCTAGTAGTGGCGGTTCAGACAGTTCCTCTTCTGAAAATGATATATGGATAGAAAAAACGGATACTATTGACAAACCACTTGATTCTGATGACCACTTCCTAAAACCGGATTCATCATTTGCGGCATCGACTGGATCTAGTACTTTAACAGAAGATGTCGGCCCAACTCTCCGCCAAACTAGTGGATTGACGCAAAAGGATTTTGGTCATGCGTTGCTGCCTGGAGAAGGTGCCGCTATGGCAGCATATATTGCTGACGGCAAGCGAATCCCTCGCAGAGGAGAAATTGGTTTAACATCTGATGAAATAGCCCAGTTTGAATCAGTTGGATATGTTATGAGCGGCAGCAGGTATGTACACACATAATATGTTATGCAAATTAATTATTTTGCACGCAGTGGATAACATATTTGGCAACATTTTAACAAAATTAATTGTTTGCAGGCATCGTCGTATGGAAGCTGTTCGAATTCGTAAGGAAAATCAAATTTATTCTGCAGATGAGAAACGTGCGTTAGCTATGTTTAGTAAGGAAGAGAGGCAAAAGCGAGAAAATAAGATTTTATCTCAGTTTAAGGAGATGATTAACTCAAAATTAAAGGCAGATAAAAAGTAAAAATAAATGTTATGAGTTTATCAATTAGACAGAAATAAGAAATACCAAATAATATATACTGGCTGGGAGCCCAATTACTCAAACATATACAAATTAAAGGAATAAAATTAAAGGAATATACAATTTAGGTATTTTATCGTCCATATTCAGAGTACTTTTGATTGAAAGGTCACAAAATTGATAATACTCTAAAAGTTTAAGTGTGGTTTCTAACCCACTTGCTTAGGTTGCGCCACAATTCGGGAAAACCGGTCCTTAATAAACTGCCCACACTTGCGCAGTCTAGGTCGGTGGAGGTCCGCTTTTATTTGTGCGAGATGCCTAAGGCGAGGTCTTCCTCAACTGCGTTGACTCTCCGTGTTATATTCGAGGACTCTGCGGGCTAGAGCATTGGTGTCCATTCGCTCTTCATATCCTAACCATCTCAGACGAATTATGGATTGTTTTCGATGTCCCTGTACAGCTCGCATAGTTCGTCGTTGAATCTTCTCCTCCAAAGTCCATCAACGCAAACCGGATCGAACATTGTACAAAGAATTTTCCCGCCACCGGTGTTCGCTTGCGGCTTCCGCACAAGCTCTGATGTTAAACAAGTCGCAAAAAGATCGGACCGTGCCTACTGCCTATTGCCCAGCGCAGGTTGCTTTTCAGTCAATTTGTCATGCAATATGTCGATTTACTCATAATATTTGATAGCGTTTATCGTTTCTCCTGGTTGAAGAAACGAAAAGTGGATTCGTATTTTCGATGTCCACCAAATTGTCACCATAATCTTTTTTGGGAGAAGATCGGGATATCCCCATGTCCAACCACTGCCCAGATCTTTTACGATTGTCATACAGTATCCACTTTTCATCACAAGCGACTATCCGGTGCAAAAACGGCTCAGTTTGGTTTCTTAATGTAAAGGATGCACAGATTTCCAGGCGCCGTAGTTTTTGGGATTCGTTCAGTTCATCGGGTACCCACTTATCGAGTTCCTTTACCTTTCCTATAAGAGAAAGGTGTCGACTTATTGTCATTGGGGATACTCCCATGCTTTGTGCAATCTCGCGCACCGATTTCGTTAGGTCCGCATCCACCGTTGCTCTTAAAACATCGTTGTCAACTAACGTTTCCGGCTTCCCACGTGGTTCATTTTCGAGGCTGAAATCTCCCGAACGGAACTTCCCAAACCAACGTCGTATAGTGCGTTCGCTTACCGCTACATCCTCAAATGCATCATTAATGTTTTTCATTGCCAATGACGCATTATGTCCCATTTTAAATTCGTAAAGGAAGAGGGTACTGACAGCATGGTAAATAATTCCTAGACAAAAAATAACGGTACGTGTAACGAACCTTAAAATTCTCACACGTCAAGCACATGTACCACTTTGTTTTATAAAAAAAAAGAAAATTTAACGTTCTGGCACAGAGAACTTCCTATTTCCGACTGAGAGAAAATCGAAAATTTTAAGTACAATCCAATAATATAGAAAATATATTGTGCAAAGGGAAATCTGGTTCTGGCAATGTCATTTATACACAGACAATTGGAATCTACATTCGGAAGATTCTATTGTAAAACGGAAGGATGCTGACGAGAAAATGGATTTTTTTCTTTTTCTACTATATCGTCAGGATTTGAATACTGGCGACGCAATTTCATATTGACATGTATGAACACACATAATATGTTTGTATCTCTTAGTGCCTGTTCACATTGGCGAGGGGATGAAAGCCCTCACCATGAACGTTATGTTCACATTTTCATGGTGTTGAAAGACTTTTTGATAAGCGGAGCACTTGAATCGGAGCATTTTTAATTTTTAAATTTGAACAGTTGGCCTGAAATATATCTTTTTCCCGGTGGAACGATATGGAAAAAAACCATGTGTTTCACCCGAAAATCCAAGTAACCCTTCTTCTTCCCACTTCAATAAAAAGCGGTTTTATAAATGATCTGTAGTGGGCAATATGATGTACTGTTGCATCACAACTTTTATCAAATACGTTTTGGTGTGATTTTGATGAGATAATAATGGAAAATATAAGGAGGTTTTCATCGGTGCAGATTTAAATGGACACTTCAGAAAATCGAACTACGAATGCGTAAACTGTCCCAAATGGAATAGTTTCATGTAAATCACACGGTCTTACTAAACTAAATATGCTATTTATTAAGCAAGAACGGCACTTGATTACATACTGCAGTTGTGGGCACAAAACGCAGACAGATTACTATCTACGCTGGAATAACGGGAAACGGCGGGTAAAAGATTCTAAAGTGATCTTAGTCAAACCACTAGTATGTCGGCACTGACTTTTTCGTGAAGAAACTAAGGAACTACCAACGAAAACTGGCATCAGAAAAAATAAAATGGCACAATTCAAAAGGAAAGACGCCAGATCTGGGCGCTAAATGTGCGAGAAGCGCTGCAAAGTGCTATAATCCAAGTAGATAACCTATGTGCACAAACAAAGAAAAAAATACGAAAATGGCGGTAAGGAACAAAAGACAAATCGAAACCAATAAAGTGTGTCTGGAGTTAGGCTATGAACGTTACAAAAAGAATCGAAAAAAACGGTAGCAAGAGCACGCGCGATAGCAGCAGAGGCATTGTATAAGGAACTAGAAGAGGTATCTTTACAACCTTTAAGTAGGCGATGAGAATTGGAAGAAGTGCAATTTCGAAGCACGGGTAAGCGACCTAACGTTTTTAAGATTGGGGTGCAAAGAAGAAAACACTCACAAGAGATCCACTCGCCGAAATATATTAAAGATGAGCTGCGAAGCATTCTAAGGAGGAACAGCGAAAATTACAATAGATGAAAGAGTACTTTAACATCTTACTAAACGAAGAATTTCCGAGCAGTACCCTTCTCTCGGCTATAGAGCACGAAGAGCAGCCGGCAGATTTTACGCTAGCCGAAGTTAGTAAAGCTCTAAAAAGAATGAGTCGGGGAGTGCGGCGGACATACCCTCCGAAATGTGGATGACAATCGGAAATCTTGGATTTAAATAGCTCACGGTTTTAATGAATAAAATGGTCGAATGCCTTACCTTTCTGGTTCCACTATATAAGGCAAATGCGACACTAGAAATTGTAACTAGAAATTGTAGCAACTGCAGATCGGTGAAGCTTGTTAGAAATAATTTAATGAATATAAGCACTGTCTAAGACTTTACTTGTGAATATGTCTTTAGCTTTTTGAACTTTTTTATACCACTAAAATACTTTGTTATATTCTACGATATAATTACTCGTACAACACAAAATAAAGCACTGGATGGTGTTTTTTTTTCTTTAATTTACTGCGTGGTCTAATTTCTATCTGGATAAATTCAACATGTTATGGGCCCAGATGACTCATAATCCAATAAGAGGTTGATTTAAATTGCATTTACTCGTATTCTATAAAATGGAAATCGATTTAATGCGTGTTAATAAATTGCAAAGCGGTGAAGGATAGGCAATATGGAAATTTCAAGTGAAAGTACTGCTCAACGTCGGAGACATTTTTGAAGTGGTACTCGTATCTGGAAGTACAGAGAACCCTGATTATCTGAAAATAGGCTCGGAAACCGATGCTGAAGCAGAAGCCAGATTCAAGGTGGAGATAGAAGCTTGGAACCAACTTGATAGTCAGGCCCAGAGAGTAATTGCTACAACGTTTGGGCAGCAACCAAAAAAATTTTACCGTTTAATCTTTAATAGCGGTTAGCTAAATGGCTGAATTTGGCTAGGGAGGCAGTGTCGGAATCCATGATTGTTACGAAAATTTTGATGACGCAATTATTTTTTCAGCGCCTGAGAGTCGACCACTGCCGATAAAGAATACCCGTCGAATTAAATAGTGAAATTAGTGATGAAGAGGTCGCGTTTCGAAGCTCAGGGAGGGGATGGTAAGGAGGTGGCTGCTTTTATTGGAAGAAAAACTCTATCAAGTAGTGCTCCTATTTCAGAAGTAGAAAGAAAAAGGGCATTAAATGTTTTCCATTCACAAACCAGGTCATTCTTTTCAAGAAAATGAAAAGCAGAACTTCTGATGGCTTTCTTTTGTGAAATTCACAAAAGAAATTCCGGATAATGTAAATAAGTTAAAAAAAAAATTGAGTTTAACCACCTTATGACGGCTTCGTTTTAGCTCGACGATCTATTGTTCTTGCTTTAGCGGTACGCTCGCGGGGTCGGTGACCCGCTATTTCTATAGTCCCGAAGAGGAAAAACGTTATCTGTAACGGGTCGCGTGCCTCGCTTTTTTTCGAGATTTTTTCGGTCACGCGGCACACGGGTGTCCCCATTTTTTACAATTAGAAAAAAGATGTTTACTATTCTGCACTTAACTATATTATACTTAGCTTTTATTCCTATTCGGTGCCTGTGCCCCTTTCTGACACAGACCTTATCCATTCGTTCTGCTACTCGTCACAAAAGCGACTTCCGGATCTTTAAACTTTCACAATTCCCGCTACACTCACACACACATTCACACAAACGTTCACTCACACATTCATTTGGCTATAGCGGACCCAACTACGGGGTTATTAGCTACAACACTTGCAAGCTTTGCTAGTGTGTGTCCAGCTTACCTCTCAATCATTCCATTGCACACATTCATACACAAGAAAAAGTCTAACGGGGTCAAATCGCATGATCTCGGTGGCCAGTTCACATAACCTTCACGTGAGATGACCATGCCCTCGAATCGCTCGCACAGAATTTCCAATGTGGTGTGAGCTGTAGTGCACGTAGTGCCCTACTGTTGAAACCACATGTTATCCAATTCAGGCCAAAAGAAGTTGGTAATCATCGACCTATAGCGCTCGCCGTTGACGGTGATGGCCTGGCCAATGTCGTTCTTAAAGAAATATGGACCTATGACGCCGCCAGTCCAAAATCCACACCAAACAGTGATTTTCGGAATGCACTGGACGCTCTTGGATCTCATGTGGATTGGTATCGTCCCAAATTTGACAATTTTGTTTGTTGATGTACTCATTCATCCAGAAATGGGCCCCATTGATTTTTCGACGAAAATTAGGGTCAGTTTCCAACTGCTCTAGAGCCCATTCAGCGAACACACATCGTTGCCTATGGTCGTTTACCTTCAGCTCCTGGGTTTGTTGAATTTTGTAAGAGTACAGAGCCAAGTCATGACCCAATATTCGCCAAGTTGTGGTCTGCGAAAGACCGAGTTCTTATGACCGACGCGATATCGACTGCCCCGGATTTTCCTGCACACTCTCACGAATATCACGGCGATATTTTCGGCAGATCTTGCGTTTCGTCGACGTACGTTGGTTTATCGTTTACTGAATCAGTGGACCCAAATTTATCCACCACACTGCGAATAGTCCTCTCGGTAGGACGATTATGGCGACCGTAAAATGGGCGAAGCGTGCGGAACGTTACCCGAACAGAACACCCATTTTAATAAAACTATTTTATCATTTACACGTGTTGTTGATCGCTATCGCCATCCATGGTGATTTGGCAAAACAGGCTGAATAAAGAACAGCCAATTTGACAGATGTAGCTTCAACAATATGGGCGCTGTCAACTGTCAAATTTCGAAAGTCCGTATTGGAGGACCCCGTATTTGTGTTAACAAAGAAAAAAAAATCAGGTTGTTCTAGACTGCACATTTTTATTTTTATTTTTTTCATCAAAGTTTGAATCATCTCAATTGTTCAAAGTGCAAACCATTGCTTTGTATGCATGTCAGAGCTCACCTTTGAAAGGCTCTAAGAACGTCTATTCTTTCCAATTCTTCTCGGACTCGGTTCAAGTCATCCTTGCAGACCACCGAATGGGTCCATCTACATAGAATGTAATTGCATATCTTGTAAATGTAGAATTCTCCAGATGTTATTTCTGCTTAGATTAAAATGTCTGCTTAGTTCCCTATTCATGGATTCAAACTATTATGAATTAAACGTCAATAGCTGGAATTGGCACGGGGGTCTCGGAAAGTAGATTTGTGATTGTGACAATAAAGATTGGTCAATTAATTGGTCAAAAAATTACTTATCAGATTAATGTACATATATTGAAATATAATTACTTAAAGGATAAAAGAGGGCGAATAAATATAATGTCGCAAATGTCGCAAAATTATTTCTCAAATGAGAAAGAAAAGGACTAAATAAAAGATTACGATCTACGAATAGCACAGTAGAATAATGCTTGATAAGTGTGTTCAGAGATCTCGGTGGTGCGCTTTGCAATCTAATTTTTAAATTCGACTTCAACTTTTTAGAAATAATAAAACAATATTCTGCAATACCCTGCAAAAAAAAACCAAACACTTAATCGGCTCGCTGACATCCAGGGACCCGTCTGAACTTCTAGGGTGAAGACTCCAAATCCAAAATAGCGAGGATGCCAACAGCCCTTCATAATTTGATTGTTCCGTTTGCCACCCGAACATCCGTGTTATCAGATCCAAGATACACCTTTACTACGCGCCCTAACTCCCAAGCTGAACGAATTTCATTTACATCCACGATGATGGCTACGTCTCCTTTTAAAATTCTCCTACCAGATTTATGCCATTTTGTTCGTCTTGTGGCAGATATTCTGTATACCAACGTCTTGTAAACTGAGTCATTAAATGTTGAGCTCGTCGACTATAAAACTTGCTGCATAGATCCTCTCCCGAAAATACTCCGAGAACTGTTACGTCTCTATCGTCCTCCCCGAACAACATCGAATTGGGCGTAAGCGGCTTGGGGTCTTCTGGATTGACTGCAACATGTCAGTGATCGACGATTGATTTGACCTTGTGCTTCTAACAGGGCATTCCGTAACACATCTTCACGTGGAATTATTCCCATCCGTCGTTTATAATTAAAATACATGAAACGCGCAATGGGGGAAAACAACAACAAACGAATGCAATGAAGCCTATAGCGTCCACAAGCAAACACTCAGAACGAAATAAAACATCTTTGGAACTCAAGATCGAACAACACATCAAGGGATTAAAAGAACTGATACTGGATGAAAATCGTAAGTTAACAGAAAAACTTGACAAAATTGAAAACGATTTTGTTCAGCGTTTCGCAATGGTGCACAAAACAATAGCTGATCCACCTGTTGCAGTAGCAGATAACTTGTTACTTGCCCAACGCGTCGATGAGTTAGAACGCGAAAAAATGTCAGCTGACGCCATCCTTCTTGTGAACTGTACACCAACACCTGTACCTGAAAACATTTTCCGCGCAAAGCCCAAAGGAACAACAACACCCGACACTGCAATAATAATAAAATTGAAGAGTGTCTTTGACAAGAACTCTCTGCTTCGTTCAATTCATTCTCGTTGGAAAGCAACAAAATCGAGCACATGCTTACGTGACGTTGGAATACAATCTGACAGCCGAATTTACGTAATTGAAAGCCTAACGTCATGTAATCATTTAATTCTTCGAAAAGCTCTTCAACTCAAACGAGCTAAAAAACTTTTGAGTGCCTATACTCGAAACGGAAAAGTTTACGTACGTAGAAAATCAGCAACTGCAACAGACAAATCGCTTTTAATCAATTCCATTAAAAGCTTAAATTCCATTGCCGATGAAGATGATGATCATGGAGGAGAATCGTAAGCTGGGGGAGATCAATATTTGTCTTTCTGTCTTCTTTTTTCTTGAATTTTCTTTTCTATCTATTACTTTGAATTTGTTTGAATTTTTTCTTAATTTTTGTCTTTTATCTGAATTTCGTCTCTGTCGTTAGTGTGGTATCATTCTTTTGAAGAGTTTACAACTCTTGATTAATTTAATGTTTTATGAAAATGACTAGTAATAGTATTAATAGTAATGCTCCACTAGCCTATTATGGAGGCGAAAAACTGCGAGTTATGCTTAAAGTTTTGTGCAAACAATGTGCTGGCCTAAAGGTTTGTCATATAAATGCTCAAAGCTTGCATGCAAAAATTGATGAATTTAGGGATGTGTTTGTGGGGTCAAATATAGATGTTATATGTGTTTCTGAAACCTGATTTCAAACTGAAATAAAAGATGTTGTATACAGTTTAGCTGGTTACAATTTAATGCGTGCAGATAAATGGAATAGTGTAGGTGGTGGTACAGCAATTTATATTCGAGACAGCATACATTTTTAACTAGTTGTAAAATCAGACGCGTCATTTTTGTTTGAATATTGTTTCATTGATATTCCCAACGGATCCAGCAGTTGTTTGCTTGGAATTATTTATCGCCCCAATAAACATATTGACTTTTCCAGGTTATATTTTGAACTTGAGCGCTTCTCATCTCTTTACCTAGAAGTGATCCTTTGTGGAGATTTCAATTGTGATTTACTTCAGTAAGATACCTCACTTAGTTTTCTCACTAAAATAAAAAGTTTTGGCTTATCAATAGTCATCACTGCAAATCCTACACATTTTTCATCAAATACTTCTACACTTTTAGATTTATTTCTTTATATCGGTAACGTTCTGCTTTATTCTCAACTTGAGGCACCTGCATTCTCAAGGCATGATTTAATGTTTGCGACTTTTAAAGTTACTCCACAGGTTAAACCTACAGTCTATGAGTATAGGGACTTTAAGGCTGTTAATGTAAATGCCTTCGAAAATAGTATTCAGGAAATAAACTGGCAAAAGATTTTTTCAATAGCATCACCGGACGATCAAGTTGATTTTAATCAAACTTTAGTAATCCAACTTTTTACAGCGGTACATATGCTTTCTGGTATGGAAAGAAAATCTTGGTTTACGGCTGACATACTTATTTCTATTAAACAAAGGGATCAAGCGTACATGCGATGGAAGCGCTTTCGCGTTCCTGAATTGCTCTCTACCTTTCGAGCCTTACGAAAAAATGTGTAAAAGAAGCAAAATGTAGACTGTCTTCAAAACGCTTAAACAAAAACATACCATTAAAAACCATATGGAAAAATATTCGAGAGCTTGGTGTTGGTCGACAAAGAGAACATTGTTCCCTGGATGTACACTTGCGGTCACAAAAACCGCACCACCTAATGAGTTCTCAAAAAATGCCTAATTACATCAGATCGTAAGGGTTTTTTTCATACTAATGAAGGGTATTCCCCATAGCGGAGTTCGGCCTCGTATTTAGTGCAAAAAAAATCAGTTTGAATTGAGTTGTGACGGTAACAAGTAAAAAAAAGTGAAATGCCTGGTAAATATCATCAACTGACTCGGGACAAAAAGTTCAAATATTGACTTTAGTCGAAGAAGGGCTTGGCTATCGTGAGATTGCTGGAAAGGAAAAAAGTCTCGGGACGAAAACGTAAAACAACCTAGAAGACGGACAATGTATTACAACGAATTAGCACGAAAGATCGCTTTAAAAGTGCTGTCCGTATAAGAGTAGAGCTGAGTGAATTTCATCAAGTTGATCTAAGCGCCGAAACCATACGCCGACGGCTACGGGAGATAGGTTTATATGGAAGACGACCAGCGAAAAAACCTCTCCTAACCACAAAAATTAAAAAAGCTCGATTGACGTGGGCAAAAAAGTACGACGATTGGACGCAGGATGATTGGCGATGTGTGATATGGTCCGATGAAAGTAAATTTAATTTGTTGTGTGCCGATAATTTGCCATACCTACGACATTCAGCAGGTGAAAAGTTCAAGGACGAGTGCATAGTCAAAACAGTGAAGTTTCCTCAAAGCCATATGGTTTGGGGATGTTTTTCTTTTTACGTTTTGGGCCCTTTGCACTTTGTTAATGGAACTATGAACGCTCAAAAGTATGGAGAAGTAGTAAGGGAGTTTTTGGTACCAGCAATTTAACAGCATCATTCGTATACTGACAAGTGCATTTTTTAAGATGATTCTGCACCTTGCCACCGCGCCAAATCCGTAAGTAAAGTGTTATAAATCAACTTCTAGATGTCTACTTTATAAATAATAAACAGACAAGTAACTAGAGTCTTTCAATAATTTTCAGCTCAAGACAACGTTTGATGACCTCGGAATTACCAGACTAGACTGGCCAGCTAATTCGCCCGATTTAAACCCAATCGAACACTTGTGGCATGTAATGAAACGTAAGGTGGCTGAACATAAACCAGGGAGTAAAAAAAAGCTAAATGAAGTTCTGGAACATGTATGGAATACTGAAATTTCAAGGGATATTATTGAACTTCTAGTAAACTCGATGCCTTCTAGAATAAAAGCGGTTATAACCGCCAAAGGCGGAGCAACTCGGTATTGATAATTTTTTGGTAAAAGGGACATATCTAAACATCTTATATACGCATACATAAAAAATGTATCGTTTGATTTTGTTAACCAATGACTGTATTAAAATATTTTAAAAAAATAAGAAAATTACCTGGTTTTTCTTTCTTTGTTAATATCTTTTTTCAAACATTCAATAAACAGATGGAAATTAGATAGAAATACTTATAAACTACTGCGGAGTACTCAACAAAAATTTCATTTCATTATAAAAATTATTATCGTAGTTATTAACAATTTTTCAATCATTTTGATATAGTGCGGTTTTTATGACCGCAAGTGTATGTCCCAACTATTTAAATGAACATTTCTCCAAAGTTCAAAGCAGTAGTAATCAAAATACTTCACTTGTAGATGAATCTTTTCAGGATGTTGACCCTGAAAATGATGATTCTTAAACTTTTAGTGGATCGTTGAATGGGATTTTGCCGGTTGTTGACCCTGTACAAAGCACTGGTGAAACAAATGGAACTTACCGGGTTGTTGACCACGGTAGTGGACATTCCTTTCAATTTCATAGGGTGGATGATGCGGATGTGTTAAGTGCTGTACTTAAAATAAAATCATCAGCTACTGGCTTTGATGAAATACATCCACACTTCATCAAAATGATCCTACCCCACATTCTTCCTGTGCTAACACATGTTTTTAATACTGTAATAACAACGTCTTCTTTTCCATCTCTTTGGAAAGTGGCTAAAGTTATACCAGTCTTAAAAAAACCAGCCACTCGATTATCTCAAGAAGAGTTTAGACCAATCTCAATTTTGTCATTTCTGTCAAAGATTATGGAAAAAATTTTACACAATCAAATTTCAACCTTTTCAAAGACATTCAAACTCTTAAGTGAAAATCAATCCGGTTTTAGACCAAACCACAGTTGTGTATCCGCTGCTCTTAAGACTTTAGACGATATTACAAATGCTATGGATAATGACTTGGTCTCCTTTTTAGTTATCTTAGATTTTTCGAAGGCATTCGACAAAATTAATCATAAAAGATTTATTAAAAAAAACTAATACAACAGTTTCGGTTTTCACACACAGCTGCAAAACTGATTTTATCCTACATTAGTGGAAAAAGCCAAGCTGTTGTCATTGGTAATAAAACGTCCCATTCTTTAAATCTTTTCTGTGGGGTTCCTCAGGGATCCATGCTTGGTCCACTCTTATTTACGATTTTTATTAATGATCTTCCACTCCAATCTGAATACTCTTCAATCGATGCTCAAGTTCGTATAAGCTACAAGTTAGGCATGATTGAAGATGGTGTTGAGAAATTGAACTCTGATTTAAAAAGAATACTTCGCTGGTCCAATACAAATAGTCTTCACCTCAATCCACAAAAGTCCAAATGCTTAATTATTTATAAAAATAAACTTGATAACAGCTACTTTCCTGCAGTATATCTCAGAAACGAACAAATTGAATATGTCGATAAAGCTATGAACTTAGGCATTCTATTTAATTCTACCCTTACCTGGGATGACCATATTCAAACTGTTGTTGGAAAAATATGTGGATCCTTACGGAGTCTCTCACTTTCGAAGCAATTTACTCCTCAACACGTTCGACTTAGGTTGGCAAAAACTCTGATCCTTCCTATGATAACATATGGGTGCCAATTGTTTACTAGCCACAACTCAGAAACGAAAAGAAATCTAACTGTGGCGTTCAATAATATAACTCGATATGTATACAATCTCCGACGATATGACCATATATCAAACTACACAAGTAACATACTAGGCTGTAATCTTTACACGTGTTTCAAATACTTTTCCCTTTAAACATTGAACAAAATCATTTTAAACAAAGAACCTTCATATTTAATTCAAAAAATACAGTTTACTAATTCATCTCGGTCTTTTATGATACTGCAACCAAAGTTCACTTGCAGAAACTCGGAGCGTCAGTTTTTCGTTCATGCGATAAAGCAGTGGAATAGCTTACCCTCTTTCATTAGAAGGCTTCGCGGCACCACACGATTTGAGACGGTTTTATTCAGATACTTAATGAATAATTAAATTAAATATTTAGTATAATAAAGAATTTTGTTTTGTCATTACGAATATGAATTTAGTTTGCCATTTTAAATCAATAATAACTGAATGTATAAATAATAATAAAAATTGATTTGAATTGAAGTCTAACTATACTTTTTATAACTTTTACTATTAATTATAGGCTCTAAAGCCCAATGTAAAAGATTATTTGGAAATATATAAATAAATAAAATAAAATAGAACAAAATCGACATTCTTCTTTATGGATTGAATAAGACGTTCCCAGGATGAACCCATCCACGCGAATAAGCTGATATAAACCTCCACTGGACTCCTTCATATTTTGCTGCGTACTCACCGAGAGAAGTCTTCATCTCTTTCACGTTTTTGTCTAGCCGATTCTTAGCTCTAACAAAATGCAATCCATTGTCGCTATATAAATAGCGTGTGACGACACGGTTGATGATGAAGTAACGTACCGCCAAGGTGCACTCATTCAAAGTCAAAATCAAAGGCTCGATTTGTGCAGCGCAGAAAGTAAGGCAGATAAATATCATGCCATACTAGGTCCAAAACAGGCCTTAACTGAAAAGGTAAACGAGCTTCATGGAGCTTCATTAGCGATGTCTCCGGTTTTGATATCTGCTATGGCCGAAGCTGAATTAATATAAAGATTTTTCTCACGGTGGTGGTAGAAAATAAAAACATCAACTAAGTGATGATTTTTGGGCAGAATCCCTGGGTTACGTACTGCGTAGGAATTCATTGCCTTTTGCCCCCTTGAATTCATTCGGTTGGTCCCTTCATTGTTGAGGAAAGGAGAAAAGTTGGACAACCGTGGGGAGTTTTCGTAAAATGTAGTTAAAATAAAAGAAAGGTAATAACGCTCACGGACGAAGTCCATCTTGCATGAAAACTAGCCTTCAAATCATCGGAAACCTTGTAAGGTGCTGGGTCCTGTCTGCGGTGAAAAACCATATGCTTTGCATCTATATTTTCAGAACTCACCAAATCAACCGCATTTTTCCCAGGTGAAACCGGCCATTCACCTATCGGAAAGCGCAGAAAGTCAGGGCCCTTGAACCACCTCGCTTATATATTTCCCACCGACAGCTCGTTCCACCTCGTAGCATCATCAGCAACGTTGTCGGTAGTCCTGATATGGAACCACTGGGGTGGAGAAGGAGAAGGATCGCTCCCACTTTACAGGCTACGAAAGACGGGAACTTGTATTTTGTCGAGTTTATCCATGAAAGAACAGTTTTTGAATCCGACAAGAAGATTGTTTCATCAATAGATATCGAGTGCGTGCTTTCGACCGTAAGTGCTAACCGGGCTCCGAAGACAGCCGTAGGCGCACGCACAAAGGATCTTGTGTATCCTTAAGATGTTTGCATATAGCGCTGGCGAGGGGACGTTAGGGAGGAAACTTAGACGTTTCGCAGAGTTTTTGGCGACATCGAATGTGTGGTCATTCCAACGTAAGTTGTCATTGACACTCCTACCGAGAATGGAAAGTTTTTCGGTTGCAACGATGCAAGTGCCATTCACGGATAATGGCTGGGTATTTAAATTAAGCTTTAACGACAGCAGACAGCATTGTGTTTTAGAAGCACTAAATTCCACTCTTTTTATAATTCTCCAATTGCTTATACACCTTAACATACGCTGCCGTTCCTATTCTACAGCCGAAGAGCAGGGGCGTGAGTCCGGGAAAGAATATGAAAAGCAGTGAGTACTGGAAGTAAAGGAATATATAGGATTAGTAGTAGCAGACAAGAGATCATTAATGAAAATTAAAAAGAGTGTCTGAGACAGAACGGAGCCCTGGGGCATACCAGCATTTATTTTGTGAATATTTGACTTGAAACCGTCCAAGACAACTTAAATTGAACTTTGCTAAAGGTAATTTCTAATCCATTGAAGAAGAGAGTTATCGATCCCAAAAGCACGCATTTTCGGCAAAAGAGCCTGATGCCAAACTCTGTCAAATGCCTTAGAAATATCAAGTTCAACTATCTTGCTTTCCCCAGATCGATGTACGCTTTGGTTCCACTTTTCGGTGAAACTTTCCATCAAATCGCCAGTTGACCTGTTGCTCCGAAAACGGTGCCGCCGATCATTGAGAAGTTTTCGTGTCTCAAGATATTTTATGAGCTGACGGTTTATCAGCTGTCATGAATTTGGAAAGAAAACACGTAAGTGCAATGGGTCTGTAAGAGGAGAGAGAAGAAGATTCGTCGTTTTTAAGGACTGTCTGGATAAATTCCACTTCTTTACCGCTCGAAAAGAGTCCTAACAAGCAGGATTGATGAAAAAGACTGCGCAATGGATTTTCCAGCGTGGAAGAACACCTCTTCAGAAGAAGTGGAGATGTACCATCTGGACCAGCGGATTTGTGAATGTACTTTAAGTACTCTTGCTACTACTCGAGTGCAAAAGTGGATTCGTGCCATTGAAGAGACAAAGCACAATCTGGAATGTTGAACGGGCCGCAAAAAATGCAGCAAGCAGATTGGCTTTGTCCAAAGAGCTGACAGCTGGAATATCATTGTAAGTGAGCGTTGGGATGGAGGATGAGTCAGAATTTCTAATGTTTTTGACAAACGACCAACAATTATTACCTTTGAGATATTGAAGTATTTTTTGCCTGAGTTTTTGGTCGTGTTGAAATTTCACACGCTTGAGAAAGACGTTGCAGTCATTCCTGGCTCGTTTGAACTTTTTCTGTTTTCCTTTGTCGGTGGAAACATTTCTCTAACCCTGACAGCTCGAGTCGTGCCATGCTTTTTCTTTTGGTCTGATATTGTTAATCCGATAAGGAATTGGATCTCATTCCAACGAGGAATACATACATGCGTATGTACATATATTCGTATGTAGGTACGTATTTTCCCTTTTCATTTTGCCATATTGACCAAAGATTCGATCTGTGTAGATCTGTGGTGTGGTAAAAAATATTTAAATTGTAGTTTTTCGAAGTGAAAAGTGATATTTTACTGTGTGTGTCCAGTAAAAATTTTGAAGAGTTAATCTAGGAAATGTTTTTGGAATCTAATGACAATGAACTTGCTTTTGATCCTAAGAAAGCCAAAATAAACTACTTTAATCGCAAAAGATTAAAAGTGCAAACGAGTACCGATATATCCATTGATGACCTAAATGAAGTTTCAGCACTTATAGACTGCAACAGATCTATAGATTCCATAGAATCTGTATGCAAGAAATGCGAAGCGAACACAAAAAAGTGATTCCTTATATTCAACAAATAAGTAGACTGAAAAAATTAACAAAATCCTCAAAGAGAGAGCTAAAAAAAGCCAGAAATATCCTGGCAATTAAAGTCCGCAGGCTAAAAAAAGATAAAGCACAGCTTAGAGCATATCAAGAGCAAAAGTTAGAAGAAAACATAGATTTCTTACATGATATAAATAAAAATTCGAAAACATTTTGCAAACTCATACCCAAGAAGAAAGGTGGATTTGCGTCGTCTGGATATAATTTTCTTCGCGATCAGCTGCAATTGCACTTGCCACACCCAGCTTCATTACGTTCTAGATGGAGTGAAAAGTGACCTCCTTGGGAATTACAATTTTTTTTTTTTGTTAAATGTTTTTTTATATTATTCAATATAGTCCTCTTTTAGTTTGATACACTTATTCCAGCGATTTTCCAACTTCTTAATCCCGTCCGAAACGTAATTTTCCGGAAGGTCTGCAAAATACTCCTCCGTGGCGTCGACGATGCTCTTGTGCGCCGGCGCATTGTTTTGCAAAAACAAAATTTTTTTTAGCTTCATGTGAGGCCGTTTTGCAGTGATTTCGGCCTTCAATCGCTCCAATAATGCACAGTAATACTCGCTGTTGATGGTTTTTTCTTTTTCGAGGTACGAGTAGTCCACGAAGAGTATGCCATAACAATCCCAGAAAACCGACGCCATAACCTTTCCGACCCAACGAGCCTCTCTCGGCTGCTTCAGTCCATTGCCGGGCACCCATTCTGTTCTCTGGTGTGTAATAGTGGATCCAAGTTTCATCAACAGTTACCAATCGGAGCCAAAAGTCCGCCCGATTCCGCATCAGCAAGTGTAAACACTCTTTCGAAGTGCTCTCGCGTTCATGTTTTTGGTCAGGAGTGAGCATGCGCGGCACACAGCGGCAGGATAACTTTTTCATATGCAGAATATTGCCCAAAATATGGCGTGTGCGCTCAGTACTAATCTTTGTGGTATCTGCTAGCTCGCGCACCTTCACTTTCCGGTCAGCCAACACCATTTCATGTATTTTTTTGACATTGTCCTCTGTAACCGCATCGGAGGGCCTGCCGCTGCCCACTTGATCGGTAGTGGAGTTGCGGCCACCACGAAACTCTCGAAACCAATATTTGACGGTGTAATCTGACGGAGCATTAGCCCCATAATATTTATCCAACTTTTCTTTTGTTTCCTTCGCCGTTTTGCCTCTCAAAAAATAATGTTTTATGAGAGAACGAAAATCGTTTTTGTCCATACTCAACATGATGCCAAACATGTCAACAACAATCAGCTGTCAAAACAAAACTAAAGACAATATCGCACTGAAATTTGGCATGTCTGCCTAAATATGAACGGACTTCAAGGCACCATACCACTTTTCACTCCATCTAGTAGATGGATAAAACTTAAAAGTTTATCTCCTGGTCTAAACGAAAATGTGTTTGAGGGAATACATTGGAACCAAAAGACAAAGAAGTCATTTTAATTTTCGATGAGATTAGTATCTAGGCGAATTTAACATACAGCAAATATAAAGATTACGTATGTTAGATTTGTGTGCGAAACCAGTTTGCGTGTTCATGATTCGTGGTATATGAGGTAAATATATACAAGTGCTTTATCATGTGATCTGTCCAGGCAATATACCAACAAAGCAGCTCGAAATTAAAGTATACAACTGTATTGACATATGTAGGAATCTGCGACTAAAAGAGGCATTTGCTGTGACGAATATCCCACGATTCAAAGCCTTTTCAATAAATTAAAGCTGGATGAGGACAACAGTTCTTCCCTTTAAGTATAAAGAAAAAAAAGTGTATGGAATTTATGATGTGCCACCTTTAATCAAAGTGTAAGAAACAATCTTTTAAGAGACCTACAAACTCTGGATGGAGATGTACACTGGAAAATAATTGAGTATATCTATAATACAGTAAAAAATAATACCACAAAAATGTGTCCGAAACTAAAATATGTTCATATAAATCCTACAAAATTTCAAAAAATTAATGTGAAACTAACAGCACAAGTACTTAGCAGATGCATTACAGCGCTTGAATAAATTTCCAGAGAAAATTGCACAGTTCGCACAACCAACAGCAGAATTTATAAATAAAATCAATAAAATATTTGTTTAATGAATGGAAGACCTGCACTTATTCGAAATGACTCAAATATTGAAATTTTTAAAAGAAATGCAATCATATTTAAAACAAATTCAGCCAGTCAATGCGAAATGTACACCCTTCTGCTTTAAGGACCTGATTATGACAATTGAAAGTATTTTAGTGATAAAAAAAGAATTATTCAATGATTACTATGGGTTACATCATATTGGTATGTTAACAAGTTCAATCAGGATCCACTTGAAAAATAAGAGCAAGAAATTTCAATAAAAATATTCCAAATGCGTCTGAATTTGGCTCATTACTGGCCAAAATTATGGCTGTAAAATGTTTGTTTAAGTCAAAATTTTCTAATTGTGAAGAAGAGGATTCTGAATATTTACAGTTAGATTGGAATGCTGTGTTGGATTCTGAAAATAAAACAAAGATTGTCCTAACACAGGAGCAAGAGAAAAATGAAAACATATTCGATCTAGCCAAATATTGTGAATCCGAACTTCTAGCGATAGAATTACCAGATGAAGACACGATTTCAATAAAAATGACAGAAATGAATGACATAGCCACAAGGTATTTTGCAGGTTACTGTTTTTATAAAACACTTAAAAAAATTAATGCAGTTTATGAGAACTGTGTCAAAGAAATGACAAAGGACAAAAACAATTTCGATCTCACGGGAATATTGATCAAATTGAAAGAATATGAACACTCGAATGAAAATCCAACGCTTGTCTGGACAATTACTTTAAAATATGTCAACTTCATATACAAGTATTTGCCACTTGCTTTCAGAAATGTCCATTTGCATCAAATCTTAGAGAAAATATAGTTTATCAATGTATCTCAAAAACAAATTTGCACTATCCAGATTGGTTTGAAACGACAAATAAATGTTATTCACACAAAATTGCAAAATTGATACAGTCAATTTCCTTTTGGTAGTTCTGTTTTCGAAAAACTGTAAGTGGTTTATTGACAAAAGCATAAACAAGCAAAGGAATACAAAACAAAAGACAAAAAAGTTGAAAAATTTAATGAATATGTAAACTAAAATAAATATTTACATATGTACATAAGGTGTTGGTCTGGTGAGGGAGGTGGTAGGGGCCAATATTCTGCCACGTCCGCGTTCGTGTCCGCTGGAAACCACTTTAGTTAATACACTGTGAATAGCTAAAAATCATGCTTCTAATATGTATTTTGTAAATGTCTAAAGACAAAAATAATTGGTAAATGCATTTCCACATACATAAATGCCTTTATCTAAAGTGGGCTAAGAGCAGAGTTGATTTTGTTTCCTATTGTTTAACGTGCATGAACAAAAAACTAATAAAAGAGCGGCTATGGCTACCTATCAGACCTCTTCTTTTATGTAAAATTTAAAGACCAAACATCAAACATACTCTAAATGATAGTAGGAGTACCACAAGGATTTGTAAAAGACAGATGTAACATATTCAAACAATTAGGAAATAAATAAACATAATTTTTTGCTTCAGCCTCAATCTTTTATACGTACATACCTACATACATATGAATAAAGTAAAGTAAAATAAAGTTAGTCTACAATAGCTACAGTACCTACTATTTAAATTGTTGTACCGTAGCTAGAAATTCTTAACATCATCGCAGATCGCATTAAAATTATTCCTGATCTTAACCTACTCTAATTTAATGTACATACACTGGCGATCACTAGGCCATACATTTTGCAATCGATTTTCACTCTTATACATATTTTAAATTTTGTACTACTGTTCACATGTAGTAAGAACAGGTACTACACATATTTTCTCAACAGAAAGTCATAAAATTAAAAGGGAAATAAGAAACGACCGTTGGAATTTCCCAAGATCAAACAATGAACTACTTGAAAAGCGTATAAAAAGATGTAAACAGAGAGTATTAGTTGGGCGTTACGAGACGTTTGCGTGAAGCAATTCGCTGAAAGACACCAGAATTGTGGATTTTGCACCATGATAACGCACCGTCGCACAGTGCCATCATTATTCGTAATTTTTTGCCAAAAAATGCAACAAATACCACCCAACAGCCACCGAATTCACCGGATTTGGCTCCCTCTGACATCTTTCTGTTCAATTGAGTTAAAAAACCACTACGGAACGCGTTTCAGCAGCCAAGAGGAAGTAATGGAAAAATCGCAGGAAGCACTGATGGTCATACCGAAAACCGAATATAAAAAATGTTTCGAGGATTGGATCAAGCGCTGGCATAAGTGTGTTGTAGTCGATGGGGATTACTTTGAAGGGGACAATATAGATTTGTATTTTGAATTTTCTCAATAAATTGGTAACATTTTGATCACGTACTTGTTCACAGGTAGTAAAAGTTTGCGGGTACTAAATTTCAAACAGGTATAAAAAGTGAAAATCGATTGCAAAATGTATGGCCTCATCCTAGTGATCGTCAGTGTATGAATTAAACAATTCAATTCGCCGCGCGCGAAAAAAAAATATTTTTTATTTTTTTATTCTAAGTGAATCTCAACTACACAACTTACTAACTAACTGGTGACCATTCGTCACTCCCTTATATAAATTCTGATGTTGCTAGCTCAGCTATCTTCGATGCAGCGCGGGTGAACTTTTGCGACATTGGACACTTCCTATGCAACATTGTTGCAGATATTAGATTGCTATGCTCGCGGAAAATGTGGGAAAATACTTTATATTAAAGATATTTGGAAAAGGAAAAAATGGATGATATGTCAGATTTTATGGGGTACATAACCTCTCCCCCGTTAGATTTTAAATTCTCCTGAATTTTTGGGATTATATTTTAAATGGAAACTTTGAAACCTTTGTTTTTCTTGTAGAAAAAACAAATTAGAACAACGAATACGAATATAATAGCTGAGACAACAGTATAAGTTACATTTTTATGAAATTCCAATATCTTTATATTTTTTAGATTTTCAAAATTTTTAATGACAATGTCTTCAAAGTTTAATGATTTTGAAAAAATTGTATATTACATCTTCATTGTAATAAAATCTAACTATAAACGCAAAATTTTTGTTACTAAAATTATTATTTAATATTTCGATTGAACAATTGTTAATTATAATTAAGTAATTTCCAGATAACTTTATTTTTCTGTCATCACAATGATTTATAACTGAAGTATTTCTTAAAATTCTTACATATTAAAGTGCTGTCATCTAATTTCTTCATTTCTAAAAATGTATTCTTTCTTAGCTTACAACTATTTTCTGTAATACAATTATTTATATGTTCTAGGTCACTTACGAGGGGCGTTCAACATATTCTCGATATCGGGTGAAGCTGTGGTTGCATATATAAATTGACTTATTTATCAAGTAATACTATTATTTTAGTGCATTCATGTAAAATTTCATATAAATGTGATTATTAATTCGCGTTTTATCTCTAGTTAAACAGAATCATAATGGCAACTGAGACGATGATGGTGAAAATTGAGCATCGCGCTGTAATTAAATTTCTCACTAAGCAAGGAAAAAGTCAAAAAACTATTCATGAAGAGATGGTGGCTGTTTACCAGGGTTCCGCACCTTCATTATCAACTGTGCAAAAGTGGTCAAGTGAGTTCGAGAGAGGCAGAGAGAGCATTGAAGACGACCCCCGCTCCGGCCCCCCGGCTACTGCTTGTACGGGAGAAAGCATCAAAGAAGTCTAAAAACTTGTTCTTGAGGATGCCCGAATAAAGGTGAAAATGATGGCAGAGATCACCAAGCTTTCAATTGGTACCATTCACACCATTCTTCATGACCATCTTAATCTTTCAAAGGTCAGTGCAGGGTGGGTGCCACGAATGCTCACAGCGCCTCAGAAAAAAGTGAGAATCGCATGCTGTAGAGAGCTTTTGGAGATGTGTAGTGAGAACGCGGACGGTGTTATGGATCGAATTGTTACTGGGGACGAAACATGAGTCCATCACTATGACCCTGAAAGCAAACAAGAGTCCATGCAGTGGCATAAAAAAGGAACAGACCCCCAGCTCATGGCCACAGTTTTTTGGAACTCAAAGGGAATCTTGCTCATTGAGTACAAAAAAAAAGGTGAAACCATCAACGCCACATCCTACGCTTCCACTTTGCATAATTTGCGGGAGGAAATTAAAAAGAAAAGACGGGGTAAACTCGCAGCGGGTGTGTTGCTTCTTCATGACAACGCTCCTGTTCACACGGCGAGAGTTTCCAAGGCTGCTGCGCGAGATTGTGGTTTCGAAGAAATCCAACACCCACCCTATAGTCCAGACCTTGCCCCTAGTGATTATTTCCTGTTTCCGGATTTGAAAAAATGTCTTCGTGGAAAAAGATTTTCGGATGATGAAGAACTCAAGTCGGCAATAAATGGGTATTTTTATTTTTATTTTTTTGAGAGTTTAAAAAAGCTTATCTCAAGATGTAACAAATGCATTGATGTTAGGGGAGATTATATTGAAAACAATTTAAATTAAATTCGCATTTTCCTTCATAGCGATACCGAGAATATATTGAACGCCCCTCGTACATATTGAATTTTATTGCTATTGTATTTATATTTTGTTTTATTGAATTCCATTACATATTGATCATCTATCATAACTTCCATCATATCTTTACTTGATAAAGTTATAATTTACAAGTTTATATGAAAATGGTACCTTTAATGCCAATATTATTCTGTCTTTGTCATATTTCAGTAATCCTACTTTAACATTTTGGAGTTTACAAAAGTCAAGTTCTGTCTCGTTAATTTCTGTTATGGTCAACATGCTAGGGTGTATTATTCCGTGTTTTACCGATGCTATGTTATCTATTATCTGATCATCTGATCTATCTTTTCTTCTAACATTCTAAGTCTTAATAATTGGTCTAATTTAAGTTGCTGTAATATAACCCTTTTTTTCATTTGCTTTTAATTCTGAAAATGTTTTAGTTAATTCTTTCCTATCTAGTTCTATTATACTTTTTAAGGAGAATATACTATCATTAAAGTGCGAATTGATTTCTACCTGTTTGTCTAGATTACCTATTGCATTTTGATTATTGTTTTCTATTTGCTTGATATGGTCCGAAATTTCTTGTCTGTCATTGTCATCCATTGTCCCAAATAGCTATTTCTCTGGTGTACCTATAACATTGATAAGCCCCCTGTTTATTTGGTTCAATTGTTGTTAGCTTGTTCATCAAGGGTACGTAATTCAGTCCTTATTATTGGGTCTCTAAATATTTGTAGTTTTTCTGTGTTTTGCTCGATCAGCTTAATCGTCTGTCTTATTTCTGTAGTATTGATGATGTGTAAAATGGTCTTTGCATCTAGCACTATTTCAGTCTGTCCCATATTAATTTCTACGTATCCATTGTCTGTTGTTATTCTATCAATCGTTAACGTTGCTGTTGCTGTTCTCGTCATTATTGTTAGTATGAGAAACACTAAGGTCGTCATCTGCGAATTTACGAGGTGGTTTAATGTTTACTGGGTGTTCTTTATCCATTATCTTTAATCTATATCTAGGTTCATATTTATAATAATTTCTCTTATAATTTTTAACTGGTCTATTTTCCTATTTTCTTTATACTCTTGCCTATCCTTATTTAGTTTACTAATATATTTTTCTTTTTGAAGTCTTATTCTATTAGCAAGTGTTGCGAAATCCGCAAACATTGCTTATTCCGGGGTCATCTCTATTGTTGAATGGTATCTATTGTTATAATTGTTTACTGCCCTATGCATTTTTTGAATTAATGTTAAATCCTCGTTTCTTATTGTTACTAATTTTTCCTGAAGGGTGGAGTGAAACCATTTAATGTCGCTATTCCCTGTGTGTGTGTTTGCTTTGGTTTAATGTAAGTCTACCTGTTGTTCTATTAAATACGTTTTAATATTTTCGGATTTAAATTCGTTGTCTGTAACTAATTTTGAAGGTTTTCCAAATTTTGAGAAGTGTTCTTCTAAGGTTTCAATTTTTTTTTATCCAGTTTCTATTGGCTAGATAATAAACATAAGCTTTCTTGGTTAATTTATCTATTAAGGTTAGAAATGCTTGCTTCGTGAAATAATAAACATCCATGTGCAGAATTACGTTTGGTCTAGAGGGTGTTTCGCTAACTTCGTATTACAGTTTAATTGGCTTTCTTTCATACTTGACTTCAAGACACGTTCTACAATTGTTTATAATCTTTGTGATTTCTTTAGCTAGCTTGGGATAATAAATTTTGTTTTTCAACCTATGGTATATTTCAATAATGCAACTATGTAAACTTTCTTTCGTGTGATAGAGTGAAATTTGTTTATGGGTTTCCTCTAAAGTACCATTTTCCCTGGTCCTGAGAGTTGTTTTCACGAATTTTATTTTTTTATCATGGCTGAAAAGTTCAATTAGAAGTTGTTGTATTTTATTAAATTCGTGGTATGAAAGTTCAGTGTAAATTCCTATGATACCTGGTTTTATAAACCTTCTGAGCACATCTATCCAATAATTCCTATCTTTAGTCATGTCTATGAATATTATACGTCTGTTATGTAGTATTTCTATTTCCTTATCAGAGTCGTTGGTTAATATTAGTTGTGCTTTCTATTTGTTTACTATGGTTTCCTTTATTGGTATATGGTCGAGTTATCTGACTGGTTATTAACTGATTGATTGTTTACACTGTCATGTCCATTATTTTCTTCTGGTATTCTGCTGAGAAAATCTGCAATCTTATTTGATTTTCCTTTTAAGTATTCAATGTCATACTGGTATTCTTGCAACTTCAACTACCACCGCTGGGTGCGTTGGCTAAATTTTTTACCAGTGTATTTTTTATTGAGATACTTAATTGGTAAATGATCTGTTATAATTTTAAATCTTCTACCCCACAAATTCTAAATTCTTTATCCGTAACGGAGTATTTTTTTTTCATGATCGTTTAATGATCTTGATGCGTAGCACACTGTTTGACCCTCCTGCATTAGTACTGCGCCTATGGCGTAATTGCTTGCATCTGTAAAAAGGGTAAATGCTTTTCCGAAGTCGGGGAATTTTAGTATTGGGTGCTTAATTATATTCAACTTGAGCGTTTCGAAAGCCTGGATGTATTCATTATCATTAATATTGACCTTCATATTTTTCTTCAAATATTTGATCATTGGATGAGCTATTCTGCCATAATCTTTGACAAACTTCCTATAGTAACCTGTAGCGCCTAAAAATGATTTTATTTGTTTTTCTGTTTTGGGTAATGAGTATTCTTCAATACAATTAATTTTATTGGGATTAGGTCTCATCCCTTCTGCTGTTAGTATGTGTCCTAAAAATTCCGCATTTCTTTTCATAACTTAACATAACATTTATTAAACTGTATTTTTAAATTGTGCTCTGATAACACTGGGCAACAATGAAAAATACTCGGACATACTGAATAGTGTTTCTTATAGTACTCGGCCTGTAGATAACGGGAAAAATAATATTTTGCTCAGGTTACGTACAGCAACCTAACGACACACACTTTTACATCTTTATCGAACGAGATAGAATCGCACATCGTTTAAATCGGGTTTTCTGTTAGTAATTTAAAATAATAAACTAATTTGCGTAAGAAGAATATTAGAAGTGCATTAAAGTGATAAAATGATGATGTGTTAATTGTCCAGATTTATTTTGCTATATTTGTGGAGAATTTACACCAAGTTTCCGAAAAAAGAAAATAACAGAATTTATTGAAAAGCGTTACTTTTCTTATTTTAAATTTAAAATAAAAAATCAGGATAAACTCTGGGCACCACACATTTGCTACCTTAGGTGTCACCGACAGCTAACTGGTTATTTTAACGGGTCATTTTCTGCAATGCCTTTTGGAATGCCTATGATATGGAGAGAGTCTCAGAGTCACACAGATTGTTACTTTTGTTGCACCAATGTGAAAGGATTTTCTCGAAGATCAAAGCATTCCATAAAATATGTAGATGTCTCTTCTGTAACAAGACCAGCACCTCATACAGAAATTCTGCCAGTTCCAAAGCCACCTTCCGAACGCTTTTCGGACACAGAAATAAGTTCGTCATATTGTTCAGAAGAAATCATGGATGATCCCGAATTCGAGCTCCCTACATCTTCTGATGCACCACATCTCATCAGTCAGATTAAGCTTAATGACCTCGTTAGAGACTTGGATTTGTCAAAACAAAAGTCTGAAATACTGAGCTCAAGGTTAAAGCAGTGGAATCTGCTCAAGCCTGAAGTAAAAATTACAGAGTGAATTTGTTCCTTATTTTTCGAAAGCCGATAACTTAGTGTATTGTAATGGTATTAATGGCTTAATGCTGTCACTGGGTTATGAGCACAAAACCAAAGAATGGCGGCTATTCATCGACGCATCAAAGGCTAGTTTGAAAGCTGTATTACTTCATAATGGTAATAAGTTTCCTTTAATACCCCTAGCGTATGGTGTGAATTTAAAAGAAACCTACGATGTTATGAAATTTATATTGGAAAAAATTGAATATAAAAAATATAACTGGTCGATATGTTCGGATTTAAAAGTTGTTGCTCTACTTCTTGGACTACAACTAGGTTACACCAAATTTTGTTGTTTTTTATGTGAGTGGGATAGTAGAGCACGATCGGAGCACTTTGTGAGAGTAAATTGGCCTATAAGAACAAACTTTATTTGTGGAGAAAAAAATATAAGCAATCCTTCATTGATCGAACCACAGCGTGTTATTCTACCACCATTACATATCAAATTGGGTCTTATAAAAAACTGTGGAAAGGCGATGAAGAAAGACCAACCTGGTTTCAATTTTTTGAAACAAAAGTTTCCATCACTAGGCGAAGCAAAAATTGAAGAAGGTATTTTTGTGGGTCCAGACATTAGAAAGCTTATAAAAGATCCAGCTTTCATTCCTACTCTGGATTCATTAGAAAAACAGGCCTGGTGTTCATTTGTGAAAGTAGCAGAAAACTTCCTAGGTAACAATAAGACTCCAGGTTATGCAGATGATGTAAAGAAAATGCTGGATGCTTATCATAAAATGGGATGCAACATGTCGCTAAAACTTCATTTTTTGCATTCTCATCTCAATTTCTTTCCTGAAAATATGGGCGAGAGATTCCACCAAGATTGCTGCAATAGAGCAACGGTACCAAGGAAAATGGAAGCCATCAATGTTGGCAGATTACTGCTGGTCGCTTATAAGAGAGACTCCGAGCTGTTCGTATAACCGGAATGCAGATGCTTCCAAAAGAACAACAAAATTTTACAAGAAATAACATTTTTCGGTAATATTTTTGGTTAAATTTTAAATTCAAAAAAGCGTTTTCTCACAAAATCCCGATGTGACCTGGCTATTTTATATAGTTTTCCTGATTCTATAAACTCCAACGATTACGAATCACATAATTTTATCTCCGAGTAAAAAATAAATATTTTTTTTGTTGACCAGTGTAATTTATTGAAAATTAATGATAATGACTGCAAATGTTCTTTTAAGCTTGTTGAGAAAATTAAGATGTCGTCCAAGTAGAGAACACAAATTTTGTTGATATAATCACGAAGTATCTCATTCATAAGCCTTTGAAAGGTTGCGGGTGCGTTCTTTAGTCCAAAAGGCATTCTTAGATATTCATACAACCCATTGGGTGTTACAAACGCAGTTTTTGAGATATCCGCGGGATGTACCTTAATTGGATAATACCCCTTGGCAAGGTCTATTGATGAAAATTATTGTGCTCTGCCCAGCTTGTCAAGAATACTCTCTATGTTAGGGAGAGGGTATTTGTCATCGACAGTTATCTCATTTAATTTCCTATAATCTACGCAGAGACGGAATTTTTGTTGCCCCGAGTTGTCTAACTTCTTAGCTACTACAACTATTGGGGATGCATACCTACTATTGGATTTTCGTATTATGCCTTGCTTTTCCATTTCTTCCACCTGTCGCCTTACTTCCTCTTCATGTTTTGGAGGTAGTCTGTAAAGTTTAGCGTGTATTGATTGATCAACTGTTGTTTTAATTTCGTGTGTGATAGAATCTGTGTTTGTTAACTGGTCACCCTCGTGATACACTAAATGACAAAATTGTTTTAATAGTTTTTCCATGCCTTGTTTTTCTTCCTCATTTAAGTGGCTTAAATCTATTTCTTTTCCCTAAGCCTCTCTTATACCAACTTGTACCTCCTTTCAAGTTGTAATTGAATTCCTTCGGGATACTAGTTATTATCCTATCTACTACTTCTGTTGTTGTATTGTTAATGGTTTGCAGTTTCATATTTACTCTTTCATAAACTTCGAATTTACTGCAATCTATTATACTAGAATTAATGATACTCATAGTTGAGCCGGTATCAATTAGGGCTTTATAGTTTTTTTCGTCAATGGTTAAGTTTACAAATTTTTTGTCCCGAGGCTTAGTTCGGAAAAACCTCGGCCTCTATGTTACATATCTCCTCTTCGCTGCTAGTTACCTGTTCTAAATTTCCAACCTGACTAATCTGACCTATTTCCATCGGTTGTAGAGTTTGTTGGGCATTCCTAAACTGTCCTGAACTGTCCTGAACTGTTAAAAATTGGTTGTGTATTTTGTCCTGTATTTGGCCTATGGTTATTTTGTCTATGTTGGCCTGAATTGTTCTGGGGTGTATTAGAGTTATTTTGCCTATTCTGACCTGGTCTTTCTCTATTATTTATGTTTCTATTTTGCTTGCTTGAGTGGGAACTATTCTGTTGGTTACTTTGGGTTCGAAGACTATTATCATGTCTGTTGTTAGTTTTATTGTTCGATGTCGGTTGTCGGTCGTGTGTTAAGAAATAGCTATCTAAGTTATTGTAATCGAATCCAACGTAAGTACAATATATAAAATTTCTTTTATTTCATGTAACTCAAATGTATCTTTTATATCTCGGGATAAATTTCCTGCTACCATTTGTTTTATTTTATCGACTAATACAGTATAAAAAGCATTTTTTATTTCTTTAGATTTTTTTTCATATGTTGCAAAAGTGTTTATATTTCTTATAATCTTCTCAATTTGATAGTGTAAGTCAAAAATAGAACTTACCCTTAAATGACTAATACTTTTCGAGAACCCTTGTAGTTCACTGTTGGTCTGAAGTGCTGTTGTAAGAGCTGCTTCGCCTCGTTCCAGCCTGCTGGTTGATTGTTGAGCAGTAATTCTTTTGCTGGTCCACTTATCTTGCTGTTATAAATTGCTTGCCACAATTCCCGCGCTGTATTGTCATCCATTGCATCTAAATGTGTTTGAACCACATTTATGAACTGTGTTATCTGTTCTCGGTTGCCGTCGAATTCTTTGACGTACGCAATCTCCCTCATTATTGTTACAGCCCGACTTTGTGCGGGATTGCGGCTAGACAGAGCCTCTAGAGCAGCAATGAGTCGTTCCATTAGTACGGCATCCATTTCCTTCTGATGATTCCTTCGAAGAACTGTGAGATTCTGTCTTTTCGCTGAATGCTGGTGGTTTTGAGTTGTTTTCGTTTATTTGAGTTACAAACTGGTTTTTTGAGTTAGCAACTAGCTTTATTTTTTCGTTTAGCTGTCCCTGTAATGGATTTTTAGTTTCACTTGTCGAATAGAGTTAACTTAATGAGTCCAGTGTGGAGCACTTTTAAAAGGTTTTATTTAAACGGGTCCAGGGTAGAACTTTGGCTCTGATCTTTAGAGACACTTCTTACACTTGGTACACAGTTTTATTTACACTCTTTTAAAAGGTTTTTATTTGAGCGGGTCTAAAGTAAGACTTTTGATCTGATTTTTTAGATATACTTCTTACACTTGGTACACAGTTAGATTTACACACTTTTAAGGATATGAGCGTTTTTTCTATTTCGTTCGTTCTCATATGTCACTTGTCACTCCCTTATATAAATTCTCATATTGCTAGCTCAGCTATCTTCCATGCAGCGTGTGTGAACTTTTGCGACATTCGACACTTCCTTTGCAACATTGTTGCTGATATTAGATTGCCATGCTGACGGAAAGTGTGGGAAAATACTTTATATTGAAGTTATTTGGAAAAGGAAAAAATGGATGATATGTCAGATTTTATGGGGTACATAACCTATGTATGTATACATACATATATAGGTATATTTTTGCTCTGTCTGTTCCTCACCGCGCCAAAGTCGGAGGCCAGGACAAAAAATACGAGAATACAATACAAAACAAAAAATATATTTCGCTAGGGGTATGTCACAAACGCTACGCTGGTGGTGAAAGGTTTTCGCAAAGCAAAAGAAAGGGTTTTTGCACAGAAAATTTATTTACCGTTTGTTTTCTTTGCGAATCAGAAAAGCTTTTTATTTGCCCATCGTTGTTTGTTCATCGCAAAAAATATCAGCATTTTTTTGTAAGGGGATGCGACATCTGGGTAATTTAAGTTGTGGGTGGGGTGACGCTTAACAAATTAACTTTACATTTATGAAAAAAAAAAATCAGAGAAAGTATGTGTTTCGCTTGAATGAAGCGAAATAAATAAGAAAAAGAACGAAAAAGGTTAGCAAACAGCAGGACCGATTCGATGAATTTTGTCGCTCTGCGCAGAATAATAATAGCGCCCCTTAAAAATGTAGATTCAAACAATATGAGTAAATTTTAAAACTATCGCAAAATCGAATGTTTACTTGTTAAACATTTCATGCTTAAAAATAACCAAACAAATCAACAACGAAAAAATGTTTAGGAACTAAAAAATATAATTTAAATAAATTGAATACGTTTACGCAACTATAGTATTGAATAAATAATAAACTATACACATTGCACTTGCATATTTTTTTGGTAAAAAGTTATTGCCCACTAAAAGAAAAAATTTTATAAGAATAATAAGGTTTCTTTAAAGAAGTAAAAAAAAATATACGAGTAAACTAAAGATAGGTACAGTAAAATCTTCATAAATCGTAGTACCAAGGGACCTACAGTTTATTACGAATTAAAGAGGTTTTCGAATTAGCGAGATTACGAATTATTGAGGGATGAGAAATTAAAATTCGAGTAAACGGGGTCTTAAGTTTTTTTTATTAAAAATTAATTTTAGTATAAAGTATTACATTTTTTATGTACAAAGAACAAAAGCAAAGAAAATAAGATTTCGTGCGGTTTGCTAAGAGATGGCGTAACATGTATTGGAAAGCTACTGTCATTGTACGTCATTTCAGTATATGTCATTCATTTGAAGCGTAAACAACAATAATTTCTTTTCACTTAAATATGTCGAACTTTGTACCTGGAAAAGTGCTTTTGCGGGGAGTTCTTCTTCATTACTTTAATATGAAGAAAACTGCTACCGAAAGTCATCGTATTTTGGTGGAAGTTTATGGTGAACATGCGCTAGCTGAGCGAACGTGCCAAAAGTGGTTTGAACGATTTAAAAGTTATGATTTTGGCTTGGAAGACAATGAACGTCCTGGGCAGCCAAAAAAGTTTGAAGATGAAGAACTGGAAGCATTACTCTATTAAGATTTTTACCAAACACAAGAAGAGCTCGCAGAATCTTTGGGTGTCACTCAAGCAGCCATTTCAAAACGTTTAAAAGCAGCTGGATATATTCAAAAGCAAGGAAATTGGGTTCCACATGAACTCAAGCCGAGAGACGTCGAAAGGCGGTTTTGCATGTCCAAAATGCTGCTGGAACGATACAAAAGGAAGTCATTTTTGCATCGGATTGTTACTGGTGATGAAAAATGGATCCATTACGATAACCCCAAGCGCAAAAAATCATATGTGAAACCCGGCCAACCAGCCAAATCAACGGCAAAGCCGAATATCCATGGCGCGAAGGTAATGCTCTGTATTTGGTGGGATCAAAAAATGTGCAGGATCTCAGGACGAATAAAAATCTGTAATTTTTTTTCTGACAGAGATATTGCTTGCGCTCGTTATCAATTGCGTTGTCCAAAGTGACAATCGCAGACAAAACATCATCTTTTATATTTTTTCTGATCATAAAAGTACGTAAGCTATTTATGCAAGCCTTCGCTTCCTTACATGACACAACCGGAAAGTCCTCGTCGTCGTCACCGCTGCTTTCATTCACATCGTCTTCTTCTGGTAGCTCCAAAATGTCGTCGTCGGTAAGAATTCCTGCAATAGCCACATCGTCATCAAAGTGAACAAAATCATAAAACGCGATTTGTTCGCTTTGAGGCAGGCGATTCCATTCCGAAGAGTCTACAGTAGTCGACATATTTTCTCGACGAAACCACATTCACGGAAAGAATTTTGTATGGTGGATTGGCTTATATTTTGCCACGCTTTGTCAGCAATGTTCATAGCTGAGAGTATTGAGATATTGTACTCCTTTCCATCTTCAATACAATCTAATAGCAATTGTACCACTTCCTTTCGGTAATGTGTCTTAAAATTTTTGATGATGCCCTGATCAAGCGGCTGAAGTTTAGAGGTCGTGTTCGCCGGCAAAAACTCTATTTTCACATGACTAAAAACGGAAGTGTCATTGTGGGCAGTGCAATTACCGACGAATAATAGGATTTTACGCTGTTATCTTTCCATGTCACGGTTCAATAATTTCAGCCATTCACTGAATAATTCAGACGTCATCCACGCCTTTCTGTTTGAACGGTAAAACATGGGGAATGATTTTCCCCATTCTTTACTGTTTTTGCCGCCATGACATTTTTCGTCCTTAAAATGCATTAGCCGATCAGGGAGGCACTTAAAAAATAAGATGTTCTTGGGTTCATAATTTTTTATCAGTTCGCTTAACTTTTCTTTCCATTCCAAACAGACAGTGTCGCTTACACTCGCACTTTCGCCACAAAGTTTCCGAAAAGCAATGTTGTGTCTCTTTTTGAAGCGGTCAAACCATCCTTCACTTGCTTTGAAATTTTCAATGGCAGAAAATTTGGTCTTTTCTCTTACCACCACTCCGCTACGTGGCACATTTAATTGTTTGCGTTGGGAAAACCATGCGACAAGTAATCGTTCCAGCTCAGGGAACTCAGCTGTTTTGTGCCGCTTCATTTTACTGTTGGAAGCCATTTCGGCAATGATGCCCTTTTTCTTTAAAATCGACGTCAGTGAAGATGGAGGAATGTTAAAGCGTTTTTCCACATCGGCTTTTTTCTCGCCATCGACAATGGCTTTCAAAATTATTTTTTTTTTAGAAATTGATAAAGACTTATGGGTTCGTTTTGAACTCATATTCAGACAAAAAACAACACTGAAGTAAAATGAGGGGAACGAATAACGACTACAATGCAAACTTAGAACAATAGTTGATAGTCGTTAGAGAAACAGCTGCTCCATGGTGGTGGCGCCATTTAACACACATTCTAGTGTAAGACATTCCTTCTCGCTTTCGCTTCCCAAGTTTTTTCTTTGTATTCAAACATAAACATGTGTAATAATCGTGAAAGGGAATTGAAGACAGAGAAAAAGATGATTTTTTTTGCGAATAAACGGGGTTGTCAACAGAGACTTACGAATTACTATATAAGACGTTTGATGACTTTGCATACGGAAATCATTGCGAATTAAAGAGGGGACCCAAATGCACTGGTTTTTTACGATTAACCTAGATTTTTTTAAGGGACCAGCAGTTTATTTCGAATAAGCGGGGTTTACGATTTAACGGTGTACGAATTATCGAGATTTTACTGTATTTCCATAGGCAAGAACATTTCAAATTAAAAAGAGTTTTGCCTTATGGTGCCTTGAAAATGATCTTACGGGCCTTTATTTTGGCAAAACCTTCCACTAGAAAATTACTATCAAACTCCGACACAATTTCTTTTTCAATTGATATGGATGCGAAAGATACCAATCGTTCCTGGGACATTGAAGGACGTAACTAATTTGTTATAATCTTAAGCTTGGAAAATGAGCGCTCTCCTGATGCTACAGTAACTGGTAAAGTTAAAACTATTCTTAGGGCTATAACAGCCCTTGGAAAATGAGTTTTCATATTTTTGTTATGAATAAAGTTAAAAATGTCTATCGCGGAATCATTTTCATTAATCAAAGCTCACCTAATATTAGCTCATTTAATCCATATCCGGTAGTCTCTTCTGCAAACTAAAAATCCTAAGAAGTATTCCTTAACTTCATAGTTTTTTTTTGTTATGGTCAACTATTGTAACTAACAAAGTCAGATTTTCTTTCCTAGTAATCAGGCAATCTACAGCAATCGAAAAATATTTAGCTCGCTTTATTTTGTCTAAAATAGCTTTTCTAACTTCGTCTGCCAAAAGTTCTATGAGCTCATTTTGAATGCCCTTACTTAGGTATGTCCCTTGATGATGAATTCTGGGTAGGATTTCTGCTAGAACCATGTCGAATTGACTTACTTGCACGAGTTGCATAAAATTGCCGTTGTCTTGCTCGAATAAAACATCGGAGCTTCATCTAAATGCTAAAGACTGTATAGCAAGGAATTGCACGAGAATTATAAGTCGTTTCAGCACATTTCTCCAATGCTCAGTTTCCTTGGCCATCTGGTTTTGCATTCCAGAGTCTATTGTTTTGCCTTTTTGCAAACCTAAATCTAAATCTCTCCAAGACCGAAAAGCTATCATATCTAAGGGACTTGTCTCATGCACTTGACAAGTGACTTCAGTCACTATAGCCTGTGCTGGACAAAGCGACACTCCTTTTCGCTCGCGAAAATAAGAGACAGCAGAAGCAAAAGACAGAGTCCGAAGATTTCGAGTAAACTAACCATGGCCTTGGTGTTGTCTCACCATTTTTTAAATCTCTTTGGTAAAAACGGGTACTAAGCTTCCTGCTTTTAGTTACAGGGAAATCCCTGCTCCCCTAATAATTTAATAACTCGATCACTTAAATTTGGCCATAATTTAGGATCGTCAAATCCTGGTAAAACATTAATTGCACTACATCCTTCACATCATCTAACACATTTAAGGCTGATTCTGGCTGAACTAGCTCTGCAATAATTCCTGTAGGCAATAAATTATTGCAACTTAGACTTACCGATGTTGAGGGACACACAGCAAGGTATTTCCTGAACTTGTGCGCCTGTTTTGTATTGTCTGCTCAATCGCTTTCCGTTTGCTCCTACACTCACTACCTGATAGTTTTTTTCTTTTCTGAATACATTTCTGAGTCCCGACCACAAGGCAACAATTTTTTTGAAAATATTTTTTAACCGACTTGACTCAGTTGTACACAGGACCTTTTTTTTACACTTTAGAAATAAACAATTACAAAAAAGAGACAATCTATTTATATATTATTTTAATACTGACTGGGTTTTCTAAATTCTCAAAATTAAAGCAAAATTTTAAAATTATCCAAAAACAAATCTGTTGTCGTCGTGTAAAAACAGATAGTTATAAATTTATAAATAATCGCTTGCGCATGTATAATATACGGTATACCAACTCATATGGAATATACTACGTCTACTTTATGTACACGAAACTTAGATTTACTTTACATTAATCAGCACTTTATTACACTTGCACCGCTATCACGGAGGTACACGTTAAACATAAAAAACAACAAAACATGCAGAGCTAAATAATACAATGCAATTTGCAAAGAAAAACCCGCTACTACTGATCAGACTCCCGCTATAATGCGTAGGTACCTATGTGCAAAAAAAAACACATTCTCTGACATAACATACACAATACAATCTTAACATAACAAGCGCATACCTACTGTGAAATATACATATTTAAGTTCGCATTGTCAGCTAGAGGCACAACTCAATGCGATTGAAGCTAACAAAACGTTCTCTTCTACTTCCTATATCGAACACGTTTGCCTTAGTTTGTTGGAACCAATTTTATTTGTTGTAAATAACTTGCATTTGGCACAGATCCGAAGCTCTGCTCCATAGGAAGTTTAATTTGTGAGTGTTTTCTCTGATTTCAGCTGGGAAAACTATAGCGTTATGGCACAGAATTTGGAACGTAAGGCGCGGAATGATAGAACTGCCCCAGAAGCACATACAACAAAAAGGCCGAGGATATTAAGTCATAGGTTCGATGATAAAGGGTAGTTTTTTTTGGATGAGCTGCAACTGCGTATTGTATGCTCTTGAAGTTGCGAGTACAGACACAGGCACTGGAAAAGGCTGTAAGCTGATGTTAGGTATCAGTGGACATACATTTGGTGTGTGTATTACTATTATTAGGATGTAAACGATGAAGTGTTGCCGCGTTACGATTAGGTTAGTGGAAAAATATTTTCTGTTAATTTTGAAATGTATTTAAAAACGATGTTTGCAAAGCACTATTTAACGCATCTACATATATAATTTTTCAAGATTCGGCCCTGGCAAATAGCAACAAAAAGTAAATATTGTACTAAGTATAGCTACACCAGGATGTCATAAAAGATTGATTCTACGCTAGCATAATCCATATCTAAAAGCCAATGTTTTACAGCTTTTCCTATGGTTGTAACAGTCATTTGGATCTGATTTCGGACATTAATTGGGATCTCAACTTACCGAGAAACTGGTTTGCAGAACATAACTTGACTCTAAAACTAAAATAATGTTTTTCAGTCTGTCATTCTTACATAACTTAGATACAAATGTTTATTTTCATGCACCTGAGTGCTAAAGTACAAACTGTCCGTTTGTATTTATGCGTCTGGTATTTCTTCTCAATCTCCTTGTAGCAGATTGAACTGTAGTGATAAATGTTTTTTAATTGAGAAAGTTAAGGAATTTAAATACTTGGGGCTCACTATTGATTGTAGAATGAGCTTTTTGAATCATGCTGAAACATTGAGACAGTATTTTCGGTGTACTTTCAGACACTTCTTTTATTTGCGTAATATCTGCTCGAAAATACTGCTAAAAACAATCTATTTGCATTCTAGGTTGCAATATGGAATCGCTTGTAAGTGAGGTGCATATTTAAATAATTTTCAACCCTTGTTAACCTTGCAGAAATATGTAGTAAGAAAAATATGCCGTAAGCCTGGCAGACATCCCAGTTACCCCTTGTTCTGTGATCTGAACATTCTTCCAGTTCGTCATTTATATTGTTTTAAGGTTGCAAAAGCTTTATTTATGAGATCTGGGCCCTGTAACACAACGTGACAATTACTTGTAGGATAAGTAAAATCTGACTATTCAAAAAAAATGCTGCAACACAAACCAGACTTGTCGTTATTGTAATTGTTTAATTTCCCTTGTTCTGTAACAGAACGCGACAACAACCACTAGTCAGACTACTACTGCTTTTGGACAGGCGTTTTCAATATTGTCGTAAAGTGATTAGTGTACTTTATATAAGTTAAATTATAGTGAAAATATAAAAACTTAACAAAAAGTTTTACAAAAAATTTATTTTTTTGATTCCGATTTTGACAGTGATGGTGAAAGGGATTATAATGAATCTCGGCACAGATTAAAAGTCTATAAGCAAAGAATTAATTTTGAAATTGATGCTCATTTGTTTATTGAAAACTTTCGCGTATCAAAATTAACGGCACAATATCTTATTGAAAAGCTTAGTGGTAAACTAAAGTACAATCTAAATAAAGAAACCTCATTGGCCTAGAAAATTGTTTTGTGTACCACTTTAAAATCAAAAATAACAGAAATATTAATATATATGTACTTACAATTGCTCTTTTTTTACGTTTTGCCAAAAAACGTCTCTTACATACTCCTAATTCTTGGTTTGGGGAATAGCAATTATACTTTAAGCCAAACAGAATACTACCTTCCATTTACAACATTTATCTTCTTTCGTTAAGACTTCGCTAAATCCACCGAAAAGGATATCTTTTTCTTCCATAATTTTTGTTAGATTAGCAATCTTTTTGTCTTGAGAAATGTTTGCCACCTTAACTCAATGATCACTTGTCAAATAATGTGGACAAGTCGAGGGAAATTTATTATTTTGACAAGTGCAACAGTTTGCGTTGTGTTGCAGAATACGCTTGTCCTTGTCGGACAAGTGTAGTTTAATAAGTGAGTAAAGGCTTGTCGACTTATCACGTTGTGTTACAGGCCCCTGGTAGTCGTAACTTTCGTTTAATTTCATCCTATAACCTACATGGAAACTTGTCTAACATGTTATCTGACAAACTTCCTCACTCAATCAAGGCAATGCCAATATCTGGTCTATTTAAGTATAAAGCATACCATATAACACTCTGGCTCCTTAAATTTAACGATGCCAGTCCAGAATCATTTATTCACTGATGCTCGACTAATGACATTCTGGTTAAATCTTAGCTCATTAGTGTATTTATCCTTTATAATTGCATGTCTATTTAGTTGTTTAACTATTGTATTTTTTCTTAAAACAAAAATGTTTCTGTTGCACTCTATTATCCTTACTTGAACTTTTTCTTAGATGTTTTTAAATTGTTTTAAATATTTTAATCTTATATTTTTACTTTCCAATTTGCTTTCTACAGGGTCACTCCACCCAAAAAACTTAATTTTATATTGTTAATCTAAATTACTTTTGTAATTTAAAATACAGAGTGTCACCAATCTCCATATTTTCATATAATAGGTATATCATTGTTCTACATTTAAGGTTTTTATTTACTTATTTTAAGGTTTGTGAATTATAATGAATTTATAAGAAGAAATAAATTATATCAATATCAATACCTTCCTCAAATCTTCCAGAAAGCCTTAAAGCTCTTAGGGACTGTGCAATCTTATTAAATAGGCGGCACGATGAAACCGAATAAAAGTTACGAAAGGCGGTGGTGCGATACATCGGGATGGACACTACATTCAAAAAGTTTCTACGAAAATAATTGTATATTCGGAAATTAATCTGTAATTACGATTACCCGATCTCATGAAGAAAGTTTTCAATACTTTAAAACAATACAAGTTGCCCGTCACTTGATGAATTTTCATATCACGAAATAATGAATAACTGTCGATGTCGATGATTTTTTTGGCATATCATTCTTAGGACGCTTTTTTGCAGGAGTAAAAATGGTTTAATTTTATTTATATGAGTTCCACCCCAACAAGAAATACTGTATTGGAGCTTCGAATGAAAAACGCCATAATAGATGGTTTTCAATAATCTTTTAGAGCAAACGTTTTTCAAGTAGTAAAAATTCCGGAGAGTACGACGAAAATATTTTCTTAACGATTCAGTATGATTAGCAAAGCTCATCCTAGAATCTATAGTAAGTCCCAAGTACTTAAACTCGTCCACATTTTTCAATTAAAAAACACTTGTCGTTGCAACTAAAAGTGTTACAAAAAGTTGGACAAGATAAAACGAAAGCACAAGTACAATCTACCAGTTTAAATCTTAGGCATTTGAACCAATCTGGGTTGAGAGACTAAAGCACATAATTTTAGTTTTGGAGCTAATATTCAATCTATGTTCGGGGAACCAGATTCTTAACAAATAAAGATCCCAGTTGATATCAGATACCAAATTCAAAGCACTATCAGCACCATAAGAACAGCCTACGTCATCTGCAAAAGCAGAAAGTGTCCCTTTAAAACTTAAACTGAAGAGTGAATTAGTGTAAATAAGGCACAAATTGGGTCCCAGTACGGAACCTTGAGGAACTCCCAAATTGAAAAAATTTTGTTTTGCGTAGTAAGGATATGATCCTTACTTTAACAGTTTTCTCGAAGATTTTGCTGAAAGAAGGAAGAAGAGAAATAGGCCTATAATTGCTCATATCTTTTGCAGAACCTTTTATAAAAAATAGAACTACATCAGCACATTTTAGATCTTCAGGAAAAACTCTAAAAAATATGCTGCGATTAAAAATAACAGCTAAAACATCAACTACAAAGCAACCGATCCGTCTCAACAGTACATTAGAAATGCCATCACAATCACAAGCACTAGACTTTTTTAGAGAACCAAATAGTTTTAAAAGTTCCAAAGCAGTTATAGGCTCGAAGGCAAAACTATTCCTTTGCAGTGGTTCCCAAACGCTACCAATAACCGAACATAAACCGCAACTGTGTTGACTTGTTTGTGCTGGTCAATTGGTAGCTATCGAAGTGGAATGATTGTTGAAGGCATTAGCTGTCAAGTTTATCAGAAACTACAACATTATTAACACGAATCCCGGTGGGTTTGTTAGTGGATGAGGATTGGTTTAGAATATCATTAACCACCGTCCATTCATTTTTGATATTTCCATTGGCAAAAAGGAACTGATTTCGATAATAAATATCGCGACAAATGGGAATCTCTTTTTTAAGTTGGGAGCATAGTTTATTGTACCGATTACTTAATCTAAGACTGGAAGGATGTTTTGAACACTTTATTCGACGCTTATATTTACACCTCACCTTGTTAATAAGGCGTGTTGATCTCCAAGGTTGAAGTCTTTTAGGAGATTTTTTCAAGAATACAATGGAGATGCAGTTGGTAATATGATTAGATACGATCAATAAACAGTGCATAAGATACGGAAGGATCACTTTCCAAATAAACATCATCCCAACATTCAAAAAACAGATAGTTTTTTTAGCTTGACGAAATCAATATTTCTCGCTATTTTGATTACAATTTTACTATTATGTTTTTTCCTCAAGGAAGAGTTAATTAATAACCCTGTCATTGCGTGATCGGAGATTTTAAGATCGGATATTCATTTCTCACAGGAGCGGGAGATATTGGAAAAACGACCATAAATGTGATAAAAACATCTTCCCGACACCATCTTCCTAGGTTCAGTTATAAAGCAGTTAGATACAGTATCACAATTATCTAGTAGGTTTAAGTTGAAGTCACCCAATATAATTGAATTTTTAGATTTAAGGCTCTCTAACAGACAAGAAAATTCTTCAATATACGTCACAAGATAAAACATATGTAGTTTATAAACTATATTGCTCATTAAAAACGGGCGAGTGGTAGTCATTAATTTTAAAGCCATAAATCCAAATTTCAGAGACAAAAACGATGTCTGGAATGCACAAAAAACAATTTAGGTGGGTAACAAGGGATGAAAAATTTTCTCTTAAACTTCTCACATTCTGGTGAACAACAAAAAGTTTATTATTGCAGTAAGTACTGCTTGTGAATACCTTTTCGCAGTTAAAATTACTAAGATTAAGAATAGAAGAGCAATCGCTTAGATCATCATCAATATTCATTTAAATTTAGATAATAATTAAAATACAAGAGCTATATGTATAAGCGTAAGATCATTAAATGATCTGATTGAGATTACTCTTGCACCCTCAACCTTCCTCAAAAGTATTTGATTGTTATCAAAACAAACATATTTGTAGTTTTAACGCTTTCTTACATCTTTTGCTTGCAAGAGGAGAGCCCGCGTGTATTTGCTCATTGTATCGTTGATGTAAATGATTCCCTTGCTGCCGCCGCTACCGCTGTCGCTGGTGCTGCTGTGCCACTCTTACTGATGATGTTACAGCTGACGTTTTTTTCTGCTTTCCCTTCTCATGCATTATTCGTTGCTTGGTTGAGGGGTCAGTGAACCTAACACAAATGATTGATTTCTTGGAAGAGCTGTTTTTTTATTTCTCTGGTTTGCACATTCTTAACGTAGCATCTCAATTTTTGAATCGGACACATCAATAGGCAATGTATTTTTGAAGATTTGCTTGACCTTGTCAGTTGAATTTTTGTTGTTGACATCTGGAACACCAACAATTTCGATGCAATTTCTGAGTAAGTGTTGTTGTTGCCAGTAGGGTCTGTTCTCCAGTACATCTACCTTAGCTCTCAGCTCTACATTTTCTGCCCGTAGCTCGTTGAGTGATGATAAGAAACGATTTCTTGGTTTCCTCTAGCTTTGTATGTAAGTTTCAAATAAATCATTTGAAGAGTGCATTCATTGTCATCTTTATTCGTGTCGGATTTGGCTGGCGTAGATCGAGTGTTTGTGGTACTAGTATTTGATGTTCGATTACCAACAGAAGTATGTAGATGGTGCAGTTTCAGTTTTGCCTTCATATTGTTTGTTTTTGTGAAGCGAGTGTTCATGCATACGCATAGATCTGCACTTGAGAACACCACACTTGTCACAACGAAAGGATTGGCAATATATTCAGCATCCTTTTCAGTGAAATTAACACACGAGATGTGAAAAAAATTTAAACAATCACCACACGATATCTTATCGCAACAACTTCTCTCAATTTTTCCCGTACAAAGTGAGCACTACATTTTGAATGTAGTAGTGTAAAATATTTTAAACTGAGATGTGCACCCCGCGACTCTCAACAGATTACTGTATTGGTTGTTTGATTGTCGCTAAATGGTGCTAAGGTTGTATGTTCCTCGCGGGAGCGGCGTTGGTTCTTCTTAGGTCTTGCCTTTTTCATATAAATTCACGTATGTTTGTTTGCCTTGCTTGTTTTGCTGTGGGATGGCCGGATATTGTCCCGCCGTATTCGCTGCGTTGTTTCGTGCGTTTTCCTCGCTTTCCCTCCTTTCTCGCTCCAGGCATCTTAGCTCTTGGCATATATTTCCCGCGAAGAGGCCCACTGTGTAGCACTCATTTTCCGATTCTGTTATATGGCGTACTATGTTCTCTGGAGCTGGTGTTTCTTCCCAGCTCACCAGCAGCTTCGTTAATAGGAGTTGGTTGTGAGCTGGTTTTGATTAGGTTACCCGGGAAGTAAGCCTCAAAAATGACACGGGGAGTCTCTGCTTTCAACTTACTGTAGGTTCCTTCAGATTCTGTGAGTGTTTCCAGCGTGGTTGATTTTCCCCTTTTGATGAAACTTGGTGAGCCTACTGATATCACCGACAGTTTTGATTATTTCGCATCAGTCTTTTTAAGAGGCACACTTCGAAACTCTCATTCGCCTCTTATATTCTTTTTCTTCGATCTGTATAGATTCCAATCATCCTCCAAATTAGTCTTAAGTGATCTGTTAATAAGTTCTCCGGTTTCTTTACTTAGTCGCTGCAGATCTGCCTTCCACCATGGAATCTGGACATGCCAGTTCAAAGCACTTTGTGGGAGTATCGTTCAGGTTCTGGACAGCTTCATTACGAACAACATTGCTGGACTTGCCGAGCTTGTACTTAAATCGTCTGCAGTTTCTTTTTCGTGGATTCTTCCTTTTCAACAAGGTCGAGACCTCCGATCCGAATCGGAATTCAATGTACATATGGTCTGGCATTAGACCTCCGACTGTGCTTTCCAGCCGGTAACCTGTGATACGAGGGCGGGTCAATAAGTCCGAATTGAATTTCTGACCTCTTTACTGAAACAGCAACACTGCTCCTGTCAACAGGCATCTGTCAGTTGACTCCTGTCAAAATTTAAACTTGCTGCGTCAGTTAGTTTGTGTTTGACAGCTATTTTTATCAGACTACTCACTAATTTGAGGAGAAAATGGAAAAAAGTGAATTTCGTGTGCTTATTAAGCATTATTTCTTGCGAAAAAAAACCATTACCGAGACCAAGGCTAAGCTTGATAAATACTATGGGGACTCTGCACCATCGATTTCAATGGTAAAAAAGTGGTTTACTGAATTTCCTTGTGGCCGTACAAGCACTGAAGATGCCGAACGTCCTGGACGACCAGTTGAGGTCTCTACACCCGAAACAATCGAAAAAATTCACGATATGGTGTTGGCCGACCGAAGATTGAAAGTGCGAGAGATTGTGGAAGCCGTAGGGATCTCGCATGGCTCAGTGGTTTCAATTTTGAATGATCACTTGGGCATGAGAAAGCTTTCCGCAAGATGGGTGCCGCGTTTGCTCACAGTCGACCACAAACGCAATCGTGTAACAACTTCACAGGAAGGTTTGGCGTTGTTTAATCGCAATATGGAGGAGTTTTTGCGCCGTTTTGTAACCGTGGACGAAACATGGATCCATCACAACACACCAGAGAACAAACAACAGTCAAAACAGTGGGTTTCTAAGGGTGAATCGGCGCCAAAGAAGGCCAAGGTGGGTTTGTCAGCCAATAAAGTTATGGCGACTGTTTTTTGGGATGCACGCGGGATAATCCACATTGACTACCTTCAAAAGGGAAGAACAATCAATGGGGAATATTATGCCAACTTATTGGACCGATGCAATGACGATTTGAAAAAAAAACGACCTCATTTGGCCAAGAAAAAAGTTCTTTTCCACCAAGACAATGCAAGGGTGCACACATGTGCAGTTGCCATGGCAAAAATCCATGAATTGGGCTATGAATTGCTCCCTCATCCACCCTATTCTCCAGATTTGGCTCCGAGCGACTACTTCTTGTTCCCAAACCTGAAGAAATGGCTTGGTGGAAAAAGATTTGACTCCAATGATGAAGTCATCTCGCAAACAAAGGCCTATTTTGAGGACCTCGACAAATCATTTTTTTTGGAAGGGATAAAAAAATTGGAGAAGCGTGGGACACAGTGTATAGAGCTCAAGGGAGACTACCTTGAAAAATAAAATTATTTTTTTATCAAAAAATCTGTGTTTTAAACCAAAAGTCACGGACTTATTGACCCGCCCTCGTATATACTTGCTGATTGCTATAGGGAACATAATAGCGCTTATTCGGATGCGGATTTGTCATATGCGGCAGACTTAGAGAAGAAGCTAATAAACGTAACGTAACGCAATTTGTAACATGAATGTTTGACACTTTCAAATTTAAAAGTGGATCTAATTTTCGGAACAAAATTGACTCTTTTTTATGTTACACTAAAACGAAAAGACGTGTTTTTAATGCAAACCGCATTTTTCTACCCGTATTCTACCCTATTCTAGTTAACAGAAATCGTACACACCTCAACAATTGGTCCTTTTCGAGCCTAATAATACATTATTTAAACATTAAACATTTTTTAAACAATAGACTAAAAAAGTGTAAGTGCATAAAATATATACATATATGTAGGATTATAATTTTTATCGTTGAGGAAAAAATATAAAAACACGCGAATTTTAAAGAATTCAATTTATTTAAAAATTATTGTTGAATTTGAAATTATAAACGTTTGGAATCAAATACAAGAAAAACTTTACTTTCCTCTTCGACAGCTTGGTTGCGTCTCGCTTACTATTCTCTGTATTTCACTATACTTTTCATTCTCTTATCTTTCGTCCTTTTTGTTCGTTCTTTCGTTAGTTCGTCTATGCTTAATGGCAAGGGTACGTTCGTATAGTCCTGTGGTCTGTTTACATCCTACATTTCGGCCCTCCTGACCGTTTATTCGTCTCGAATAATGTCATTTGTCCCAAGATGTCTTGTTTTCTTTGCTGCGAAATGACCATTCCTGTGTATCGAGCGTATTACATCATCTTCCATTTCCGGTGGCACCACTAGAACACTAGAAGATCTTTTGCTGAGTTTTTGTACAGAACACCTGCTTTAAGGAAGTAATCTTTAAATCCATCTGCATCCTTCTCGAGCACTTTTATTATTGCCTTTGTCCTTTCATCCTCACTCTGCGCCTTCTTTATTTTGTGGAGAGTCGTATATCCGAACATACAACATCTATTCAAATCGTCTACATGTTTCATCTTTGAGCTTGACCGATGTTCTATTTCATAATCAAATTCCGGTAGAAACATCGCCCATTTTGATACCCTAGGCGGCACATCTTTCTTTCGCATGGTCAAAGCGGAGCATTGCAGTCCGTTACGATTTTTACTTTTACGCCCAATACGTACACTCGCCACTTTTTAAGGGCTTGGATTACAGCTAATACCTCCAACTCGTATGAGATATACCTTTCTTCAGCTGGTGAAGCAAAACCCGAACTACTTTTCGTAATTATTCCCTTCTTTTTCCATTGGCAGTAAAAGAGATTTGCTAAATCAGTTAATTCGTTGCCTTCTACTATTACTTCCTTCATCACGTAACCGGCTCTACCAACAAGATGTACATTCATTCCTTCCATTTAACTATATCGCAGATTGACTCGAATCTTCAATCCAGGAATTAATATTTTGAGATGTTTCCCCCGGAATGGTGCAATTGTGTCCTCGATGTCCCTGAACTGAAATACGCTTGGTGGCCCATTTCCGGTTCTTACACCCGTTGCTTCATGCCATTCATTGATGTCACCACCACCTTGCTCAGACATGTATTCGTTATCGGCATCAACCGAACCATCATCGCCTGCGTCATGTCCGTAGTGTCTCAAAAGTCTACCCTGCAAATCTCTTTTATTGTCAGTAGTGACCAGCCCTAACTCTTTTGATTTTGCCTTCAAATCGGCTACATTTAATAATCTAATTTGTTCTGCATCCATTCTGTTGTTACAAATTAATTATATCTATGTACGTAAGTATACAAAACAAAGTAATTGAAAGTTGTTAAAATAAAATAGACTACGAATATTACGAGTATAAACGTTTGGAATCACACACAAGAAAAACTTTACTTTCCTCTTCGTCAGCTTGGTTGCGTCTCCCTAACTACTCTCTGTATTTCACTATACTTGTTATTCTCTTATCTTTCGTCATTTTTGTTCGTTCTTTCGATAGTTCGTCTATGCTTAATGGCAAGGGTGCGTTCGTATAGTCCTGTGGTCTGTTTACATCCTACATATATATGTATATCTACAGACTATATAATATAATCATATAATCATATAAAATCAAAAACCACCCAACCTAAAGTTGTCTCTCCTGGGGCATATAAGGACTCTTCTTGCAACACGAGTTGCAAGATTCAGTTCTTCAAATGGAAACTATTTTCATCTTAGAGCATTAGTTGATCCTGGAACTGAAGCAACTGTTATTACCGAATCAGCTGTACAATTGCTAGGGCCCACACATTAAGGTATTTGAATTGGGAAACATTAGTAATGATTCATGTCAGCGGTATGTTGGTCTTACCTTTCTGTCAAACGTTGAAGTAACCCATAATGTACTTGAGCAATATTAACAATATGTCAATTTTTTTTACATTCGGATTGGAAATGGATAATAAATTAACAAAATTAAAAATTGCAAAATTATTGCATTTTGCAATGGAAGGAGTAAATATCCTCACAAAAAATAAATGAAATAGGAAAGCAAAAAACTTCCTTGTGCCAACTGTCAAATTTCCGCACAGAATGTCCCATTCTATTGAGACTTTGCTTGAGCCAACTAAAGATAAAAAATTTGACGAAACCAACCAAAATTTCAATATGATCATGCAATACTATTTACATGTGATGAGACATGGTTGTCCGACCTTTTGTTTTTGTCGATGGCTTTAACCGCTTCATGAAATTTCTGTCCGCTCGAACAGCAGCCTTTGTCGCCATCGTGGGCGGAAAGATCCATCGACAGAGGGAGCTTTCTTCCTCTTGGTTCTATTCAAGGCAGAAGAAGGGGTCGCAGTTTCAGATCCGAGAGATTGGTCGGTTTCAGTGTAACAGTCTGAACGATGCTGAGTGCAAAAACTGTGTTAATCAACTGTGGGAGCTAGCCAAAACTGAGAATGTTTGCATTCAAGCACAGGGCTATGATGTAGAGAATGGAACTCTTAGAGCGAAGTCCTCCACCCCTGGAAACTAAGACTTTAGAAGTTTTCAGAGAACCAAAACGAACGTGCGCCATCTTCTGGGTTCCGGGGCAACTCAAAGAAACGGGAGATGTTCTGATGCGTCTTCAAACCCAGAACCCTGGACTTGACATTGAAAAGTGGAAAATCGGGAAAACAAGAACGGCTCTTACCTTGTTATGGGGTTAGACAAAGCTTCTTCCGAGACTATTAAGTCTAGGTTAATTTCCACTTTGTTTCCAAATGAGTGCGGATAGGAGACGACCATCCCAGTACCCATCTATTCTGTGTACTCAAATCAACACTGTCTGCTCTAAAGCGCAGGCAGCCCTAGACGTGGTCGACGAATGGTGCACTGGTAATGGGCTTTCAACCAATCCTCTAAAAACTGAGGTTGTTCTCTTTACGAGAAGGAGGAAGCTGCCTGGTCTGGCTCATCTGGTGCTTAAAGGCATCGCCATCCAATTCTCCAAAGAAGCTAAGTATTTGGGTGTCATCCTAGACAACAAACTTCTCTCGACAAAACATCTAAAGCGCTTTCTGGATCATCATGGATTACTTCAGTATGTGGGTGGAAGTGTTCGCAGTCCCAAATGAAGAAACTAAAACCGTAGCAGAAGAGATAGTCAACAACAGGGTGAGCAGGTTTGGGCTCCCAAAGGAACTACACTCTGATCAAGGGTGAAACATTGAGTCATCCAGTAAATGTGCAAATATCTGGGTTTAAAGAAGACAAGGAAGACACTGCATCCTCAACCTGATGGAATGGTTTAGCGATTCAATAGGAGCTTGAATGAGCATCTGTCTAATGTCGTCAACAACTGCTAGCGAAACTGGGATCGACACATACCCTTGTTCTTAATAGCCTACCGAGTAGTGTTCGCATTTTTAATTCCAGGCCAGTGGTCGCTGAATTTTTAGATTAGAACAACGTACTTTTATTGGATTATTTTAATTATTTACCTCGATGCCTTGACGAGCAGATTTTGCATAGTTTTTACTCCGGCTGTGTGAAAATTCCTTTCTACATGCTAGGTAGCACTTCTGTAGCCCAAGAGTCTCCTCCCTTGACCAAACTTTTCGTTTGTCCTTAAAAGAGTCTAAAAGTCAAACTATAAGTAAAACTGGTTAATTAGAGATTATGTTTATGTTAAGGTAGGTACAAACCTTTTAACCTGTAAATGAAAATAAATATTAACCCTTTCATGCCCGATGTTGCCTATAGGCAACATTATATGTTTGAGCTTCTATGTCCCGTAATTTTAATTTTTTCTCTAAGGGTTTTTTCTCAGAATAGCTCGATATGTTGTGCAGGCTCGTTAGTGAATATTTTATTATAAGTATTGCTAGTGATCACTTTGTAGCTGATCTGCGTTGAGTGCACATGTAAAATATATAAAGAAATTTAAGTGTACAAAACTAAGTGTATAAAATAATTAAACACAGGTTAGGAAAAAAAATTACAAAATTGAAAAAACCTTTAGTTTGTGGTCAGTAATTTGTCAAACACAATGTTACCTACAGGAGGAATACCAAAGCGTGAAATGATTTCCTATAAAGGTAACCGCCTTGTAATATAATCGAATAATGTCTAGTAAATATTTATATTTTATTAGCTCGGCACAGTTTGAAGCAATATCTACCAAAAAACCTAACAAGTGGGGCCTTAAGGCTGTGGTTATGGCGAAGCGTACTCGCGTCGCGGAACGCAATGCGATTCGCTGCTACCGATGGAGTGAAAAGTAACCTCCTTGGGAATTAAAAAAAAAATTTTTTTTTAAATGTTTTTTTATATTATTCAATATAGTCCCCTTTTAGTTTGATACACTTATTCCAGCGATTTTCCAACTTCTTGATCCCGTCCGAAAAGTAATTTTTCAGAAGGTCTGCAAAATACTCCTCCGTGGCGTCGATGATTTCCTCGCGTGAGCTGAATTTTTTATTGAAGAGCCATCCTTTAAGGTTTGGGAAAAGATAATAGTCCGAGGGATCCAAATCCAGTTACCAATCGACGCCAAAACTCCGCCGATTCCGCATCAGCAAGTTCAAATACTCTTTCGAAGTGCTCTTGCGTTCGTGTTTTTGGTCAAGAGTGAGCATTCGCGGCACCCAGCGGCAGGATAACTTTTTCATATGCAGAATATTGCCCAAAATATGGCATGTGCGCTCTGTACTAATCTTTGGGGTATCTGCTAGCTGGCGCACCTTCACTTTCCAGTAAGCCAACACCATTTCATGTATTTTTTTGACATTGTCCTCTGTAACCGCATCGGAGGGCCTGCCGCTGCGAACTTGATCGGTAGTGGAGTTGCGGCCACCACGAAACTCTCGAAACCAATATTTAACGGTGTAATCTGACGGAGCATTAGCTCCATAATATTTATCCAACTTTTCTTTTGTTTCCTTCGCCGTTTTGCCTCTCAAAAAATAATGTTTTACGAGAGAACGAAAATCGTTTTTGTCCATACTCAACATTATGCCAAACACGTCAACAACAATCAACTGTCAAAACAAAACTAAAGACAGTGTCGCACTGAAATTTGGCATGTCTGCCTAAATATGAACGGACTTCAAGGTACCATAACCCCTTTTGCAGTAGCAGGGCATTCTGGCGGTCAAGGAGATTACTTTTCACTCCACCTAGTATATGCATACATATGGAAGTGTTTATGGCGAAGCGGTTTAGCGAAAATCGAGTTGAACGACTACAAGCGACTCCATGCGACTGCGCGCGACGAGAAATTGCAATCAAAATATTTTGGAACAGCTTGGCGAATCGCTCTTTCGATATGCACACATTCATTGAACTTGTGCGTGAAAAGCAATGTTTGTGTAATCCTCGGCATTCTGATTACCACAATAAACCAATAATACGAAATTCTTGGGAGGAAGTAGAAAAAAAATGCGGTTTGGAGGGTACTTAAATAAAGAAATTATTTTTATTTCATAATGATTGCAAACGATTATTTACTAAATGTACATACATATTATTACAATTTAGCACATATTATTACAATTTAGCACATATTATTACATTATTAGTTAGATATGCATAACCAAGAGTAAATATATTTTTTTTTTATACTGTTGCCAGGGCGCGGGCGGAAAGATAGAAGGAGGAGAAAGGAAAGCATTGTTGTGATGTAGTGGTTTGAAACTCATATGTGTTTGGTTTCGATATTGGCTCTCCAGGGGTGGGAAGCCCCCCGAGTGAGATTTTCTTCACTCGGAATGATTCCGGTTGTGAATTTTAACGGTTGATTTGTGCTTGAAAACCCTACAACAGCCAAATCTACATGTCAGTGTTATGCCTTCACACGCAGATTTTTCTGACTGAGTTCCAATTACACAAATGAAAACTTTGTCGTAGCTAGGATTCGAACCTTGACCCTCTGAGTGAGAAGCGATTGCTAGTACCACTACACCACGGCCACCCGTGGTATTACACTCCCAGATTGGTGATGTTGGTGTTCTACTTGATTTCATTTAAGAAATTGTGAGATTTTTTAGCACAAAATAGTGTTTAAAATTGTTTCTTACAGCAGCAGCTGCAGAAGAACTTCTATTATGGTGGTGCCGCTGTGTATTGATTCTGCTGAAAACGTTTTGTTCAACTTGTAACAGCGTCTGTGTACATACTCCCTCCTTATCAATTATAGTATTGTGCAGTAAGCAAACGGTTTTAACAAATAGTTCTGCAGCTTGAATGTCTGTTTCCATTGATTTTGTTAGTAAGCGCCATTTGTTCGTAATTATGCCAAATGCGATTTCTATTGTCTTTCTAGATTTTGAAAGCATTCTATTGAACAGTTCCGTTTCGTTGTCCAATTTTGTTTTTGAATATGGGCGCAATAAATATTTCCTGAGTGGGCACACTTCGTCCCCTAGCATTACAAATGGTGCAGGTATTAATGTGCCTGGTAGGTTTCGCTCCTCTGGAATTTCATACTCCCCTGTTTCGATTTGCTTATGCAAATTTGGAAATTCAAAAATGCCCACATCATTCTGTTTACCATAGGCTCCAACTTCAATGGCAATAAACTGATAGTTAGCAAAAGCAACGCCTTGTAACACAATTGAATAAAAGTGTTTGTAGTTGAAAAACAAGCTGCCAGAATGTGGTGGACATTTACAACGAATATGTTTGCCGTCGATGCTTCCAATACATTTAGAGCAGAAGTCATCTGAAATTTGTAACAAATCATTTTTTGTTTTGCGACACAATTTAGCGGCACATACTTCTTTTACAATATTGGCCACTGTAGCAACTCCAATGCGATGGGAAAAAGCAAAAGATCGAAATGAACTTCCAGTTGCTAGGAACCTGTAACATTAAATTATATAAAATAATTTTTTATTTTAACTATTATATCATAATAAATCATAATAAAGGGTTCATTTTCAGTTGGCACTGGTTCAAAAAAATGGATAAACCTAAGAGACACCTTCCGTAGGGAACTACGCAAGGAAACGGAAGTCCCGTCAAGCAGCGCATTCATCCAAGTGGCTTCACTTTAATGCCTTGATTTTGATATTATGGTCCCGCGTGTCATGTCAGGGAATCAAACGCTGGACAGCAGCTCCCATAAACTGGTGGAAAGTTACTATACAGATGAAGAGGAATCTTCAGACTTCTTTACGTCAAAACGACGTTTGAAAAGGAAGCAAACTACCGACTCCGATTTTTTAGAGTTGTAAAAGAGAAAACTTAAAATTTTAGAGAAGGACGCTGATGATGAGGATGATGACTATCTTTATCTAATGAGCTTCAACAAATACATGAAGAAAATGGAAGATGAAAAAAAATAAAAATTCCGTATAAAAAAAAAAAAATGAGGTTATGTACAGGGATAGTCCACAAAGGACTTTGAGCAGCGTTTCGGTCACTAGTAGTATGACCAGCTCTTCTGCGAGTTTACCGCCAGATAATACTCTTACCTTTCCTCATGAGGAGCAATATGAAGTAATACAACACTACAATAATTAAGCTGAATATATTACGCAACAAGCAGTCATCCAGCAGCTGTAAATTTCAATGTCGCGGTGCACGGCTTATATTTAAATCAAACACATTTTTTAAGAGCAACTTCATTTATTGCAATTCACTTAGCGAAGAAGCACTTTAAAAACAATATGTTCAGTCCCGTGTCTATCACCGACTGACTCTTGCAAAATCTCCAACATAACTCCTTTGTTCAAATGTATTTGCTCTATGTGACATATAACAAAGGACAGTTATATTGCGGAATGTTATGTATAGAGAAAACAACAGCCAGTCGCCAAAAGAAAACCAATTCAAACAATGTACCAATACATTATTGTATGTTACTTAATATTTCAGTTAAATATACATGTATGTGTTACTAATACATTATTGTATGTTACTTAATATTTGAGATAAATATACATGTAAGTATTACTATGTATTTCGGCGGCAACATTCATGAACAGATATTTTAAGTTTATTACCATATTTTGTTTTAGTTTATTTAATAAATAAAATGCATTGTCTTTCCTTATTGTCAATGAAAGCTTTTCTCTTGCATCAATTGGTTCTTTCTGGTACCTACTATCCTTCTGTATCTCTGTAGATATTGCTTCCAAGATATATTCAAATGTTTCATTATTCATACGATAATACTCCTTAAATTTTTCAGCAAATTGGTCGAGACGGGGGTGTAAATAATGAAATCTGCGTTCTTAGTTGATTGGATGGACTTGAAATCTCTTCTTTGTTTTTAAAGTCTCTAAATATTTTTTACGCAGTAAATAGCTGCTTTCTAATAACAATAAACGACTAATTTTAGCACGCATGATGTTCTCTTTATCACTGTCGCAATACGAATAGAAGTAAGCGAATTCACTCTGTCATAAACACTTAATCGCTTGCGATTTCACTGGTAGCTATGTTGTTTGCAATCGCCAGAAAAGCCATCGCGTCGCGCGACACGAATACGCTTCGCTATAAACACAGCCTAAAATGTTCACTAGAGTCCTTGTATCTGGTATTGTATACGACTATTGCCTCTATATTGGAGAAGGAACGTGCCAATCATTTGGATTTGACATATCGTCAGATATTGCTTTACATTTGACTTCTAATATTCTCGTAAACCAAAATTTGAAATTGTTTTTTGACAACTGGTTTACTTCCATAAGCCTGATGATTTGTTTGAAACAAAAGGGTATATTAGCCGTAGGAACCATTCGAAATAATCGATTAAAAAATTGTGCTCTAAGCGACGAAAACGATCTTCTTAGAAAAGGACGAGGATCAAACTTTAAATTTGAAACAACAAATAATTCAATTGCTTGTCGATGGAATTATATATGTATAGGTAAAAACCCAATGAGTGAGCGCAAACTGGTGTCGAAATGATAAGCATTCGTCGTCCAGGTATTGTTGAATGCTATAACAAGCATTTGGGAGGGGTTGATCTTGCCGACATGCTGTTGGAGTTATACAAAATCAACCACTGTTCAAAGAAGTGGTATATGCGTATCGTTTACTGGTGCATAAACTCATCAGCAGTCAATAGCTGGCTGTTGTATCGCAGAGACCTGAGAAATCAAGCGGAGACAACAAGAATATGTCACTATTAAACTTTCAGTTGGATATTGCTAACGAGTTACTTAACGCAAAAAAAATAACAGCTCTAACACTCAAAAGAGACCGCCCATCGTCACTTCTCTCAACAATGCAGTCAGATTGGGGTGGCCGTGGTGTAGTGGTACTAGCAATCGCTTCTCACTCGGAGGGTCAAGGTTCGAATCCTAGCTTTCATTTGTGTAATTGGAACTCAGTCAGAAAAATCTGCGTGTGAAGGCATAACACTGACATGTAAATTTGGCTGTTGTAGGGTTTTCAAATACAAAAAACAACCGTTAAAATTCACAACCTCACCATTCCGAGTGAAGAAAATCTCTCCGTCCTACCCCTGGAGAGTCAATATCGAAACCAAACACACCTGAGTTTCAAACCACTACATCACAAACTTTCCTTTCTCCTCCTTTTACCTTTCCGCCAGCGCCCTGGCAACAGTGTAAGGGTATTCATAACCCCTTAGGCGCGCGTAAATTATAAAAAAAAAAAAAAAAAAGATTCACTATCACCAGCTTCATCACCAGCACGTTCATCACAATCTGCATCAAGTTCTTTTAAAAGACCATAATATGTTGCAGAACCTGCAAAAACCATACAATTTGACCAAACCGGTCACTGGACTGAATGGGGATCGAAAGGCAGATGAAAGCTATGTCGCACTTGGTATCCCCGCTCAAAGTGCTCTAAAAGCAAGGCTTATTTGTGTTCAAACCTAGAAAAAAAATTGTTTTGTGTCATATCACACTTAAATTGAATTAAAAATTAGTAAAAATATCAATAAAAAACAGAAATTAAAATATGTGTGTGTTTCAAAATTTGTCCATTATTGCCCAATATTCCTTATAGGCAACATTTCATAACGACTAAACCAGGATACATAGGACTTTGAAATTTATATCAGTTCATACTAAGGTCCAGCCTAACAACACTATATTTTTAAAAAAAAATTAGCCACACTCCAATTAATTCCGACATGAAAGGGTCAAATTATTTGATAGTTGCCGGCGGGTTCGACATCTCTCAAAATTCATTGCAAAATGAAGAAAATTGTGGAAGCAATGTTTTAATACCGCTAAGAATTTGGATAGCGTAGGTATATAAATTGAAATTTTTTTAAAACAAAATTTAATTTATTCACCAACTGACAGATCAACTGTTGTTAACTGTAATAGATATGTATGTATCTGTTCTACCATGTTTTTATGATGAGGTCTTATGGCATTTTCGTTTGGGCTTTTTTTGTGTACTTCGATTTTTATTTAAATGGAATACTAAAAACTTCTTCGGACTTTTATACGTATTTTAAATATATTTGCTTGTGAATCAATTTGAACATTCAGAATAATAAATTGGTCAAACACAGCCGATTGCACGAAAACCGAAATCTAGTTTGACACACAATACTATTTGACATTTATACATTTTGACATAAAATCCAGGAGAAAAATTGATTGTCAAATGAAAACTAGAAGCAAAATTTTATTTCTGGAAAAATGGGTGAAAATTGTTTTACTCCACTTTCTGTTTCGGAGCACGAAAAAAAAGCCGAACGAAAACAGCGCATGTTTAGTGATATTCAAATAAGTGCAAAAGAGAGGGATGAGAGGGAAAATGAAACAAAAAAAAAATTTTCCCCATACACGGCGGGCAAGATTTGCGTTGTATGTTTTTGACATTTCCTTTTCTCCTTCTTCTTTGCATTTGCTTTATTACTTCTTTCGCTGTTGTTACGAGCGGAGTATAGCGGATGAATTTAAATGGACCAACGAATTAACAAACGAGCTCATTTTCAATTATGGAAAGTACCCGTGCGAACTGTAGTCGGTATCTATACAATGAATAATCATTTCCGAAGAGTTCAATAAATTGTTTAGTTCTGCAAATGCCAATTTTGCTTTTATAATTTATTTTGCTTTTATAATTTATTTTGTTTTCAATATTCAACATTGAGCACCAAAGATGAAATGAAAGAGAGCTGTCAAATAATATGAAAAATTAAATAATGAGAAAAAGGCTTCGTGTAAAAATGCGCGCATCACAGAATGACAGTTCAAAAGAAAATAACCAAACATGCGCATCAAACTCATGCGCTGTGTAAAAGCGGATTAAGCGGTTGGTGTTATTTTGTGTAAATCCTTTTCAGGCGTACAAAAAAACATTGCTAGTGTCGAAAATTCACAGGTGCAATTATTGGAAAGCGGTTTTTGGAATGACCACAATCTGGAAAGTTTTCCATCTATGTTAGTTCATTTATGAGATCTACTGCTGGCGATTTTACCCTGCACCGCGTTTCCACGAGATATGCCATGCGTTAAGAAAATTTTCATGAAATCAACATGTCCAGTGGAGACGGGTAGTTTGCAGGCAAGAAATATTGCATGAAATATACATATGTCTGGTTTTTATTCGAGACATCTCTGTAGACATCAACTCTCTAATTTTTTTGACAGCGCTTTTTAGATTGACCTCAGAATGTGAAAAAACAAAGAAACAAAGATGACTGAGTGGCGTATGTAGTAGAGCGAAGGCCACACTTACTCAGCCAACTTACACTCGAAGAATGGAATGTCACGTAGTAATTTGCCCACCTAAGTGAAAAGAAAAAAATGTCATGCGAAATGTCTGATATTTAGTCTGACAATTTGTGTCTCCTGGAGACGCTGTGTTACGGCGTTTTCGTTTGGGCTGTCACAAGGTTGTTTTTTGCACACCAGCCTAACATCCCTATATCCTTAAAAAAAATTCAAATTCCAGATCAACTGTTATTAAGTGTCATAGATATGTACGTATCTTCATGAGAGAAATTTTGATTCTGAAATGAAAACGAGAAGCAAAATGTTTTTATATCACCTTTGTGCTCCGGAGCACGGAAAAAAGCACTTTTTGGACTAAATATATAAAACTGTCAAATCCGGAGGAGTGGGAATAAAATTCCCTTAGAGAGAAAATTTGTTAAAAAGTAAGCGAACGGATTTGGGACTATTTTGTACAGATTAATGATAACTGGCTTTATTTTGATTCTTTTCAAACAAAAAAAAAAGTTCGAATGAATTTCGCAGTTTTTTTTTTCAAAATCTTGAACTTCATGACAAAGCCTATTTAAGCCTAGCCTGAATGAGTTCTTCCTATAATTTATCATTGTATTTATATTTATATGGCATTTGTAGATGCTAGATGATGTATGAGGATCACTTTCATTTCATTTGCTTGTTTTTCAATGTACTCGTATTTTGTCTGTAAACACTTTCCAAAAACATTGTCCCATTTGAGACTTTAATTACTAATTTGACTTCCATTAAAATCTCGCTTATTTTTCGCAAAACAAAGTAAAAAAAAATTTTATTTCGAAACGAAAACAAACCCAATGATAGTTTCAAATAAAAAAAAACAGTTTGATAGTTTTTCCAAATTTGCCCGAACAAATTTCTTGGACTAAAATGGCCAAAAGAGTGGAAATGAATTGCTCTCTTATTTCGCTCTCTTCTGCGAAATACTACGAAAAATATGAATAAGCGAACGGATTTTAGACTTTTCCGAAGATTTTCGTAGTTTTGGACAGTACGCGAACAGACCTATTATTCTTCTAAAATTGACAGTTTTCATTTGGATGGTTTTGTTTTCCATAAATTACGCAAACAGCACTAGTGTACGATGCGGTAATATGTTTTCCAACTTATTCCCTCCAATAATTCCCATTATTATTTTTGCCATGTGTGTATTTGACATTGCTTCAGTGCGGTTTTCATCATTAATTAAATCCAGTGTTGTCTAATATACATAAATAGAACTAAAATAATTTGAATGAAACATGGTGTCAACAAGTAATATGCCACTGTATTTATAAAGTTAAAAGTTATTTCTGTTAAATCTTGCCGATAATGGTTCTATGTTTCTGTTTCAAAAGTACATTAAGTTCTAACCTTTAAATATAATCTTAAAATTACCAATGTGTGTAGGTGTAAATTCGATGGTTAATTGATTTTAATTTGAAAAAAGGCATTGAGAGACTGACGACAAAATTGGAATAAATATTTTTTCCTATTAATCATAAGTGAAACGATATTGACTGTAATTTGTTTTAAGAAAATAAAAGACTACCATGGCTTCTAAAGAACTTCCGTCACCTAGTGAGATGGCACTAATTACACCTGGCGTGGAGCAGCTACCCAGTTTGACGCAAGTCCAGACCGAAGTCCCTTCAGAGAAGGTTCAAATGAAAAAACAGCTGGGCTTGCTAGAAGGAGTAGCTATTATCTTGGGTATAATTTTCGGATCGGGCATTTTTATATCTCCAAAAGGTGTAATTCGAGAAGTTGAAGCTGTAGGAACATCGCTTGTAGTGTGGGTCTTATCTGGACTACTGTCGATGATAGGGGCACTATGTTATGCAGAGCTGGGTACAGCTATACCGAAATCTGGTGGAGACTACGCTTACATATATGAAGCTTTTGGATCGCTACCGGCGTTTCTGTTCCTGTGGGATGCAATGATGATATTCGTGTAAGTAATAAAACCAATTGAGGCACTTAAAATCATTCATATGGCTCGACAGACAATTCGTTGTATATGAACCAATTAAGATTAAACATCAGATAGGTTTTGCTGCTATTTTAATTTCTTCGTTTAAATAAGCAAATACATTTAATAGAAAATAATGTTTAGTCACAAAAGACGAAAAGCCAACTGAATTTGCTTCGGAAAACGAGGATTGTGGTTTTGGTTCTGATATCCAATGGTTTTAAAAATTTCTTATATGAAATCGTAGCAATATGTGTTCTTACGATAAGATATAATTACAGATATAAATACATATATAGTATAAAAGTCGTCATGCATTTAGGGAAACTGATAAAAAATAACCGTAATGAAAACGTGAAGCCGTAAAATTTCTTAAAGGCGTCACCAATTCTTAATTTTGGTTATGCACAATATATGTATTCTATTAAAAGAGTTCGTTTAATACAGGATGTACATAATATGTATACTCATACTCTTATATTATGACCTAAAATATAAATGTTATTTAGTCTATTATTAATTATTTTATTGTATTAGGATTTTTCACGACTTTCCTGTATGGCAATTATTTATTTTTAATTTTTAGTACACGGAATGCGTATAACAGATAAAACGACGCCAAAAATGTCGTCACTTTCTGAAATCTATTAGTCACACATTCATTGATTATTGTGCAAAAACGCAATTTCCCACAAAGAATATTATGGTTGACATTATCAAAAGCCTTATAAAAATTCTTTATTATGTCGTCCAATAACAATACAGCAGCTATAATTTGCCCTAAACCCCGATTGAACCGGTGATAAAAAATTAAGACAACTAAGATGGCCTGTAATCTGCGAAATGGGCAATGAGCCATGAGTCGCTCAAAGGTTTTAGATACACAAATTAAAATTCTTATTGGGCAGAAATCACCAGGTAAAGTTGGTTTCAGTTTTGTGCAACAGTTTTGTATTATTTTTGCAATCGTCCAGTTATCGGGGGATTTAGATGACATTATACAGTAGTTAATAATGTGAGCCAAGAAGGGTTGGTATCAGAGTTGTAAAAGTCATTTAAGTCGTAGTCCATTGACTAAAATCTTTGAATAAAAGTTAAGGCTTTGACTTAGTACTTCAACTTCATAATTGCAGTCACCATTCAGTGAATCAGTGAAAAGGTACTGCAGTCATTTAACGTGCAGTCAATTGACTGCTTTAGTTAACTGCCCAGTCAGAATATTTGAAATGACTGGTGACTGTAATCATCGTCATCGAGTAATTTAGTTTAGTTTAGTTTAGTTTAGTTTACTAGTTCAAAAACAACGCTGTACATCAAGGTAAACTTATCATTAGTACAGGATATAAAATAACATAATATAACATTTAAAGAAAAGAATGCTTATTTAAAATTAAAGAGAACAATAAGAAAATACATGTAATAAATAAAAGACAACCAAATTTTCAGTTAAAGAAAATTGAAGCGCACCCAAGGCAGAGAGAAAAGAAAAAGGACTTATTAAAACAAGAAGTTAAATCAGCTCAAACTGGAGAGGTATTCGAAACAAGCTGTTAGGAATTTACGGCGTTCGATTAAGGACTTCGCACGAATGGGTAGGCCATTCCAGAGCTTGACAGCATAAATGAAAAATTGCCTGCGTGATGTTAATCAGGAGAATGTAGCAGGACGCAAGACTATGTAGCGATTTGATGAACATAAATGAATTTTGTTAAACAGGTAGATAGGTTGCTTCACGTGAATAGTTTTGAAGAGCAAGAGCAGCGACGATATTTTAAAAAAGTCTCTAAGTTACATCCAAGGAGTTGACGAGCTTCAGATGAAATATGATCAAATCTACGAACATTGAAACCATACCGCGCAATTGAGTTGAAAGCAACTTTTAGTTTTTGAAACGAGTACGATTCAGTATCCGCAAACAGTTCACAGCCATATGATATTATGGGTAGTATTAGTGTCTTTACCAATTTGAGTTTGACTTGAGTAGGTAAAATTGTAATGGATAATCCACGTCGAGCTGCATATATTTTATTGATTATAGAATTTATGTGAACATCCCAAATTAACTTATTGTTAAAGGTTATTCCAAGGTTTTTTTCCTGGTTAACGTACTCAACTTGGGAATAATTTAAAAGGATAGGGGGGAAATCAGGGAGATACTGTTGATGTTTGGATATTGGTATGGCTTTAGTTTTGTCAGGATTCAGCTTTAGACCATTGCGTGTTGACCACTCGAGAATAGAACATAGATCGTCGTTTATTTTTGCAACTGCATCTTCAATCATGCCAATAGGGAAGCTAAAGTACAATTGAATATCGTCAGCATATACATATATGATATTGATAATGCAATAAAATGGAGGGTAGATCATTTATAAAAAGAGAACAATAATGGACCAAGAATATATCCTTGGGGAACACCACGATTAACAGGAAAAAACGAAGACAGTTTACTATTAAATGAAACAGCTTGCAAGCGATTAGTCATATATGAATAAATGAATTTGTTAGATGTGTCAGAGAAGTTAAAATATGTCGTAAGTTTATCACAGAGAATATTGGGATTTACATTTAAGTAAAGCTGATGTACAGCTATGTCCGCACCGGAACCCTGACTGCAGAGGATTAAGAAGCTGTTTGTCTTCAATAAACTCTTTTATTTGGTGGCTTACAATCGATTCAAAAGCTTTGGATAAAAAAGGGAGGATAGCTATAGGTCGGTATTCAGAGTTTGTACCTTTTTTAGGAATCGGTATGATTTTAGACTTTTCCCAGGCTAACGGGTAGGTAGATGTCATAATAATGGTGTTAAAAATGTGGGTGATGTAAGGAAGTATAAGAGGAAGGAGAATATTTATGAGGTCAGGATGAATATTATCTAGTCCGACTGACCTGCTTTTGATAGAGTAGATTGCTTTTCGATTGTTAACTGCAGTCAAGGAAAATTCATTTTCTCTATCATCCTGTGATGACGTTAGATTAGTGACAGGCGGTGCGCTTGGGGTAGAGAACATTCGATTCAACTCTTCTAAATCAATATTGCCGTCCGAGACTATGGAGTCTTACTTATTCACACCAATTATCCGAATTTCACTCCACAGAAATTTTGAGGGACGATTGGAATTAAATCTATTATTATAGTACCTCAGCTTAGCGGATTTAATAAGGTTAGTAACAATGTTACGATTAAATTTAAAACATCTAATCAGTTCGTCACAACCGAAACGTTTCCAACGGCGATGTGATACATCTCTTTTTTTTATTGCCTTAAGAATGTCATACGAAAGCCAAGGGCAGCTGTGCGGCTTTATAACACGGGTCTTAATTGGAACATGTTGACATGAGGTAGTCAATAGCATTGGTTAGGAATTCAATTTGTTTATTGACGTCAGGTGTCAAGTAGATTGAGTACCAATCAATGGACGAACAATTGCTAAAAAGACTTTCAACGTTGACATTGCGAAAATCACGATACTGGATGGACTGAGACACTTATTTAGGAAAGTGTAAATCAAAGGTTGGAAAGACGAGATCATGATACGAAAAAACGGAGACAGATAATGGGCTAGAACATTTAACAAGCCTCACATCACTTATAAGAAATACATCTAATAGAGACGGCATACAATTTGGTTTAAAGTGCGTTGGTTCAGTAACGTTTACAAAAGAAAGGCCAAAAGAGAAGTTCTCAAGCTACTAGATGAAGAGTGGAGAAGATTTATATTTAAGTCACCACAAAGAATGAATTTAGGTGCTAGGTGACATATTTCTTCAACATATTCTTCAACAATATAACGCGCGAGTTTGCATATAAAATGTTCCGATAATGCATTTATTTTCGCCATTGAAGATATCGATGAAATAGTTTACAAAAGAAAGGCCAAAAGAGTTCATAGAAGTTCTCAAGCTACTAGATGAAGAGTGGAGAAGATTTATATTTAAATCACCACAAAGAATGAATTTAGGTGCTAGGTGACATATTTCTTCAACATATTCTTCAACAATATAACGCGCGAGTTTGCATATAAAATGTTCCGATAATGTATTTATTTTCGCCATTGAGGATATCGATGAAATAATAGTCACAAGACTGGGTGCCGGCAGAGCACTTGATAAGGCTAGAGCTAATGTATTTTCTCACATATGTAGCAACACCTCCTCCAGTGGAGTGAATCGATCAGCACGGTAAGGCTTTTTAAATCTTCTTAGGGAAAATAGGCTACTTGATAAATTGGGATGAAACCAAGTCTCAGTTACGCAAACAATGTCAATTAAACTGTTCTCAAATATCATTTTGAACTCATCAAATTTATTAACAAGACTTTGTGCATTAATGTGACAGATATGAAGGCCATTTCGACTTTTGCAAAGAGTGTTTAAATTTTTTTCATTTATCCTCGCAGAACTAGTGTCATTGCTGCTGGTCATGGTCATACTTACAACACACAACGAAGTCGCAATCGAACGCAGACAATTTTTCAGCATTTATTTTATATAAGAACAGAAAAAAACCAGTGTGAACTGAGATAACTTTAATATTAATAAATAAAGTTAAAAGAAACAAATTAAGTGAAGCCTCTTGGTGCGAAAAGAATAAAAAGTTAAGAATATACAAACAAAAAAAATATATATATATTATTAATTAGTAAATATGTTGTATTGTAATATCCCCTACCTCAGAGAAACAAACAAAATATTTTTTTCGTAAATTGCGACTGTTTAAAAAAAAATTCTTTTTTTTTTTTTTAATTTTCTTACAGTTTTGAATTTTTTAAAAATATTAAAAAAAGTTTGTTAACCAAAAGTTTGGTAGCAGTCCTAGAACGTTATTTAAAGAAGGTGTGTACCAGATTTCAAGTAAATCGGTTCATTAGAACATGAGATATCGTGTCAATAGAGTTGAAAAAAGTAGTTTTAAGAAAAACAGCTATTGTGCGATTCACTCTGGCAGGACCGGTCTAGTTGCCGCGTCACTAAAGCAGCTATAACTCCGTAAATAATTGGAATCTTAAGATTTCCTTTGGAGGGTAAGCATATACTTTGAAAATATGCAAAAAAAATCGATGTTTTCAAAATTCTATGCGTTCTTCTGCGTTCAAATGATTTGTTCTGATTAAGTCATTTACGTACGTGTTGGTAGGTTCTTTATCTCGATGAAATTAATGGGATCATAAGTTTCACCATTTAGGGATTGTTCAATAATGATCTTTTGGTCGTTTTCAGAAAGCTTTACTAGTTCAAATGTGCTGCACCTGCTCTCGGCGTTGTATAGTCCTCGACTTACGTACAGATATGGGTTTGATTCTGTTGAAGTATGGTTGGGTTTGAGGTGGATTTCGTTAGTAGCGTGTGTTGTAATAAGGGTTCTGTTTTCGAGATCAAGTTTAGCGTTAAGTGATAATAGTGCGTTAATACCCAGTAATCTGTCAAAGTAATGGTGGAATTTGAATATCAGAAATTTTAAGGAACCTGGTTGATTGAATTCTGTAAAAATGGGAATAATCGATTCTTTGTTCAACTGGTATTTATTGAATACTGTGGTAATGGTAATTGTCTCACAGTTAATATGCCTATCTTGTGGTATAAATTCGGAGTTTATCAATGATGTCGAAGTCCCGGTGTGTTGAATGTTGAAGGCATCGTATAGGTCGCCCGAAGGGTAACGAAATATTTATGTATGGCAAGATTACCGGATGTTTCTTTCGATCTATGTAAAACATTTTCTTCATTCACGATATTAGTTGGTTCGTTCTTGAAAAAACTGTCTAACTGTTGATAATTGTTATCGTCTCAATTATGCATTTCTTGAAAATTGAAGTTTTCTCTTCTAGTGTTCCTGGTTTGCTGACTTGGGCTTGATTTGATTTATGGATGTTTGGATCAGTTTGGGTATGCCCTGTTGGTCTTTGGTATCTGGTATCCCTATTCTGTGTGTTTGGGTTAGTTCTTCTATATGGATTTGTTGAGTTAGAAGGTCTGGTTTGGTTCCGTTCGTGTGGGAATGGGCCTGGAAGTGTCTGTCTTATGGGTTTGTATTGATGAGGTCTGTAATGGTTTGCGTTTCGAGTATACGTTTGGTGCGAAATATTTTGTTCTTTAATGCAATGAGTCAGTACGGCCGAAGAGTCTGGCTACATAGCTCTGACTCTGGATCCTAGAGGCTCATAGAGTCCGCTGAGAAATGAATTGATTCATATTTCTGAATAGAGCCCCGTTTTGGCTTTGATGACATTGTTGTCATTTTCGTAGATCAGCACATTGTTGCAAAGAGCAGATTGTAATTCTATTATTTGCCCGTAAAAAGATTTAACTGTTTTGTTGAGCTGTTTTATTCCGTGCAGATCCCTTATCAGGAATATTTCCGTGGTTTTGTCGAAATAATGTAGGATGTGATTCTTTTTGATATCATCCCAGTTGAGAGGGATTCCATACATATTACAAATCTCATTGAATTGGCCCTCAATCTTCCTTTAATGTAGAGGAGGATCTCGTCCACATTATAAAAGTCTTTGGTTGCCGTTAAATTTCTGAAGATCCGCAATTCTTAGTGAATTGAATATGTCCATGAGGTTAGTTAATACGTTCGGATCTTGCTCTAATTGATTATTGTTCATTGTTTCAGAATTGGAGGAATCTGGGGGTGACGAAGAGTTTTCGAAAGGATCTCCTGAATCGGTAGGTTCTGGGATAGAGGATAAGTTCTTTGATAGTCCTCTTAGGTTATATGGGTTAAATCTAGATTTTTGTTTCGATATAAATTGAATATATTCCCTTTATTTATGATTTAAGATTAGTGGTTCTTTAATTTTTATTTATAATATGCTTAGTACGAGGGGCGTTCAGTATATTCTCGGTATCGATATGAAGGAAAATTCGAATTCAATTTAAATTGTTTTTATTTTTCAATATAATCTCCCCTAACATCAATGCATTTGTTACATCTTGAGATAAGCTTTTTTAAACCCTCAAAAAAAAAAATTTCCTCTTTCTCTGCAAAATACCGACTTGAGTTCTTCATCATCCGAAAATCTTTTTCCACGAAGACATTTTTTCATATTCGGAAACAGGAAATAATCACTAGGGGCAAGGTCTGGACTATAGGGTGGGTGTTGGATTTAATCAAAACCACAATCTCGCGCAGCGGCCTTGGAAACTCGCGCCGTGTGAACAGGAGCGTTGTCATGAAGAAGCAACACACCCGCTGCGAGTTTACCCCGTCTTTTCTTTTTAATTTCCTCCCGCAAATTATGCAAAGTGGAAGCGTAGGATGTGGCGTTGATGGTTTCACCTTTTTTTTTTGTACTCAATGAGCAAGATTCCCTTTGAGTCCCAAAAAACTGTGGCCATGAGCTTCCCGGCAGACGGAGTGACTTTGAACTTCTTCGGGGGGTCTGTTCCTTTTTTATGCCACTGCATGGACTCTTGTTTGCTTTCAGGGTCATAGTGGTGGACCCATGTTTCGTCCCCAGTAACAATTCGATCCATAACACCGTCCGCGTTCTCACTACACATCTCCAAAAGCTCTCTACAGCATGCGATTCTCACTTTTTTCTGAGGCGCTGTGAGCATTCGTGGCACCCACCTTGCACTGACCTTTGAAAGGTTAAGATGGTCATGAAGAATGGTGTGAATGGTACCAATTGAAAGCTTGGTGATCTCTGCCATCAAGCCATCATTTTCACCTTTATTCGGGCATCCTCAAGAACAAGTTTTTCGACTTCTTTGATGCTTTCTCCCGTACAAGCAGTAGCCGGGGCGCCGGAGCGGGGGTCGTCTTCAATGCTCTCTCTGCCTCTCTTGAACTCACTTGACCACTTTTGCACAGTTGATAATGAAGGTGCGAAACCCTGGTAAACAGCCACCATCTCTTCATGAATAGTTTTTTGACTTTTTCCTTGCTTAGTGAGAAATTTAATTACAGCGCGATGCTCAATTTTCACCATCATCGTCTCAGTTGCCATTATGATTCTGTTTAACTAGAGATAAAACGCGAATTAATAATCACATTTATATGAAAGTTTACATGAATGCACTAAAATAATAGTATTACTTGATAAATAGGTCAATTTATATATGCAACCACAGCTTCACCCCGATACCGAGAATAGTTTGAACGCCCCTCGTACAATAATATATGTATATTTGTATCTACATATATATAAAATTTATATTTTTAGATCACATAGTTCAAAATTGTGTGAATATATTCCCTTTAGGGGTTTAAAATAAGAGTTATTCTAATCTGTTAAAAAAATCATTAGGAAAATTTGATGGAATCAGTGTGTTAAGTATACCGTTTCACTTGTCTGCTGCTTCCTTTCACATTTCCACCAAAAATATCTATTTTTGGGCTTTTTTAAAAGAATAAATCAAAGGAAACGATTTTCAGTATTTTTTTTTTTGCAAAAATTTAGAATAAGAAAACAATGTAATCAAAAAAATTAGTAGTAATAGCTATCTTTAACTTTTTCAAATAAAAGTTATTGAAGCTTTTTATTTTTGAGAGAAATTTTTAAATAACTTGAAGATAAATAGCCAAAACACGAAATCAATGTAACTGATTACTGATTACCTCCTTTTAAAAAGGTCTGTGCAACAATATACATATATATGTATATTAAAGCGATCTTTAGTTTCTACAAACTATTTAATTAGTTAAAACATACAAACCTTTTGATCAAATTAGCTTTCTTCTACGCTGAGTTCATCACGAATTATTTTACATGTAATTGTTACTTAACCTACATATTTTATTAGACCTCTTAAAAGTCAGTCAAGGTCAAATGTTTTAGTATTACTGGAAAGGTCTTTTTAAAAGGAAGACACTGATTAATTTGGCATTGTACTACGATTATTATATTCCAAGTTATTTAAAAATGGTTTAAAAAAAAAAAAAACAAAATCATCAATAATTTGTCTAGTGTGACAAAGATTAACTTTGTTCACCTTAATAGTGTATTGCGCCGCAATAATTGGGATGACGTTTATGCTGAGGAAAATGCTTCTAAGGCTTATGGTTCATTTATTGAAATTTTAAAAAACTCCATAGCTGCTTCCAATAAATCGTTGTACTGAGCAAATCTGAAATAAGGCTAAAGCCCTGGATAACGCCATTTGTTCTTAAAAAAATCAAACTGAAACATAAACTGGGGAAAAAATGTAGTAAACATCCACATGCGTGTTTAAAAAGACGTTTTGATCGCATGTGCCTTAATATCCACAAGGAAATCCGTTTATGTAGGGAAAGTTACTACCATAACCAAATCGCACGGAAACCTTAATAAAGAATGGAAAGTGGTTAACAATATTGTTAATCGAAATATGAGCAAGCACGATACAACTATAACGCTTAGCGATGATAGTATAGTTATCTCGGATCCTATTTCAGTAGCAAACGAACTCAATGAGTTCTTTGCTTCAATCGGGCAATTGTCATCTTCGCCTGATTGTTCTAATATTTGCTATGGTGAACCTAGAGATGGTCTTGTGGATATAGTAGTGTTCTGCATAGAAACAGTTTTTATTTTGAACCTATTTCGAATGATGGGTTATTAAAAACTCTTTAAACAACTCAAATTCATATGGGAATGATGATATTTCAAACCTTGTGCTAAAAAAAATATCCCTTAACATAGTTGATATTTTAACACATCTTTTTAATTTAAGTATTGTCACTGGCAATTTCCCTGAAGAACTGAAATGTGCCAATGTTATACCACTTTTTAAAAAAAGGAAGCAAAAAAGATAAAAATAATTATAGGCCGATCTCGCTGTTACCTTCTATTTCCTTTATACACAAAGGTTTAGATGATAAAACATTTTGCAGTGCACTTTTTGCAGATATAACTAAGGATTTCGATATGGTTGATCACAATATTCTTTTGCACAAACTGTACAATGTGGGTTTCCGTGGTTGTATCTATGATTGGTTCCCTTCTTATCTGAAGGACAGAAAAGAATTGGTTTACCTTAGTAAACTTCAGCAACTAATTGTGCTGTAAAAATGTGCAATAAGAAAAGTCTGCAACTCTTGTCGTCTAGCTCATTCCATGGAGTTATTTAGGCTTACGAGAATTCTCCCAGTGCGATATCTTTTATATTACAAGGTACTTACAATTTTCTTTATGAGTGGTGGATACCTGCAAAGTACAATATCTGACGCACATATCTTACGAAGCAATTCCCAATTATTTGTTCCAATCCCTGCCTTTCGTACTACAAGCTTTAGAAATTCTTACTCTATTATATCATGCAAGTTATTTAACAAACTCCCTATTGACATACGAATCATAACACCCACATCCTCTTTTTGAAAAAGATAAAATGTTGACTTCTTGGTTTCGAAAACAATAATATTGAGGTTTTGTTGCGCTATATTGTATAGTTACATTGTTTTTTTTATCGTTATGAATTTTGCTATTAATGATTAATTTCTGAATTACTTTCTTACCCTTGACTTTAATTACTGTTCAATTGTTTTTATATTTTTGATTAATGATTAAGTTTTCTGGATTACTTTCTTTATTTTTTCCTTTAATTACTATTCAATTTGTTTTTATATTTGTATTAAATTTGCTCACCCCACAATGAATTATTAACTTTGAAGTGGCATTAGCTCTATTTTTTCTTTCATAAAATAAAAATGCCACTACCTTATTCTCTTTAATTTCTTTTAATCTAAGTTTTGAGTAAAAATGTATGTACTCGTACATATAAGTAATGTTATAAAATGAGAATAAAGAATACATAAAACAATAAAAATAATAAATAAAACAATAAATTTCTGTCGATGATTTTTATTTGAAAAGCAAAGCTTTTGTTTGTGTGCGTTTTATTTTGATATGTAGGCAAGAACTAATTCAAACGGTTAGAGAAATCAAAAAATCGAATATCTGTAATGCAAAATCTTTGGTAAAAAAAAATTAAATGTCAAATATCGCTGTTTCTGTTTGTAGGCTGTTTCAAGTCACGTCAACGCTTTTAACAGCGTTTGCTATCGAAGTTTCTGTTGATAACCTCATCTGTTTTAGTCATTCTGATCTGTTGAAAACCCTTGTCTGTTTGCGTACTGTCCAAAACTACGATAAACAACAAAATCCACTTTGGTTTTTGACAGATTACCGAATTTAAAGAATTAAAAAAATGAGTAATAATGATGTTAGCAAGTTTTTATTCAAAATATACCCCTGACTGACTTAAGATAAGTGTTTCTCATAACTGATCTCTGTACTGTTTATCTAATTACCAATTTTTTGTTTGATTTATTGTTATGTGAATGCAAAATAGAAGATTCAAACATATCGATTACTAGACACCTAAAGGTGTTTGGACAACATTTTACTTTTATTTGCCTGTTCTCGAATATATTTTTTCATGAAAAATTATCTAAAAAAACTTTCAACATATAAATTATTTTTTTTTATTTAAATATTACTTTTCTCTCTATATAATAATAATTTTTTCGTTATTATATAGGCGGAATTCTCTAGTTTCTCAATAAAAATTTTAACAAACCTTTGTTGTTGTTTTTCAGTCATACCGTCAAATTATGGATTATATTGGCCCCTCAAATCGCGGCAACTTCCAGCACTAAAAACTTTAAAAATGCAATCCTTCTTCACTTTTCATCTCCGTTTCGAAACTAGCTTTCTTTATTTTCTTTTCGCAATTCTTAACACATGCATATTGATTTTCCTACAAATAAATGGTGTCCATCGGAAAATTTTCTAGTTTAATATGAAGTACAATAAAAAAAAACTACAGAGTTACTCTCATATTTTATTTCTACAAAATGGAGTTTGAAAATGCGGGTTTTATGTTCTAAAAATAATTTCGTCTAAATGCCGTACATTCCTTTTCACATTCTTGCAATCAGACTCTTAAATTTGTGAACAAGCGATGGCAAAGCGTTGGTTCAATGGCAGCAACTTCATGGCGGATATTCTCTTGTAGAGCCCGAATTGTTTGGGAATTGTTGCTGTAAACCCTCGAATGGAGATATCCCCATAAAAAATAAGTCGCACGGTGTAAGGTCTCATGGTTCTGCCCAGGGTTTGTCTCCGTACTTACTGATTAATTTTTTTTGGAAAAATTACCCTCAGCTTCCCCATTGAAACTCTCTCTGTGTGTTGAGTGACCCCGTCTTTCTGAAATTGTCTTCTGTTGTACAGTACCAAAAACTCATCGATCATTCGGCAATACATGTCAACAGTGACTGTTTCTCGCTGGTTAAAAAAAATAACGGCCAATAATCCCTCCAGCAGAAATTGCACACCACACTGTCGTTTTTGGACAATACTACTGTTTTTGATGGCGTTCCTTGGGGTTGTCGGGGCACCAGTATCCTATGTTCTGTTTATTAACATAACCATCGATATAAAAATGTGCTTTTTCAGTAAAAAATGTATTTCCAAGCGTTCGTGCTATTCGAAAACGTTCCAGCATCGTCTTCGGTAAAGTTTCTGGTAAATAATAGTAATTTTCGGTGAGAAACTGCATGATTTGCGTGACGGGTGAAGCTTTGGTTTCTTTTTCAAAATAACGTGCACTGTTGATTTTTTTGTTTCAGTACAGGCTGCAATCTTCCTTATCGATTTACGCGGATTGCGCATAATTTCGCGTCGAACATGAGCCACGTGTTCTAGCTTTGTCCCTTCTTGTCTAAACTTTTGAATCCACGATGAGATAAGTTGCGTGCTCCGTCCATCACTTACTCGACGAATATTGAAGTGAGTACAAAGCGCGCGACACGCACGAATCAACGAATCACGGCACTTTAAGTATTGCTCAACCGCAAACGCACGGTGCGTTCCTTACCAGTGACTCATTGTGACCGGCAAATCCGCAAATCACATGCGTCGAACGATACCCCTTTATGTTAGTTTACGAGCAATTACAATTTAAACTTGAGAATTTTCCGCTGGACATCCTTTACTTACCTATGTATCTCGTCCCATTCCTTTTTTTTTTCTCTCCACTCTTAGACTAAGAAATAAAATTATGTTAGTTTTAGGAATTGTAATTTATTTTTTTTTTACCTAAGTTTCTAAGTACTATGAACGGTGTAAATCGTAATGTCCAAAACTTTATAATCAATGTAATTAAATTGATTTTTTTTTTCATTTAAATTTCACGCACTCAGCCAATTAGCAAAAGCTTAGCAATTTCATTAAATTTGTACAATAATTAATTCCAAAAAATCCGAACACGGACAAAGTGTCGGAAACATTAGGTCTTTTCGGGTACTGGACAAAAAAAAGAAAATCTACAAAAAACAGTCCAAAGTTCGTTCGCGTATTACTATTTTTAGTACAGCAATTTATTTCTCCTCTTATGTCGATTTTTCTTGGGCAAATTTGTGTAAACTGTCGAAACTGTCATCGACTTTGTTTTTATTTTGAATGGGAAAATTTATTTTACTTTGTTCTGCCAAAAGCAAGTGAAATTTGAAGAAAAAATTAATTAGTATTAAAAAGTTGAAATTGGAAAAAAATTTAAGAAAGTGTTTAAAGACAACATACATATATTGGAGAGCAGGCAATTTAAATTTAAATGCTTTCCATTCTAATATCGCAGCTGCCTCATCAATTCTACGGTTTAAGGGATCTAGCGGTAATGTTTTTGTTAGGTTAACAATGCCCTTCATAAATAAAAATCCGTTGGGCTCAAGTCCGCATGGAGAACTTGGAGATATTGGAGAACACTAAATGGGTGCAAATTATTTTTTTCCTTTGGTTCAGGTTTTTTAAAAAAGATATTAGAATACAATGGTTCTTAAATTAAACTTACATTAAGTTTGGAAGACTAGCTGATCCTGCTGCTGGAAGTTGACTTGACTTTTGAAGTTTTTGGGTGGAGTTTATGTATTAGTATACTCTTGGGATGACATCATTTGAGTGGTCATTTGTGATGACTTTATCAATCGATTGTCCTAGGTTGATCGGTAATGGCATATTGGACTTAGTGTCCGGATGCTCTTGTTTACAGTGTCCGGAAGCAATATGTGACAATGACATATTTGATTTTGATTGGACTTGGTGCCCGGATGCTCTTGTTTATAGTTGATCAGGAGCGATATGTGTCAATGACATGTTTGATCATGATTGGACTTGGTGTCCGAATGCTCTTGTTTAAAGTCGATGCTGTTGAAATTGAGCATCAATTGTGCTGATGCTGAATTAGCAGTCTTGCGATATCTTATTCTAGGAAACGATTATCTCACCTCCCCTCTTTCTTAAAGAGAAACTTCCCGTTTCTTCAAATTGTTTTGTAAGAATTTGAATGTTCAGTAGTATTATGTCATTTTTGGTCTTTTGTTTCTTTTTACAGTGTCGAAAGTTTTTTATAAATTTATAAAATACAAAAATTATTATCACAATTATGGACAAAATTATTATTATCCACAATATAGGTTCTTTTCCAACTGTGTTTTCTTATAGAGTTAATTATATTAGTATTTTCAAATCTCAGTTCCTTATTTTCAGATTCAAGATATCTGATTATATTATATTTAATTTATATTATTTGTTTTTAAATAGTTAGTAATAATTTCTGTTGGGTTGTCAAAAGTCATGTTATCAATTGTAGTTTTATTCTTTTACTAAATATGTTCCTTCCAATTTATGGCCATCTATTGTGTGGTTACCGGAAATTAATATCGTACCATTTTTAATGATTTCTAAATTTTCGTTATTTTCCTTTGTCCTTTTTATTAGATCTGACAGACATGATCTTTTATATACGAGTATACAAAATGTAGTTCTTAATTCTAATTTACAAATTTCAACATTGAAATATTCATTATCACATTTTATAATTGAATTGCCTATCAACAGTCTTCCATGCTTTTGGTTTAGGGTTCTTGTTTCATATAAATAACAACTTTTTTGAATAATGGGATATTTTATATAAATTATAATTACGTTATCGTCTTGGACAATTTAAAATTTTGAAACGTCTATTAAATCAGTCAATGTTAGTTTTGTTTACATGTCCCGTAGGTTTAAAATTGCTGGGTTTAGAATACTTATTTGAGTTAATGTTATGGTTTGGATCGTATTTTGTAGTTCAGTTATAATTGATTTATACATCTGCGCTTATTCATTCTATGATGTGAACCAGTCTTAAGGTTTCGATTAACAAATTTATTGCTTGCAAAATTTCTGACTTCGTAGTGAACTGTTTATTATTATTCTCTGTTAATTCTGAAAGTTTGTTGTTTATAGTTACTAAATCGTCATAGTCTGGGGTACCTGCTATCAATTTCCATAATGTTCCTAATTCATTTATTCCTCTTCTTTTTTTATGGTAACTTATTTTTAATTGTTTTAATAGTGTTTCTATTAAACCTGCTTCTAAATCATCATTATTTTCAATTGTTTTAATAGTGTTTCTATTAAACCGGCTTCTAAATCATCATTCATATTAATATGTATGATATCGTCTTTAATACCAACGCTTTTATATTCCAAATTGTTATTTAAAATGTTTTGTGTTTCCTGCATTGATATTTCATAATATGTTAAATTTGTAACATGGAATATTTTACCATATTCTTTATAAATTGTGGGGTTTCCATTTTCGTTCAAGATGTAATTATCCCGAGGAAAATTGTCAAGAAAAACATTTTCTATAATAAAATATAAAAAGTCAAGTTCTAATATTATCTTTATGAACTATTCTATCGTTTTGAAAAATTTATTTCCGAAATCTTCTTTAACTTTCTGTTTTTTTATATTTAGACATAAGTTTATTTCTACCTCCTCTTTTTCATAAATTATATCGTTTTGTTTATATTTTTTTAATATTTCTGTTCTTATTATTCCGAGTTACCATTTTACCTTGGGCTACAGAAAGTTTTGGTTGCACTTCATTGTGGGGTAATTTATTATAAAAGGCGTCACAAGGTTTAAGATTCGTGACCGAATGAACACTCTTATTATATTGCTGTACAGTTCTAAAGATTGATTCTAGATCACTTATTACATGAAATTCTTGTTTCAAGCATCTTGCAATTTCAATAATTTTAAAATGAATTCTTTCTACTTGACCATTCTGGCAATAATATATTTTTATTTCTAATATTTGCATTAATGTTTTAAATTGTACTGCTTTACGTCTGGAAAACTTTGTAATAATTCTAAAACTTTGTTTCATCTTCGATTATTTTTATTATTAAAAACTTTGAATAGGAATCGATACAGATTAAAAATTGTAATTTTTGGGCGAAGACTGTTGATGTGTAATTGTTCCCCCTCTTTTTTCGGGATTGGAGTATTTATTTCTATTACAGATCTCACAGTTTCTTAGATATTCCTGAAGTTGTTTATTCATTTCAGGCCAACAATACGAGGCATAGATTTGTTTTAAATTCTCTTTAATTTTTGTATACAGGAATTGGTTATTAAAAGTTATATTTTTTGCTTCACTTCATACAAGTCTTCAGGTGTGCAATTAATTGCAATTATTCCTGGTTGTAGATATTCTTTAAGAATATGTACTAAATTCTCTGGTGTATCGTATTCTATTGTCTAATATGTCTAATTTTTCCAAATTTCCTATTTGTTCATGGATTGTAAAATTAAGTTTTGCTAAAAGAATCTGTTGTTTAATTTCAGCTGCTTTCACAACATTCAGTGTTCCAGAGATTGAAGAATCATCTGTTAAATTATTTAAATACTGCTTAATAAAGTGCCTGCAACTACGTTGACAGTGCCTGGTTTATAAATTATTTTCGGAGCAAATCCTTCTATAAATGCGTGTCATCTGTTCGTTTTTGCCTTAGGGTTACGACTTGAGACTGCAAAAGTTAAAGGTTGGTGATCTCTAAATCTGTAACTCCATAAAGATAATTTCTCAATGTTTCTATGACCAAACGATAGCGTAAAGCTGTTTTTCGTTCGTTGCATAATTTTGTTCTACGGGATTTAATGTTTTCGATATGAAAATAATAGGTTTACCTTCTTGGGTTAAAATACCGCCAATAGCGTAGATTGGTTAAAACAAATTTTTTATTAAAATTTGGTTATACCAATGCTATTTGATTAATCAATAAATTTTTTTAATTTCTGGCAAGCTAAAATACCTTCTTATTCCAATTTTACTTCTGTTTTTTTGGATAAATATTACGAAATTTTTCCGTTTTCGCCAGCTAAATGTTTTGTTAGTGGTTTACTGATGCATAATTTTGAATGAATTTTCTATAATAGCCAGTCATGCCTAAGAAGCTGCTGAGTTGTCTCAGTGTTGTTGGTATTGGATATTCGGGTATTGTTTCTACTTTTCTGGGATTCGTTTTAATGATGTTATGTCCAACAATGTAGCCTAAAAATTCAACTTTTGTTTGGTAAAATTTCGATTTATCAATGATATTTTCATGTTTGCTGTTTTTAAGGTTTCAATTATCTTATTTTGATTTTCTGTATGTTTTCCTAAGTTTTCTGAAAATACAATAATGTCATCTACAATATATAAACATGACTAAACTTTCCTATATACTCTCGCAAAATATCATCCATTGCCCGTTGAATGATGCTTGGAGCATTTTTCAGTCCAAATGGCAATGATGTTTTTTCTGTATCTGATCCACTCATTTGTATTTGATGAAAACCAGTCTATGGTTGAAAAATATTTAGATTTTCCTAAATTAGAAAGTATGACATTTGTATCGGGGTTTGGATATCAATCCGATACAGTTAACGAAAATCAAGTAAGACGAGTAGTTGACTAGAAGTCAACATCAAGCCAACTTCCACTAAGAATTTAGTCTCCCCATTAAATGTTGGAAATATCTGTCTTTCTCTCTCTATCAAATTTTCCAAACAACTTAACACATGCTGAGGCATTATAAGTGTATTCATACCCACTTGAGTGTTAAGTTCTTTAAAAAGAAAATAAATTCATTTAATTTTTTGTAATCAACCAACAGTCTTAGTTTTGGTATCCCATCTTCATTAATAGGTGAGTTATCTGGGCTCTTACTAGGTCGAACGATTCCGTCGTTCAACATTTTATTAACTTCCTTATTAACAAAGGTATTTACAGATAAAGGAAATGGGATATTGTTTACTCCATATCGGAATTTCAACAATTGTACGAATTTCGGCCTTTACGTATGTTCTGAATAATACATTTGTTTTTATATTTGAATGCATTGATTCTATTTTGTCTAGAATTTAATTTCTGAACTCTTCGATTTTATTTTTAATGTTGCTGTTATCTTTGTCGGCTTTTACTTTGAAATTATTGGATTTCAAAGTGTTCAAATTATTTTCAATTTTCATATTATGACTTTCCTGTTGATTCATAATAGATTTCTCAGAGTTTTCCTCTGAAATATGTATTTGTTCAGGTTTTTTCCTTGATGAATTAATTTTTTCTTCTCAAAATCAAAACTATTAGAATATTTTAAAATATTAAAAGTAATTAGCAAATCGCTTTCTGATTTGCCAACTCGTAAAACTGTATTCCTCTGTCCAAGATTATTGTTTCACAATAATGGGTTATGATGGTATAACCATTTATGGTTTTTACACTTTTTTTTAATTTCTAGCTTATATATTAGGCCTACAATAGCAACTTGTAGCGCCTGTGCCCACTAACATTTTTAGACGTTTTTCTGATCTGTCGCTCTCTCGGAATGTGTAGGGCAATTGAGATGCTCGTTTAAAAAAGCGCTCTCATCTAGATTATTTATGCTTTGGTGTTTTATAGGACGTTGTGCACTATGTTTTGCACTCTCATACTGTCGTTTCTCGTTACGAAAGTTGGACTGTTGGTTTGGAGTCCAACTTTGTCGGTTCGGATTTTGATTCCAATTAGATTGTTGAGTCCAATATTGCTGGTTATGATTTACCTGCAGAGTTGTACTGCGTTGGAAATCATTTCGTCTGTTATTCGTTCTATTAACAGAGCTTCCTAATCCCATAGGTTCTTGTTTAGGTAAATTAATTTGCTGATGATGGTTCCTTTCAGGAAATTAGAAATTATTCGCATTCCTGGGAATCGCATTATTTTGATGGTTCTGAGATCTTCCGAATTGTAGAGCGAGTTTTGCTCTCATATTATTCGATTCTAACTCATAAGCTTTCGCCAATGCATTAGGTAAATCTGCTGGAGATTAAGAGAACAATATACGAGTATTTGAGAGTGGATCGTTCAGCCCTGTAATAAATATTCTTAATGCATTTCTGCCATTCGTATTGTTTAATTCTCTAGATAGTGCACGATTTGTATCATTGGTCATTATTCTTTTATTTATAAGTAGTGTCAATTTCTTATTGACAGCATTGTGAAATTCTATCAGAGATGATTTTCCTTGTCGAAGGATATTCAATTCCTTTTCGATTATAGCATAAGCATAAGCGAAATCGAGCCTGCTTATAATTGCATCAAAGTTTAAAACAGTGCCATGATTCGTTAAGAAGTCATAGGCATTATGTAGTATCTTATATCCAAAAATAGTTAACGCAGCAAAATAACTGCGACTACCCTTAGTATATAAGGTCATGGAATTGTTAGTAGCTTCCCGCCAACTAACATTAGTGCTAGCGTTTCCGCTGAAATCCGGCAAGAATTTTATTACGTCCAATGCCTCGTTGCATACAATACTTTCGTCTTACGAGGGGCGTTCAACATATTCTCGATATCGGGTGAAGCTGTGGTTGTATATATAAATTGACTTATTTATCAAGTAATACTATTATTTTAGTGCATTCATGTAAAATTTCATATAAATGTGATTATTAATTCGCGTCTTATCTCTAGTTAAACAGAATCATAATGGCAACTGAGACGATGATGGTGAAAATTGAGCATCGCGCTGTAATTAAATTTCTCACTAAGCAAGGAAAAAGTCAAAAAACTATTCATGAAGAGATGGTGGCTGTTTACCGGGGTTCCGCACCTTCATTATGAACTGTGCAAAAGTGGTCAAGTGAGTTCAAGAGAGGCAGAGAGAGCATTGAAGACGACCCCCGCTCCGGCGCCCCGGCTGCTGCTTGTACGGGAGAAAGCATCAAAGAAATCGAAAAACTTGTTCTTGAGGATGCCCGAATAAAGGTGAAAATGATGGCTTGATGGCAGAGATCACCAAGCTTTCAATTGGTACCATTCACACCATTCTTCATGACCATCTTAACCTTTCAAAGGTCAGTGCAAGGTGGGTGCCACGAATGCTCACAGCGCCTCAGAAAAAAGTCAGAATCGCATGCTGTAGAGAGCTTTTGGAGATGAGTAGTGAGAACGCGGACGGTGTTATGGATCGAATTGTTACTGGGGACGAAACATGGGTCCACCACTATGACCCTGAAAGCAAACAAGAGTCCATGCAGTGGCATAAAAAAGGAACAGACCCCCGAAGAAGTTCAAAGTCACTCCGTCTGCCGGGAAGCTCATGGCCACAGTTTTTTGGGACTCAAAGGGAATCTTGCTCACTGAGTACAAAAAAAAAGGTGAAACCATCAACGCCACATCCTACGCTTCCACTTTGCATAATTTGCGGGAGGAAATTAAAAAGAAAAGACGGGGTAAACTCGCAGCGGGTGTGTTGCTTCTTCATGACAACGCTCCTGTTCACACGGCGCGAGTTTCCAAGGCTGCTGCGCGAGATTGTGGTTTCGAAGAAATCCAACACCCACCCTATAGTCCAGACCTTGCCCCTAGTGATTATTTCCTGTTTCCGGATTTGAAAAAATGTCTTCGTGGAAAAAAATTTTCGGATGATGAAGAACTCAAGTCGGTATTTTGCAGAGAAAGAGGAAATTTATTTTTTTGAGGGTTTAAAAAAGCTTATCTCAAGATGTAACAAATGCATTGATGTTAGGGGAGATTATATTGAAAAATAAAAACAATTTAAATTGAATTCGCATTTTCCTTCATATCGATACCGAGAATATATTGAACGCCCCTCGTATTTGTGGCTCATATTCGGTCACATTGCTAAGACCTGCCATAGCTTTTAGTTTATTCCTGAGACAATCTATTTCAGCTTTCAGGGAAGATTTGTTAGTTAATATGAGTCTCGTAATCATGTCTTGGTTCGTAAGTGAGTTGTTCTGTAAGGTCGTCATTTTGTTAAATTTCTGTGTTAAATTGTCCAGGTTGTAAATACGAGGAAAATTATTTTATAATATATATACAGTGCGTCCTAAAAATCAACGTCAAGCCGGAAACGGGTGATAGACAGACGCTGTGATTGAAACGGATAAACACGCCATTTCGACTAGTGTGAGTGAAACAGATATAGATGCGATAACAGACACCACTTGACCTATCACCCGTTTCCGGCTTGACATTGATTTTTGGGACACCCTGTATATTATAATTATACTAAAAATATTTCTTACTATAATATCTGCTTCTTCAGGGTTGTTGTATTTTTGTTTGTTGTGTTGTTGTTGCTTTTTGATGAAACTGGGAAAAACACATTTTATATAGTATTTTTATTATAAAATATTGTTCGTTTTTTTTCACTTATGGTTGTTTTTGTTTTTTATTACTATAAGACTTCGCCTTATGTATATATTTTTCACTAACACCTTTATCACTAACAACTTTTTATTTAAATTCTTTTGTACTATTTTTTTTTTCTTCCTTTCTCCCTTCGTGAGATACTCGTTTGTATTCTTTTTTTTTTTAGCTTGGTATATTTTTTCTATCGTAACACTAATTTTTTTTTGTTTTTTTTTTTCTTTTTTCCTTATTGATTTTTATTTTTTTCGATTATACTTTTTTTATTGGGTATATTTTTGCGTGGCACTTATCGCCTTAGATAAAACTCACTATTTTATGTTGGTCAATGTTCTTGACCTAGCACAAATTTTTTTACACTAGAGTCTTCACTTGTTATTTCAAAAGTGGGTCAAGTTTCTTGACCTAACACAATTTTTTACACTTTTTCACTTAGTAACTGATTTCAAGGTGCCTTCCACGTTGGACGCCAATTAATCGTTTCCTTTGGCTCTATGTTTTTTTAAAAAAGATAAATCATTACTTATACATATAATATTAGAATACAATGGTTCTGAAATTAAACTTAAATTAAGTAGGAGGCTGTTCACGTCTATATTTTTTAGATCGTTTAGGTCGTTGTAGAAGAAAGCTCCTAAGTGAAGTTTTTTTCTCGGGGAGAGCCGTACAGGGTAGGTGGAGGATTGTCTCCTCCTCTTCCTCATCCATGCAGCTTCTGCAGAAATCGTTTGTAAAGGCGCCAAGCCTTCTTGCGTGCTTGTCTATGAGGCAGTGTCCAGTGATGACACCTATGATGGCGCTGAGATGTTTCTTATTTAGCAGGATCAAACACATAGAGCGATCTAGATTTAGTTTTGGCCAGATCTGTTTGGTCGCTAGACATGTTGGTCCATCAGTCCACCTAAGGTCTGTTCTTTTATTGGCATTCAGCTTTAATGTTAGTTTGCACGTAGCGATTGGTATACCTATGCTACCGTTTTCCTGTAGAATAGGTAGAGTGGTTCCAATTTTGGCAAGTTCATCGGCTCTAGAGTTGCCTGGAATACCTCTGTGGCCCGGCAGCAAACAAAGGTGAAGGTTGAACTGCTCTGCCATCTCCATAAGAGTTGATCGGCATTCAAGGGGGGTTTTAGAATTTAATGAGACCGAGTCCAGGGACTTGATAGCGGCCTGACTATCCGAAAAGATGCGGATATCCTTTGCAGATATCACGTTTTTCTTCAGCCAGGACAGAGCTTCTTTAATCGCCGAAATCCCCGCCTGGAACATGCTAGAGTGATTTGGAAGACGGAAAGAGAGACTTAGATTTACCGCCACAAACTCCGCTATCGGTTTTAGATCCATCTGTGTAGAGATGGATTGACTTGTCCTCCATGAAAGCAGAAGGGGTAGACCGCAATGTTCCGCTTATGCTGTTGGACTCTGCTTAATTTAATTCAGTTTACTGCACTTTTTAAGGCCGTCCACCAGACGACCACCCCGTAAGTGAGTATCGGTCTTATGACCGAGATGTATAGCCAGTGGTTTATCCGAGGTTGAAAGCCCCATTTATTCCCAATGGCTTTTTTGCAAGATAATAAAGCTATTATAGCGTTGACGTTGTTAAAGGCAATCTCTATGCCCAGGAAAGCGACCATTGTGTACTCTTTATATTGTAGGGATCGTTCGATGTGGCTAGTCAGTGAATGTAGAGCCGTTTCCACCGACTTTCCTTTACAGTAGGCATGTTGAGTTGTTGACAGAAGTCTAGGATTAATTTTAGTTCGTATATGGATATCAATCAGTCGTTCTAGAGTTTTCAGACTTATAGGTCTGAGGTCCTTTGGGACAACATGACAACATTTTCCGGCTTTGGGAATGAAAACTACATTGACTTCTCTCCATGACAGTGGAATGTGGATAAGTTCTACACAGCTCCTCATAGTATTTTCTATCGCAGGCAGAATAATATCTGAGGACCTATGTAGCTCGGCAGGTATTATACCGTCCGGACCAGCAGACTTGCATGGTTTGAAGCTATGCAGCGCCCAGAGCAGTTTGTCTCTTGTGATCAGACCCTGAATTTTGGTCCCGGTTGCAGTAGGCCTATTTGGGTTGCTACTGGCCGCGAATTGAGAGGTACCTGGAAAGTGGGTGTCCAGTAGCAGGTTGAGAAATTCATCACTTGAGGTTGTCCAAGAGCCATCGGTTTTTTTCAAACAGCTAGGCATCATAGGATTTGTAGAGAGGATTTTTGTTAGCCGCGATGCTTCAGAGGTTTCCGTGATTTTGTCACAGAAAGACCTCCAGGATTGTCGCTTTGCCTTCCTTAGTTCTTTTTTGTATAATTTGAGGGATTCTTTGTATGAGTCCCAGTCAGTCACTTTTCTTGTGCTTTTTGCTACGTTGAAAAGATTTCTGCAAGTGTTTCTGAGCAGTCTCAGTGCTGAATAAGAGAGCGAGAAGCGGCCATAGCCTGATTGAGAGCCAGACTGAATTCCCTGAATTTCATGTCAAGCTCGTTGGTGTCATGCGGGGGATTTGATAGTTCAGAGGATAGCGTTTCTGACAGAATCCCTCTGTATTTTGGCCAATCAATTTTTCGGTAGTTCCGGAATGATGGTTGACTGGGAGGAGCAACATTCAAGCTGAATTGGATGTATCTGTGGTCTGAAAAAGAGTGTTCAGACGATACCATCTAGTTCGTTAGCATTTGAGTGATGCTGTCGAAAACAGGAGTGATATCTAGGCCTTCCTGTCGGTTTCTAGTTATAAAAGTGGGCTCATTGCCAGTGTTGCAAATAAAGAGGTTAGTACTTATAATATAGTCAAAAAGTGACTCACCTCTATCATTGATGTCGGTACTGCTCCATACCGTTATGATGAGCGTTAGCATTGCTTCCGATGATGAGGCGAGTTTTTTGCCTTCCCGCCTCCAGTACCACCCTTTCTAGGTTGTCACCAGGGAGAGGGCCCACATGATGCCGATGCCAGCCAGTACGAGCCTTTGGCAGTCTCTAGTTTGGCAACGGTTAAGTCGGGGTCGTTGATATTAGGAAGTAAAAGTGCATTAAGGCTACGTTTCACTAATATACAAGTTCTGATCTTACCTTTGTCTCTTGTATATACGGGTATCCTAAGTCCACGAACCACGCCTTCTACAATCCATGGTTCCTGGATTAGGATAGTGCCTTCTGCGTTTTTTGAAAGACGCAGAATGAGTGCGGCCGAAGCCTTTTTTGAGTGATGGAGATTAATCTGGAGGAACCGTATCATTGCTACAGTTTTGCAGCGTAGCCTCCACTACGGTGCTGTTGAGATCCTCCGATTCTGAAGATGTGCCCAAGAGCTCATCTTCTTCCTCTGATCGTATAGGACCTCGTTTTGCTTCGTCATCGGTTTCCATTTCCGACAGGGTGTCAGAAGAGAAGACCGACGGCTTGATTGTCACCTCGGATAGATTGGAGTCGTCGCTATCCATTTCTGGAAAGGATATCGACGCTCCAGGATCTGAGGTTGTGTTTGGTGGTGTCTCCGTTAAAAGAGGAGGAGGTTGCCTATTAGCATCCAGCTCATTATTTTTGTAGACCCTTAGGTGTATAGAATCGAATCCGAACCGAATCATGCCCTTTGTCTGCGCCAGAGGATTTAGGGACTCCTTATTGATCACGATCAACGCGCATCTATAAGAACCCTTTAGTTCCTCCAGTTTCGCGACTTTCCAGTCATGAGTCTCGGGTTACTGAGCCTGATGATTTCCAGAATGCTTTCTGGGGAGGAGGGTTCGGCTGTGATCCAGGTAGGAGTTCGAGGTCTGCTAGCGATGTCCTCCTTAGACAAGACCTCGAGTTTTGCACCTGGAAACAACAAAAAAAGTCGAATGAAAAACCGAATAAACGCGAATAAAAGCGAATGAAAAAAACAACGAATGAAAAAATCGAATGAAATTGACAATTTATTATTACCCCTTTGGTGGTCTAAATCCAAGTGAACGAGAGTGTCACTCAGCAACATCCATCAACTTTCACGCAACTCACGCACATTTACGAATTCAATTGTTCTCAATTAACAGAGAGCGAAAAGGGAATATGACGCGAGCCTTGTAACGATTGCATGAGTGGGCTGATGAGTGCTGCTGTGTGGACTGTAATTCAACTCAACTGTACATGTATCGAATGATCAGTAGAAAATTTATAATTAATTCGATATCGCAGGGATATCATTTGATACATGTACAGTGAGTCACAACATAATCTCATGTACATTTAAAGTAAGAATGCAAAGTACAATTAAATTATTAAATAGTTAATTTTTTAGATCAAATGAAATTTAAACTACATATATTCGTAAACACCACCTATGGCCTTAGTGAAGAGATCGAGAGATCTGTGATTGGCGGATGCGATGAGCTTGACGTAGCCTTGGTGACAGCTGGCGTCGCTTGTGTTTCGCGGTGGTCCGGGGTTTCCCCGCATGATGGCCAAGAAGTTGCTCGAGAGCTTCAGCTTGACCAGCTGCCAAACTTCAGGTGTTATAGAACCGCCGGTATCGTTCTTATCGATTACCGCGATTACTATTGCGTCCTTTAGGACTTAACTGAAAGACCTCAGATATGTGCTGTGGGATGGCACAGGGGTTTTGGCGCTGTAGGTTTTTGACCTCTTGGGAACCGGCACGGTTTCCTCCAACGACCTGGCGCTTGGAGGAGTCTTTAGGTGCTTTAGGAGCAGTGGGTAATCCGTCTTTTAGGATGTTGTTAGCAGACTCAATCTTGGTCTTTATGTCCGCACTTCTCTCAACCTCCGAAATGAACCCAAAGGTGCGATATGTGTCAATGACATGTTTGATCATGATTGGACTTGGTGTCCGGATGCTCTCGTTTAAAGTTGATGCTGTTGAAATCGTGCTGATGCTGAATTAGCCGTTTTGCGATATCTTATTCTAGAAAAGGATTATCTTAACTTGCATCCCGTGCTTACGTGTTTGCATGTTCACATTTTAATATGTTGCTTATATTTAGATTTCTAGTGAATTAGCGTATGTTCTTCAGTCAGTGAATCAGTGATTGAATATGGAATGGTCCGATAAATGTCAGGCGGTTGGAAAGTGGATTATTTTGAGGCGGTGGTTGGTGGTGGTGGTTATATATTACTCCGGTTTGTATATGTAAATCAATGTGTTGCGATGATTTTTTTATCGCACAGAAATTCAACTGTTTTGTTCATTATTCATTGGAAGAGGTTTTAAAACTGGCACTGGTGTATTTAAATAAGTATCTAAATAAATAAGTATATTTCAACTTCTGAATGTTTTTTTTTTTTTAAGAACTTAACATTCATGTTAAAGTGCCTGAGCACGTGTTAAATTTTTAGGAAAATGGGACAGAGAGAGAAAGAACATTTTTTTGGTTTATTGGTTATTTCGCTCCATGGGTGGCATCCAACATTTAATTATGAGACTAAATTATTATAAATTATTAGTGTAATTGGACTTGTATTCTAGGCAACCACACATCTTATGTGATTTCAGTTCCCTAAAAAGAAGAATGGCTTTCGGGCGCGGCTGTCATTGAACTTCGAACTGTCCAATTTGGAAGCCAATATACTACCACTTAGGCCACAGGGTTATCCCCCTGTACTTATGCATTACACATTAAGGTAGACACCGTAGTTGTTTTAAATAAACCTATTTTTAAAGCTTGTGATACGAGTATATCGGTAGAAACGCGGCCAGAACAACGAATACAATTACAGAAAAACCTCTACGAAATTAAACATGAACATTAAAGAACTGTCAGAAAGCAGAATGTATGACAACACTATTTTTTGTTTAATTGGCTAAATAAAGGATTATATATTGAAAACAGAACTCAAGAAATGTATCAAAAACCTGCCATTTACAAGCAAAAAATTATGAAAGATAACCCTATCCATAAAAACCTCTATTCATAAAATCGTGCGAGCTTACGAGTTAACAGAAAAAGCACTGAAGAGGAGATAAATATCTTTTATTAAAAATTGGAACATTGAGCGTAATTGGAGATTTGAACCCAATTTGATCAAAGATGAAAAGATGAGCAGTCAATATGACTATGTATATGGAAACAGACAAACTGCAGTAAAATTGTTAAATGGAAGAACATGTCGAAGAAAAAATTTATCAAATAACTATAAGAATAAGGATAAAAAATAATACGTGAAAAGCCATATAATTGCATAATGGAACCTCACAAAATACCAAATGTATGAGAACAACAGAACAAACAGAAAAAGACTGGATAATTTAGATGGTGAAAAACATTAAACAATAGTCATGTTCATCGAGAAACTTTTTGACGTAGCGCTGTGAGTTAAACAAAAATACACTTTCTCTCATTCACCTCTTTCTGTAACTTTCGATGTCGGAAGACTTTTCGCATGACACATTTTGGAAAAGAATGCCTGGAAGGATGCGAGTAAACTGTTTCTGTAACTTTCAGGTGAGAAAAGTTTTCCCTTTTTCTGTCAAAATTTCACACTAAGTGTATGGTATCCGAAAAAAAACAGAATGGTCGAGAATAATCCAGAAAAAGTAAGTAAATATCAAATTAATACGTGATAAGCATTAAAATGCAATTTTAATTCATTTCAGAAATCATCTAAGGACTGAAACGAATAACATCTGTAAATTTTAATACGGACTATATTTCCAATGCGTAAAAATTGCAATCCCATTTTGTACCCAAATTAAGCCTGTATATTCTCTAGTTTCAGTTTGTTATTGATTTTAGTTCGGTGCGGTTTAAAATATTTCTAAAATATGAGTCAAGAGGAATGCCGTAAAAAGATCATCGACAAATGGCTCGAAAATACTTCGCGTCCAAACCATTTCATCGCCAAAAATTTAAACATAGCACGCAGTACAGTGGATTCTGTTATTAAACGATATTTGGAGACGTTGACAGTTAATCGAAAACAGAAAAGTGGAGTTAAATAGTGGGTACCATCGTAAAAAACCGGACTATGTCATCCAGAGATGTTGCTCGGAAATGTAATACCAACCAAACAATGGTACAAAGATCTAAAAAACTTAACGGTCTAAAAACACGAAAAAAACAAAAAATACCAAAAGTTACTGAATAGCAAAAAAAGTCATAAAAGCACGAGCCCGAAAGCTATACGAGTTATCATCGGCAACAAGAAAGCGTGCGTGGTTTTGGATGACGAAACTTATGTCAAAGCCGACTTTACTACTCTTCCAGGTGCGCAGTTTTACAACTCGTTTGAAGCTGAGATTCTTCCGCAATCAACAACATCAATTGGGATGGAAAAATTCGGGTCAAAATATCTCCTTTGGCAGGCCATTTGCCAATGTGGACTCAGAAGCTCATCGTTTATTACAACGGAGACAATTAACGGAGAAGTGTACATTAACGAGTGCCTAAAAAACGGTTGATTCCTTTCTTAAACAAACACGAGGGTTCAACATTATTTTGGCCAGATTTACTCTGTGCTTCAGCTCACTATGCTCATGCGACGTAGAGCTTTCTTGTTGCTAAAAATGTCGAATTTGTCCCAAAAGACATGAATCCACCTAATGTTCCACAGTGCCGTCCCATTGAAAGTTATTGGGCTTTGGTCAAAGCTAAATTGAGGAAAAGTGAGTAATGTGCAAAGGACGTAAAAGATTTTAGTGCTAAATGGAAAAGAGCGTCCAAAAAGATCACGGATGTAACTGTCACCAACCTTATGAAGGACATTTGAAAGAAGTCGAGGAAAGAATGGGAACCCAAATAATTTTTTTTATTTTTTGTAATTGTGAATGAATTTAATAAAAACAGAGTTTTAGAGCAAATAAAAAAAATTTACATGAATTATGAAAAAAATTTTTTTTTTTACTTTGAAGTTTCCAAATTTTATTCGTTTCAGTCCTTGAGTTTCAAAAGGACAAAAGAAAAAAATTAGTAAATTACGTGGCGCAAAATTTGTCTTGTCCCGAGGACAATTTTCGGGACAAGTGCAACGTCATGAATTTGTTTATCAATTTTTACAATATAATAAACCGAATGCTTTGAATACACAACTAAGAATTTAAATGGACCAACGAATTAACAAGCGAGCTCATTTTCAATTATGAAATGTACCCGTCCGAACTGCAGTCTGTATCCGTGCAATCAATAATCATTCCGCAGAGTCCAATAAATTCTTTAGTTCTGCAAATGTCAATTTTGCTTTTATAATTTATTTTGCTTTCAACTTTCAACACTGAGCACCAAAGATGAAATGAAAGAGAGCTGTCAAATAACATGAAAAACCAAAGAATAAAAAAAGGCTTCGTGTAAAAATGCGCGCATCACAGAAAGAGAGTTCAAAAGAAAATAACCAAAACATGTGCATCAAACTCATGCGCTGTGTAAAGGCTCCGGCCCATAGAATCCGTTGCGTCCGTTATGATGCCGGATAGGTTGACGTTGACGTATTTGACGGAAATAATACTCCCATAAAATGCGTGGCATACGTTCGCAGAATACAGCCGATGACGTTTTGTTATTCACGAGAGTGTTTTCTTTCAAACAAAAAGTAAAATAATAACGAACGCAACGAAAAAAAAATAATTGAGATGGCAATTAACGTCAATGTTTTCTTTTCAAGCTAGATATGACAATTTCTCTTCATTCTCTCAATGTCTCCATCAATGAAAGTGCTTACTCTCAATTTGTGAATGCGTGAACCTCAATATGTGAAAGTATGGCCCTCAATGTGTGAATGTGTCAACTGCCAACGGATTGAAAAGTAGAAAGTAAATCTGCTTTATCTGTCCGTTCCGTCATATCCTTTGTTTATGGGCCTGCTTCTATCCAGCTGTTAGTCGATAACGTCGACGCAACGGACGCAACGGATTCTATGGACCTTGTCCTTAAAAGCCGTTTAACGAATTAAATTTGAGTTTTGCTGCTTTGTTTTGTTATGACAAATCAGGCTTTCGATTTAAGTTACAGGAACAACTTTTTTGCAGAGACGAAAAATAGCCGAATTTTTTATTTCATGTGTTCTCGATGCGAAAAGTTTTGCATAAGTTTCAGAACATGGCTACAGATCACAAACGGAAATGTCATGAAGATGCTATATACTATGTATTGGGTATGTAACTTAATTCGTGCGTTTTTTTTTTTTCAAAATTTGAACGTTTATTTAAGAAAAACATGTACAATAGTATTATTCAAAGTATTGCCCATCTGAAGCTATGACTTTTTCCCATCTTTCTGGCAATTTGTGGATCCCATCCCAAAAGAACTGCGCCGGCTTGGCAGCCAAGAATTAATCAAGCCAATTTTTGATATTCTGCTCTGATGTGAACCGTATTTCAGTGAGGGCGTTCTGCATCGACCGGAACAAATGGTAGTCAGAAGGGGCAAGATCTGGGCTATAAGGCGGTTGGGGTAAGACTTCCCATCCACTGTTTTCCAATTGGTTCTTAACCGGAATAGCAACGTGGCGCCGAGCGTTGTCATGATGGAAAATTATTGCCTCGTGTCTGATCGCATATTCCGGGCGTTTTTCGGCCACTGCTCTCTTCAAATGGATTAATTGTGTTCGGTAGCGTTGTCCATTGTTGGTTTCACCCAGTTTTAGCAGCTCATAATACAGCACACACATCTGATCATACCAAATACAGAGCATTACCTTCGCGCCATGGATATTCGGCCTTGCCGTTGATTTGGCTGGTTGCCCGGGTTTCACATATGATTTTTTGCGCTTGGGGTTGTCGTAATGGATCCATTTTTCATCACCAGTAACAATCCGATGCAAAAATGACTGCCTTTTGTGGCGTTCCAGCAGCATTTCGGACATGCAAAACCGCCTTTCGCCTTCTCTCGGCTTGAGTTCATGTGGAACCCAATTTCCTTGCTTTTGAATATATCCAGCTGCTTTTAAACGTTTTGAAATGGCTGCTTGAGTGACACCCAAAGATTCTGCGAGGTCTTCTTGTGTTTGGCAACAATCTTCATAGAGTAATGCTTCCAGTTCTTCATCTTCAAACTTTTTTGGCTGCCCAAGACGTTCATCGTCCTCCAAGCCAAAATCACCACTTTTAAATCGTGCAAAACACTTTTGGCACGTTCGCTCAGCTAGCGCATGTTCACCATAAACTTCCACCAAAATACGATGACTGTCGGCAGCAGTTTTCTTCATGAAGAACTCCCCAAAAACACTTTTTCAAGCACAAAGTTCGACATATTTGAGTGAAAAAAAATTATTGTTTACGCTTCAAATGAATGACATATACTGAAATGACGTACAATGACAGTAGCTTTCCAACGCATGTTCCAATGGAATAATAACAATAGAACAATACAAATTACGCCATCTCTTAGCAAACCGCACGAATTAAGTTATAGACCCAATATATATACGTACATACATACATATGTACATATGTTTTTTCGAAGAACTCACTTCAACGCAAAATCAAGATGACGGAATGGTGTACTGATATACAGGGTGTTCGGATAATGTGTCGAAAACGGTAAAGGGAGATTCCTTGGCCCATTCTGTTGCCTCCAAGGTCTCCGGACTTGACCCCAACCAACTTTTATTTATGGAAACGGACGGAATACATTGTATACTCATCAGAAATAACAACATTGGATGACTTGAACCATAGGATTGACGAGGCAGCTGGGAAAGTCAGATAAGAATCGGAAAGACTGGACATTTATAGAGTCTTAGACGAGCTCTGGCGCGCATACAGAGAAATGATTTGCACATTAAATAATTGATATGGTACAATGTTTGATGAAAAAAATAAACATACATATATGTAGGTGTATAAAAATTTGCAATCAATATTTGTATTTTTTTTCCCCAACATTTTTAACAATTTTTAAAAAGAAATCTGGGAGAATATTATATTATAAAACATATGTATGTATACTTTAAATAACTCGCATTTACATGCAAATGTCGCTACCAAAGTCTGCCCTTTGATCGACATCATATTTTATACATAATTTTGAGGACCATATAAATTATAAAATTAAGTTTCATTCGAAAGCTTTTAAAAGAAAAACCTAGGCTTAGAGCATAAAATCCACGCTTGTCAATGAAATAGATGTGAACAAAAATTCCTACGATTCTTTAATTATTTCGTTTTTTTCTATACATTTTAAATTAAATCCATTTAATTTTAGTTCGACAGAGTACCTAAAAAATAATATAACTAAATAATACAATATTATAAAAAAGTTCAAACTTATTTCAGCACTTGTTCAATAAAATAGGTGTGCCGTGCTGAAATGAAAATAATTCATTATTAAGCAACATTTTTTCTGCTATACTTACGTTAATATCCAGAATAATCACCATTATTTGCTTTTTATGTCTATAGGACCTTTTCAATCCGCCGATCCATTGACTCAACTAACGTAGGGCATTATTATACAGGTATAGAAAATCATTCTTTTTGGACGGCTTCTCACAATTTCTATTTATTGGTAAAATATTGACACGTCAAATTCCTCTTCAGGTCATTTCATAAGTTCTCAATTGGATTGAGATCTGGGGATTCACTTGGCCATGAAATTATGGACATTTTCTGATCTCGAGGCCAGTATTTTGCAAGACCCGATGTGTATTTCGGATTACTATCTTGCTGGAGAGGCCATATGAGAGGCATGTTTTCGTCAGCGCAAGGTAGTATGATATTTTTCAATAAGTCCCTGTATTCGAATCCTGTCATAGTGTCACGAGTTCGATAAATGGGATCTACACCGTGCCAAGAAAAACAGCCCTACATCATTATGTTTCCACCTAAGTGCTTCACTGTCATTCTCGTATAGCGCCCATGAAATTCCTTTCCTTTTTTTGTATTCGAACGTTGCGTGCATAGTCCGTGGAGTACAAATTGTACTTAGTTTCGTCACTTATAATAATATTACGCTATTTTTTAGTACCTTCCGGAATCCTCCAAAGGCGGTGGCTTGCAGCAAATTGTTTGCGAATGCCTAAATTTCTTGCTCGAAATAGAGGCACTCTGTCCGGATGGATGGAATCTTGGAGTCTTCTGCAAACTGTGCGTGCTGTTGTTCAATTTCAGTGCAAATCGCTCTCGAGAAAGCAAAAGGATCCGATTTCGCCAATATCACTATGCAATAGGCCTCGATTTTCAACATCTTTGGCTGTTTTTAGAGCATTTGTCACAAAATATTCGGAGTGTTGTAATCTCTCGGCGATGAATCGGTAGGATTTGCCCTGCGCCCTTTCGTTCTTATGGTGTACAGAGCGCTTTACGATCCATCCTTATAGCGGAACCGTTATTAAAAATTCATTTTAATTTACTAAATCTAACCTGATCATACCTTCAAAATAATCTATCCTACCTGAAATAAATGGTTGCATTAAATGCTTTATTTAGCCCATACCTATTTTTGTTGCAATATAAATGCAATTAAAATTTAACTTGTGCCGATAGCATGCCACGCAGCACACTGAAAAAAACTAAACCTCTCGCCAAACAAACGAAATTTGATGTCAAATGGGTGGACCAACTGTGTGCATATGTACGTAAGTATTGCTGGTATGGGATTCAAGGCGGTTTAGATTTTGATAATTTATTTAAATACCTAAAATTACCACAAATTATTAAATAAACTTATTTTTAATGTGGACTGTCATTGTTTTACTAAAACATTTGTATGGGTAAGCAAATTTGATGATGTTTTTAATGCTCATGAAAAAAGTTTGGTATTTGCCACTCTGTGCCCGTTAGAATAAGTCACAAATGCGGACATACAGTGATAGAAAAAAAATCTAAACAGTTTACTATTCAACATAATTTTGTAATTTTTTTGTTTTTACATCTTGCCGAATATCCCGCCATCTTGTGGAAAGTAGGTGAAGAGTAGTGGGTATAAAACGTACATACCGACAACAAGCCGGAGCATTTACGGTTATAAACATTATTATTATTTACCTACACTTGTTCTTATAAAGAGAAATGGGACGAAAGAAGCATTGTTCGTATCAGACGAGGGAGTTATGACAAAATTGATAATTGAGGGATATCGTTACCGGAATATAACGGAAATTATTGGCTGGCAGCCGTTTAATCGCGTTAGAAACAAAAAAAGATCCCTTCATTTCTTCCAAAAAAAATTTAAAAGAAACTAACCTCAACTATATAGTTGAGTCCAAGCTTCCACCTATATCACACAGGAAGGTTCCCTACTCAGCAAAAAAATATTAAACAAGGAAAGAGTGATGAGTACAAATTCATAAAACAGAACGAATTGTGACAGTCAGTGCAAACGCCTTGAGATTCAATCTCCTTGGAGACATGCCAGCAACTTGAAAATTCCATGCCAAGAAAAATTACCCAAATTATAAAAAAATAAGAGCCAAACAACAAAGTTGTATCGCATGGACACTAGCAAAAAAAAAATAATGAGACTGTTCTTTATAATGTATGCGCGGTACCTAGACCATTGAAAGGCAACGATAAAAAACTCGATATTCTAAACGAAAAATACTTAAATTGCACTTAGGCAATAAAAGACTCGACCTTTTTTTTATGATTTATTGCGTTCACTTGTGGTCACCAAAATGTGTTGAATTTTTCTGCTGCTGCTGCTTCGACGAAACCTTCTTCTTTTCAGCTGATTGCGGTTGACATGATTCGCCTGGTCATTGACCCCTTTGATTGCGGATCTCCCAATTAAAAGAACAGCTGTCTATACCGCTCCATTGTTTCCGCCCGCGCGTAGTTTTGCATTGCTCTTGCCTTCAACACTTGCATTAGCCCATACATAAAGGCGCATCCCTCTCCGATGCTTTGTGGATGGGTGAGTGGGCGGAGTTTCCTGATTGAAGCAATGCATTTTTTGCTGTTGCCTATACAACTTTGTGTGCTGTTTATATGCGTGGCCTCGTTTCTAATTTCCTGTTCGCCCAATTTGAACTTGAGTTATGCTATGTTAGCGAAAGTCATTTTGCAAATCGAGGATGAAAAATGTAATCCAGCAATTTGGATGTCCTTGCTCCATGTTGCGTTGCAACAAAAGTACTAACGTCCCAAACAAAATGTTTTTTTATATTGTTATATTATTGTATATTTAACTTAAGTAAATTGAATGAAGAAACATTGAGTGGTATGTACTTTGTTGTCCACATTAAAATACGACTTTCTAAAATATTTAAAAATCTTTCCAAAAATAGCATACTTCCCTACTATTTGGATATGTAGATTTATGCCTTTATGCTCTGAAAATTTTTGTTTTAAAAGCAATTTGTTATACAATAGTTAAAATAGGGCCTGGTATTGAAGTCAAGGGTTTCAAGTGTGTTTATTTTTTTTGTCCGTCACTGTATGTGATTTTTCTTCATTTTAATTCGTGCATAACAGTGATAAACAAAATCTTTTATTAGGTATCATTTTTATCCAACAATTTTAGTGATATTCAAATGATACCATACTTTATTTAAAATGATTAAAACGTGAGTAAAATAACGAACTTTGTCGTTTGATTTCCTTCTGGCTCCTTAGTCGCTGTGCGGTTTCCTCGTTGCCTTGCCTTGCAGATGGGGGAAGCAATTGGCTATCTTTAATTTCACTTTGCACTTTGCCATCGTTTGTGTTCGGATAGTTCTTGAGTTCAATGAGCTTAAGTTCAAACTGCAGGTACGCCTGTAGTTATGCAACGAGAAAGATGTTTGATTACTGCCCGCTAGTATGTAATGGATCATTATACATAATATGCATAGATAATTCTAAGCTTAGCAGCGCGCCAATAGCTGCAGCAAAGCACAGCAGTGAATTATTGATTTGAAAAGAAAAGGAAAATGAGAAGCTCTAAGCTGTAGTGCTGCTTATTTGTGATCATTCGTTTGCGAACATTCAAGTTGGTTTGGTCACAGTATAGTGATATGTCTTTAGAAACCGGTGGTGTAGATCAACCAGTTAGACCCGTGGATTTCGATTCAACAAATAACCAGCCAGGCTCTAAAATTAACGGAATACAAATGAAAAAACATCTAGGTCTTTTGGATGGAGTAGCCATTATATTAGGTATTATCCTAGGTTCGGGTATTTTTGTGTCACCGAAAGGAGTTCTTCAGGAAGTGGAGTCGGTTGGAGTTTCCTTACTAGTATGGGTACTTTGCGGAGCATTATCAATGATTGGAGCTCTATGCTACGCGGAATTGGGTACGGCTATTCCAAAATCTGGTGGAGACTACGCGTACATATATGAAGCTTTCGGATCCTTACCGGCTTTTCTTTTTCTGTGGGATGCAATGATTATATTTGTGTGAGTAAGAAAAAAACTTGATATTAAATTGTTTATGTAAGTTGGGATATGCAACTATATTATTATTATTTTTAAATCGGGATCAGTAAAAAATTTTTTTTTTTTTAAATAAATTTTAAGTTGAAGTAAAACCTTTTTAAACGAAATGAGATTATGTGTGCATTTAAATTTCTGATCTAATGATTTATATCAATGCTTAGAGTAAATAAGATGAAATTAGAGTAACACATATTGGGTTGGCCAATAAGTTCCCTCTGTTTATAGTTAGTATTAAATTTGAATGACGGTGTTTGTAAATGTTGTTTTGAGATCGTAGTTTTTTTTTTTATTTAAGTAATAATCGAAGTAAATATGTGAACGAAACGGTTGTATTTTACGCATTTGGTGTACTTTTGAAAGCGGAGACAAATAAGAAGTATTTCCGGCATATTATACTGTTTAATTTTCGGAAAGGGAAAAACGCTGCTCGAGCAAATAGGAAGATTTGCGCCGTGCACGGGGATAACTCTGTTAGCGCTTGGAGTGTTTATGAGTGGTTCCGGCGTTTTCGTGATGGTGATTTCACATGCTCTGGCTTGCCAAATTAAAGCTCTAATTGAAAATAATTCAGGCACATAGCAGAAGTACTAGACATATCGAAATCAAGCGCAGATAATTACATGCCCAAACTGCAATACGTAAGTCGATACGATATTTGACTTTCGCACGGTTTAGTTAATAAAATTTATTCGATCGTGTCTCTGTCTGCAATTCCTTGGAGACAACCATTTTGAAAGCGGATGATAACTGACAATGAAAGCCGGATTCTTTCAAAAACGTGGAATGGAAAAGATCATGAATCAAACGAGGTAGGACACCTCTAGCCATTGCAAAAGCTGGTCTTCACCCTAAGAAGGTTATGCTCTGTATTTCATGGAATTGGAAGGGAATTGGGTATTATGAGCTTCTTTCCTATAACCAAACCATTAATTCTGATAAGGGGGCAGGGTTGGGACCGTATGCTATCATTTGCTCATCGTTTCTACTGTTTTTATAGCGGGAGTAATGGTTTTTGCTTTAAGGGTTCAGTACATTTTTCTTAGTTGTAATTTGTGCTCCGAAAACATAACTTTTGACTTTCGTCTGTGAAGAATATTACAAAATTTAAATATATTTTTTATTTGTTTATCAATAATGTTTCAACTACTGGTATGTTTACTTAAAAATTATATTATGTGTGTTAGCAGTTTTGAAAATGTTAATTAAAAGTGGTCGCCTTGTGAGTCTTATAATTGAAGTTTAAACCAAGTTTAAAAAAAAAAAACATCAAAATTTATTTTTGATATAATAAAACTTTTATGCTACTTTTTGGGACTTTTTATCCAATTGCGTAAATTTTTGAAAAATTCTAAAGTGATGAAATACAACAATATATTTTGGGTGTGCAATGTAATGTAAAAATATTCCATAAACGAGATTTGACCCAGAAATGTACCATTTTCGACATGAATGTGAGCAAGTACTGGAAACGGTACCCTCGTAATCATATTTTATTTACAAAACGTCAAAACCAGCAAGTTTGATAAGTTTATTGAACACATCTAATCCCGAAGAACTTCCTGGAACTAGTCGCGGAAGACCATAAAGGTCATTCAAAGAATTGTCTCATAAGACAAAAAAGCGTAAGCTAAAGTCACTTTTGACTTCGTAGTCAAGTCAAGAGCTGAATTATGCAGCAAAAATATCCAGCTTTTTAGCTGACACAAAACCATCTAAAGCTAAAAGGAATGCTTTATCTGCTGAGAAAGCACTGTCTTTATACCTTGACTTGGATCTGTCTGAAAAGAAATATATCTTACATACATATAGATCAGTAGTAAATGCGATCCATAAAAGTTTCTTTTCTAGTCTGTACACACTCAAGAAATTAAAAAAAAAACTACTTCTGAAGAAAAAGGAAATAACATAGACAACAGCATCAGTCCATCTCGAAGACCTTCTAGACAAAACTGCAGAAAGCGTTATTGATGAAGTAGCTGAGGTCAAGCGAAGTGTGGTTTACCAATGGATATAAAACAGGAAGGTTAAGGAGGACGAAAATTTTCTCTATGAAAGTATGGAAAGTAGAACCTATCAATTTCAGGCTGAGATTCATGAAATAGAAAGAATCTAAACAGATCGGTTACTAACAAGAATATTCACAATTTTCTCTGAGAGTAAAACATTCCTGCTTACTACCAATGTTTCTGAGATATACCATCGCCTGGGACTGGATCAAACTGCTTATAATTCTACCTAGCCCAATTGGTTTTATTTAATCTGCGTGCCAGGACACAGTTTCTATGGTAATGAAAGAGCAAATAAACTAGCCGGGAAAGGTCTCTCTCGATATACCACATATGATACTATGACCATTCTTGTGGGTGCCGATTAGGTTTATTGAAATCTGCATCAATAATTGGTTAAATGATAAGGCACTCATTACTAGACGAAAGAAAAAAACTGAAGGAAAAAACTTCTACAACTATCCAGAAATGATATACACGCATTAATTGGATTCCTAACGTGATATTGTAAATCAAAAAACGCATTATGGTCATGGGAATATGAAAGAAGTTGAAGAAAGAACAATGCCTAAGTCGCCTAAGTAACTTTGGGTTTGAGGCTGGAAACTTAACTGTCAGTTAACATGAAGATTTATCCTGTATATGAATGAATTCGAATTCCAGAATTTACAATGATATGAATAGGTTTAATTAGGCCACAGCGAAAAGAATGTTTCATCTCTCAAACAATTAAATCTAATATATTTCAAGTATTGGGCATGTGCGCATTCGCTCTAAAATAATGCACTGAGGCTTCAAGATGTTCTTTTGACAGTAATAGACTCTTTTAGTGCGCACGCTGCTGTAGGGACAACGAAGAAAGCTGTTAATTTGAACTAGCTTAAAATATATGTACACACATAGCTGCGACACAATGTTATGTGAATTTATCCATTTTTTATGTAGCGATACTTCACCGGAAAGTCTTGGGTAAGACAATTTTTTGTGTATACATATATTTACTTGTCCACATATATTTATATCATATGCTCGTATAAGTATATCGATGAGTGCACTTATAAATACTCGTAAATACCGGAGTGGTGTGTTTAGATAAAGTTGGTACTTAAGTAGGTTTCCCTGTCTTGTTCTGATGCATGGCACAATTTTTTTGTATTTATCTATGTGAATATAATGTAGATTTGCGTAATTAAAAAAATATATAAATTATATCTCCTGATTCTAAAATTGATACAAAATCCTAAAATTATGATACAAACGTTTGCCTTTTGCCGAAAAAATTTTATTAATTTGGATTTGCGTTCACAATTAATTATGATTGAATACAAAAGTATGTATGTAAATATAAATATACGTATGTTTATTACATTAACTGATAAAATTATATTAAAAAAAATTGTGTTTGTAGGAAGCCTATTTTTGTCTACCATAAAAGTATTGCTAATTAAATATTATAGCTGATGATAATATATCATCGCTATCATCAAATATAAAATGCTTCGCAAAAAAATTTATGTTATTAAAGAGAAAATTTTGAGTACATTTCAATCTGAATTAAATATTTGTAGTTTAGAAACGGAGGCTATTTTATAAACATTATTTATGTTATGATTATGCAATCCGTAGTTTCTTTAATTTTTTTGTTTTTTTTCTTTTTTTTTGATTAGGTTAAAATTGGTTCCAAACCTAAGAAATTAAAATTTAATGCATTACAATTATTCTGACTAAAGCTAATCATGGGTAAAACCAAGAACTGGTACAAACTGGTACCGAAACAAAGCAGGAAAAATCCAGTTCTGTTGAATGTAAAAATAAAAGTATTAAATTCACTTACATCTACTGTGTAAAACTCAATGTTAGATTTTGCGTAATGCATACGGTTAGCGGCTTTGTGTTGATTTTATGCTTTTAAGCTTAATTATTTATATACATTTGTCTTGTTACCATCTCATGCTCTAGCAACCTGAATTAAAAATAAATGCATAGCCTTTCGTGTGTGTAAAATATTATACATATACGAATGCATGTATATTGGCAATTTCATTTATTATCAACAGTTTAAATAAGAGTTCCATCAACAGAATTTTTTCAGTAAAAATCCGCCAAACATGTTTAATTATAAATAACCATTGGGCGATGCGGCTTCATAGATCATATCAATGACCTTAAACTATTTGTAAACTTGACATGTATTGTAATAAAGCGCAATTGTTTTTGAATCAGACGCAAACTGAGAATATTCCGGTTTCTATTGTCAATATCTCATTAACAATAATTAATTAAAGGTACACTGCTCTTGTGAAGTAAATAATATTTATACGAAAATATGTACTGTAATGTGCTTATATAAACGTGATGATGTATATATATATATATATTATACATAATGCCTTATTTATAATATATAAATGTATGTTACATACAAACCTGTACATTTGTCAAAGATTATAGTTGTTATTTGTCTTATGTTGGGAGTAAAGATGCTAACTGGTTTAAAACTGGTGATGAATAAAGTAAAATAGTTGTTGAATGAAATTTATTAACTGCTTTTGGAAGATAAGCTTCATTATAAACAACTATGAATCTGAAATCTGATGCCAGTTTAAGGTGGACAGTCACAGAATAATTGATCATGCGATAAAGTCGTTAGCATTATAAGCGGAAGGTGGAGGAGTGAATTTGGAAAAAAAGATAATTCAATTTCTTGGAATTGGTTTTCAAGATACGAAATTTGATGAAGTATCATACCACATTAATCAAATGCATTCATTTGAAATAAAGTTCTTTCTTTAGTTATACTTGGTCGAAATTCAACTTAGAATTTTGAAACATTCTTTATTGTCGTTTTAACTTTAAAAGATAGGATTAGCCAGTTATAGTTTTCCTAAGGTTTAAGTAACACTAAAATACCTGTACCTAATACAGGTATTCGTTCTCGATTGAGTCTACTTCTTTTGACTTTTACTAGTGAAATTTTGGGTTCTACATCAGAATCGAAGAGCTTATCATTTTACTATTTTCTAATGCTTCTGATATCGTTTTTTTTCTATCCTTAAAATGTCTGCTAATCTAACACCAACAACAGCGTTTCGGGATAAAGAAAGTGAGAAGTTCATGTTAGCTTACATTAGTTAGTGAATTTCTTACAGCATTTGTTGCACATTAAATAAAGGACTGTTTTCTGCAGTTGTATTTCTGTTCAGGCTTGACCTGTTCCGATTTGTTACTTCGTAACTTCGTGATATCATCCTTATTGTTGGTTGTTGGTTTAAAGTTGTGTAATGCACAACTTTTTTCTTAAAGTGGTATTCTCCCCACAGTGGGTGGCCGTAGCTCAAGTATTAGTGTATTGGCTTTCCAGTCGCCCCCGGAAGATGTTCTTTTTTTCAGGCAACTAAAATCTCATGATATAAATGTTTGTGTAAAATACAAGAACGCTCGCCGTGAGATGACCCAGTCGCAAAATTTCTCCTTCACAACTTCCAGCGTTACGTCCCTTGTATGGCATGTAGCGCTGACTTGGTGGAACCACAGCTCGGATATATCAATATTGTTGAGCTTTGACCATAGAAAGTCGGTTAACATCGCTCTATACCTGAGACCATTGACGGTAACGGTGTCTTCTTCCTCATTTCGAAAGAAATAAGGTCCGATGATGCCGCCATGCCATATACCGCACAAAACAGTCAATCTTTCAATCTTTTTTTTTTTTATAACTTAACAGTCAAGTGGGTGTGAATACACTTATAATGCCTCTAATGACTAAATTCCTGGTGGAAGTTTGCTTGATGTTGATTTCTAGTCAACTACTCATCTTACTTGATTTTCGTTAACTGAAAAAATGAATATGTCTTGTGGATGCATTGATGCTTGGCCGAACACTTGTGGATTGTGTTCGCTCCAATAACGGCCATTTTTCCTGTTGACATAGCCGCTGAGCCTAAAATGGTCCTCGTCCGAGAATATGATTTTTTGGCCAAAATCCGGATTTCCGGCCAACATTTCCAGCGCCCATTTAGCAAACTCACGGCGTTCTCTATGAATGCCCGGCTTAAATTCTTGCGTCAGCATAATCTTATATAGATGTAGGCCAAAATCCAACAGCAAAATAAGCCGGGTTGACTCTCTGGCGATGCCCAATTCAGCTTATCGGCCCCGAACCGACATTTCTGGGTCGTCTTCGATACTGGCCGCTACGGCGGCCATTCATTTCGCACCAATGTATGTCTGGTTGGCGGCTTAAGATCCAAAAGGGTGTACTCACACTCAAATTTTTCCACGGTGCGACGAATTGCCTGCACACTGAAGCCATGATGACGACCGACCTCAACACGAAATTCACGTTGCGTATTTATAACTGAGCCGGAATTTCCATAATATTGTTTAATACATACGAGTATAATAATTTTCGCACGTTCGACAACCGTAAATGGATGGATGAACTTTACTGAATATTTTGACAGCTGGATGTCATTGGTAACTTTGACATCTGCTGAAAAATACTAATTGGAAAAGACTATCATTGCTATCAGGTCACCCGTTAGCCGTTTTCTTAATATTTTTTTTTCTATTTTTATAGGGTTTTCGTTAATATTTTGCCTGTACATGGATATAGGTTCTTTAAACGTTGTACTGATTGCCCTTACTTGAGGCAGTTATGGCTTAATGTGTTTTTTTTTATTGGGGGTAATAAAAGAAAAGCGCCGCGAATGATCTTAAATTATTTTATTTGGGTTAACAAAATTTTATATATATATTTTTTTAAAAAAAACAAAAATGTTTTTAATTTTCAGGCCTACAACAAATGCAATCATGGGTTTAACATTTGCTTCATATGTACTGCAACCGTTCTTTTCCGAGGAATGTAAAATACCAGAAGGTGCCTTGCAATTATTAGCAGCTGTGACGATTTGTTTTCTTACTTTTTTAAACTCATACAACATGAAAGCTACAACGAAAATGCAGAATGTTATTATGTTCACCAAAATTGCAGCATTAGTTTTAATAATTATTCTCGGCCTTGTTTGGATGGCAATGGGTATGTAGACATTTTTTTTCATACAATATTAAACAAAGTAATAATAAAAGAAGTTAGTTCAAGATAACTATTCGTATATCAGCTTTGTATTAAAGTGAGAGTTTTTAAAATGGAGTTTTTTTTTTAATAATATTTAACTTGGTTTAGTTAGATTTTATTTATTATAGTTAGTTAATTAGAGTATTTAATTCATAAAATGCATAAATACAAATTTAAATACAATTTCTTAGCCATTATCGGTTTGGCCGAAGGCCGATTTTAAACATTTATAAACATTTATACCTATTTTTATAATTTACAAATTTCAAAAAAAAAGTTCAAATTACAAATTTAAAATTTTCACCAATTATGGTGTTTCGATAACGTAGAGCAATTGTTGTATAACTACATATATAATGTGTCCCTCTGCTGCCGTTGAGTATGCTTATCGCTTCATCCAGCTCGAGCGTACGTACTCCAAAGATATTGAAACGGAACTCTGTTAAAGTGGGGCATTCTGCTAGGAAGTGGTACACATCCTCTCGTTCTTTCCGGTTACATATGGTGCACAGTATAGGAAGATCTGGGCGGTGTGGGATATTTAATTTTTTTTTTTATAATATACGCGCGCCTAAGGGGTTATGATACCCTTTTACTGTTGCCAGGGCGCGGGCGGAAAGATAGAAGAAGGAGAAAGGAAAGCATTGTTGTGATGTAGTGGTTTGAAACTCAGGTGTGTTTGGTTTCGATATTGGCTCTCCAGGGGTGCGAATCCGAATAGGACGGAGAGATTTTCTTCACTCGAAATGATTCCGGTTGTGAATATTAACGGTTTATTTGTACTTGAAAACCCTACAACAGCCAAATCTACATGTCACTGTTATGCCTTCACACGCAGATTTTTCTGACTGAGTTCCAATTACACAAATGAAAACTTTGTCATGGCTAAGATTCGAACCTTGACCCTCCGAGTGAGAAGCGATTGCTAGTACCACTACACCACGGCCGCCCCTAAGGGATAAGCGTTCCCCCCCCCCTTAGTCTAAAAAGGGTGCTCATATCATATCAGTGGATATGCCATCTAAGAAATATGTTTTGTTCCGTAGATCGCGGCTCAGTCTGCTATAATAAAATCTGTGTTGGGATGCCACCGCTTCACTTAGAAATTTATCATATATACATATAACATTCGATCGTTTTTTTTCCAATAAGATGTGCATATAAATAACTTTTGGTCGTTTTTTTCCAATAGGGAGCTAAACTTATTCTTCAAAGATACTAACTACTCGTTGGGGGTAACAGATAGATTGTATTCGCATTCAGATGCCAGACTTTCCTAATCTTTTACGCAAGCTCCCATTGTCAATAGCATTTGTGATAGAACTATTTTGGTTAGTCTGTCTTCGTTCATTGCCATAACTCGTACCGCATAATTTATGTGTAGTTTGAGAGTGTCCAAAAACTGCGGCGTAATGCATGTCTCCAAATGGACCATGTAAAATAACGAAGAAACTTTTCTACCTCATGGAATGGTCGATACCCTCATATTTGTGCTCCATAAAGGTCTATGGAAGATGCAGTTGCGCGGAGTATTTTCAGCTTCGCGCTGTGGGATATATTTTTATTGTTGATGCAATTTGCCCAAACAGCACCGACAGCACCCTTTGCTTCTGCTAATTTTGATGTTAAGTGCCTCATGTTCAGGTTTGACGTAATCAAAACACCTAAGTATTTATACTCGCGCACAATTTCAATTGGCTCACCCTGATACGTCCATTTTTCTCGTCGGCAGTACTTCTCCCCACCTTCCCTGAAAATCATCATCTCTGATTTTGTTAGGCTTGGAGACAAGTTCCAGGTCTTGCAGTAGTTTTCCAGTTTGTTTATCATCAGCTGCGCACCTTCTATAGTATCTGCAAGTAGAGCCATATCATCTGCAAATAACAGCGCAGGAATTTGTGTTCTGCTTATCTCTATTCCTCTTTTAATAGCGTCTATTATAGTATGTCGTTAATATATTAAATAAATAGCAAAGGTGCTAAGGATACATCCTTGTTTTACATCCATAGTCGTTCGGAACTCCTCGAATAAGTGGTTCTCGTCACAGATGTACCCCGTGTTACTTTCATATATAGCCCTTAAAACGTTAATGACTTTGGTTGAAAATCCAATTTTGTAGAACTTGTAAGAAAGAGATTCGCGTGGTATGGTATCAAATGCTGCTCGGAAACCAACGAAAAATACATACGGTTTTTTGCGCCTCTTATAGGTTTCTGCTATGTTCACAACTGAAAATATTTGGTCAATTATTGAATACTTAGATCTAAAACCTGCTTGAAATTCATGAAAAATTTTCTTGTTTTCAACCCACGTGGTTAGCCTGTTGAAGAGTACAGCTGCAAATAACTTCATTGACGCATTTAGAAATGATATTCCTCTATAATTAGCCGATTCCTCGTAGTCTCCCTTTTGTGTAACGGGTATATTATCGCTCTGAGACGTCAGCCGTTTCGAAGATCCGATTAAATTCTGTTGTAAGCGCTGTTAGAAATTCGGGGGTACAGTTCTAGTAGAATTCAAAGGGCACGCGATATCCTCCTGGTGCTTTATTCATCTTTGCTTTGGTAATTGCACTTCGAACATCTTCTAATGTAATTGCGGTATCCAGGAATTCGTCCATAATCAAAGGTGCTGTGTAGATTTGCGGTGTGTTTATTTATTTATTGTAAGTGTTCGGATATTAATTTTATTTCTAATCACACGAATTGGTCTTACGAGTAGGACTAGAAATTAATGAGAAAAGGAGCGAAGCCGATCGCAAACAAATTTTAAACAAATAAGCGGTATGATTTGGATCATTTTCCATTTAAAAATACAAGTTTTTCGAAAGGTTCAGATTTTTAGGGCTTTATTAATACATATTACGATATTTCTGAAAATGTTTATATTCTTTTACTCAAAACTGCCAAAAACTTTACAGTTGTGTATTTTGCGCTCAAAATTCAGGTATAGTATAGGTATAGGTTACAAGCACTTATAAAATGCTGATTTGAAATTTTTAAAATAAATTTTAAAAATACGAACCAATTTCATTATAAAAAAAAATAATATTTCAACATTTTTGTGATTTGATTAAAAATTGTTTGTGATAATAGTTACAGCAGTAACTACATACTAGATACCATTTATCTGTGCCTTTTCTTCTACGTATAATCAGGGTGAAAAGAAATATGTATACCTATATTATTAAATTTTAATAAACATTAACCAAAATATTATCGAGCTAATTTAAAAGATGAAATATTTGGGTATACAGTTTGATTATAGGTCAGGAAGCTCCCAAGAAATAGTTATGCGGCAGTTATTTGTAGTTTTAAGTTTCATTACAACTTTCAGTAATGATTACTAAATGTTTGATCCGTACACCTATATAAATCAATATACGAGTAATTAGTAGAAACGAATAATACATTTCCGGAATTCTTCGTTAGCTTTAAAATGTTTGCACGCTGTGTTCCAGATTTGCATTTTTAGGCTTAAGAATGAATCATTATTTCGCAATGCGTCTGAAGAAAGACTTGAGGGTAAATGGGCTTGATGGGAATCCAAAGCGGATCATCGGTTACGGTTATAAGAACTACATACAGGCTGAATGACTCGAACTCCAACTTTTTAAAATGCTATAATTTTTTTATTTTTTGATAAATTTTATTTTGCCCGAGCACAAAATGTTGGAAAATACATCAATTTTCAAAATGTATCAGTAGTTTTCAATATGTCTACCTTTGGCGCGAATAATGGCCATGAGACGGCCGAAGAAAGCATCGCACGCTGCACGCAAGTGGCTCTGCGGTATTTTGGCCCATTCCCGGCGAAGTGCTTGTTTGAGGTGGTCCAAACTTTGGTATTTTGTGAGATGGTGCCGAGTCTTGTTGAAATGTCCACGGTCTCCGACCGAAATAATTCTTTGCCCAAGGCTTTAATACTGCCTCTAAGACAGTTTCACGGTATACGATCGCATTAATTTTGACGCCACGGTCCAAAAATACGAGCAGAGAGCGACCATCGGCGGTTATGGCGGCCCAAACCATTACCATCGGTGCTGCCTGCTTTCTGGTGGCCGTCCGAAGGTGTAAATTTTCGAAGGACCTCTCTGGCAAGTTAACTCGGTCATTTTGTTTGTTGACATATTGCTCGATAACAAATGGCGACTCATCGGAAAAAACCAAATTCGGCAACTCACCACTTTCGTGCAAGCGTAGCAACTCCTTCGCTCTTTCGACTCTAACTTTTTTCTGTTGCGGTGCAAGATCGTGTGCTTTTTGGAACTTCAATGGCTTGAGCCCAAGCTCATTTTTCAGTATGTTTTGCATCCGTTCCAACGATATGTTGAGCTCACGAGCCATTTTTCTTCCACTTCGACGCGGATTTCGCTCAATTCGAGCCTTCACATTCCGAACCATTTCTGCCGATGTTGCTGTTGTTTTATGACCACCTCCATGGCGTTTTGCGACGCTGCCAGTATCACGGTAACGAGCTACGGCTCGAGACACAGAAGATTTATTCACGTTGAGGTGCTGGAGGGCTCTAACGATAGCTACTTGTGGTTTTCCAGCCAAATATAAAGCAATCACACTATCATGTTTAATTCCATCGCGGATAAAATTTTTTCAACACAACTGAGACGCAAATCGTTAAAAAGGCTTGTAAATAATAAAATTATCTGTCATGTGTCAAAATTTGAGATCACTGTCATGAACGGTTTGGAAATTATAGCAGTCTGAAGTTGGTTGCAGTTCGAGTCAGTCAGGGTGTAGATTATATTTTTTTTGGATTAAAACAACAAAAAAATGGACGAGGTTCAACGGAATGTACAAACATTCTTGGAGTAAATATTCACTTAAACTGAACAAAATTTTTAGAGATTCAAAAAAAATAGAAACATTACGTTCAGCTAATACAATTAAAAATAAAAATAATTTACTTTCTAAACAAAAATTATAAAACGAAATTAAAACTACATATGTATATTCTAGCAGCCTATCATTTTTTGTTTATCTAGTAACTATAGCAGCCAGCAGCCAATAGCAGCCAGCAGCCAATAACAGCCAGCAGCCAATAACGGCGAATGTTGTACCAGCTACGTGTTCAGCACTTCCATAGTATGCCTGACAACAGGCAGGTGGACATACTGGGATTACGTTTTCAAACAGATTTACTTTTGTTTCGGCCTGGCCTAGTTTATTTACAGCTTTACATACATAGGCGCCATATTGTCGTTTTTCGATAGTAATTACTCGTAAAGTTGAATCAGTGAATTCATCTGCAGTAGCAAGATGGGAAATGCTATAATGTTGATTGTTCGATAATTGTATGAGTATATCATCTTTTAACCAAACAATCGCTGGTGGGGGTATGTTTCGATGTGACATTCTAAGTCCATATCATATTGGAGAGCTTGGCCAAAACGGGGACGTGGAACTGATATCACAGGGTCAAATTCTATTTCCAAATTCATATTATAGCGATCACCTTTGTTAACACCATTATCAGCTACATAATAATATGTTCATCGATCTTCCTTTATTTTTAGAATATTCTTCATCGTCATCTTCCACCTGATGAATGTTCCTCAATTGCAAATCCTTTCGCCCCGGGAATACGGTTGCGAGGTGCCCCTGCATGCCGCATGCATGGCATGCGCCCAGCTCTCGTTTGGGTTTTCGGCACACATTCGCCATGTGTCCCATTGAATTACAGTTGAAGCACCTTACTCGCATTTGTGGTGCTGGTGCTGAATTTTCACTCGTTCGTACTTGTCTTGATGTGCCAGGTATGTGTGGCGTTCCTTTTTGTTTGACCTTTTCGAAGGCACGCAGTATCTGCGTGCGGCTAGTGTAACTATTGATGAGCGCTTGCAAACGAAGATTTTCATCTGTGATACTTTCGATGATGTACTCAACTAATTCTTCTTCATCTAAGTCAAGGCCGTGGGTGAGGATAATCTTGTCGATATAGTAATCCGTGAAACTCTCGTTTGCGTTCCACTTTCTTGCCTCGAACCGTCTCCTTGTCGTCAGCTTTTCCTCTCGTCTGTAATAGAGTTCTCTCATTTGTTTTTTTAGGTCATCAGCACTTTCCTCCATGAAATTTGGTTTTGTATACAACCACTGTTGTACTTTGCCTTTTAATTTCGACAACATTAAGGTTCTTTAGGTAATGTCGTCGAGGTGGTATACTCTAGCCAAATTCGATAGCTGCTGTAGCCAAATGTCTAACATCGGGCTGCCGTCGTATTCTAGTAATAAATCCTTTACTTTATTAAATGGTACGAGTACTTGGTAGACGGCCCTGAGTTCTGTCATTTGTCTCTCGTTTGTGTTCTCGCTCGTTCTTGCATCATTTAAATCAATCTTGCTCATTTGTCGCAACATTTTATTTTCTCGTTCAATTATTTCTTTTTCCTTCTTCGAGACTTCTATCTCTCGTTTGAGAAGTTGCAAATCTCGTTCTTTTGGTCTCCCATTTGTGTTGTTTTTGTTGGTGTCATCAACTTCCACATCTGCCTCTATGTTATCGTTGTTCTCGTTATCTGCGCCGCCGTCGTTGTTGTCGCCTTCGTCACCCTCTTTTTCCATCGAGATGAAACTACCACGCTCGACTTCTGGTATCGCCATAAGTTTTTGTAACCAGAACTTCAGTTGCGCAGCTGACAACTTTTAGATTTCGCTGTCCATTGTTGATACCGTTAGAGAAAAGAGAGAATACAAAACACACAAAACAAAAAAAAACTGTTGCACAGTTGCGACGTACGCGTCGCTTAAGATTTAATTTTTATTTTTTGTCTTGCCCAACGTTGCGTATATATGTATATTTTTTTTTCGCGAGGCGTTTAACTTATCCCACTTCTGAAATTGTAAGCTTAGATTTTAACTTTTTTCACTCGTTTGTTCCGATCAAAAAAAAGACGTCCGAATACGTTGGCAGATATAGGTACATCGAGTGCTTTATTTGAAAAATATCAGTACCTAACCGGCAGTCCCTCTTTATTCAGCCAATTCAGCTTCTTTCTTTCTCACTTTTGTCTTTTATATTGTTCTCTTTTTTTTTCTTTGTTGACACAAGTCAACAACAGGTAAGTAATGTCTGAGACAAATACATATCAAAAATCAAAAAGAACGCCTGGCATTCATTTTGAGATCAACTGGTCTGATGTTATCTGCTCCAGGACTTTTTTTGTTACTTAGTTGACAAAATATTTTGTAAACTTGGATTTCTCCTGCTTCCTCCAAATAGATACTTTGTTGAAGTTGGCGGTGCTCGTGGTCTGAGGTTTTTGTGTCACAGACATGAATAATGTTTGCCGCTTGATTCGAAAACCGCTCCGCAAATTCCTCAACAACGTTCTTTAAGCCTTCGGAAGCATTTGGAAAATTGCTTTTGATTGTTTCACCTACTAAACGTTTCTTTCTTAAAAGTAGTTCACTCACAATACTAAACGTTTTCCTCGGGTCATTATTGGCATCTAAGAATTTTTGTTTGTAGTAATTGGCTTTTATAAGTTTTTAGTTTTTAATAATTGTGTTTCGATACCTCTTATATTCATCTTCAAACCTCTTACATCTGGGGCTATTTTTCCTCCTCCTACTTAACTCATCCCTTTGCTTGCACATGTGGATTATTTCTGGAATGATCTACGGCTTATGTTTCCGTGTTATTTTGGTTGTGGTGGTTTTGCTTGCTTCAGTGTAATTTTATTCATTTCTTTAAGAAAATTACGTCATTTTTTGGAGTATTGCCAGTCTGTATTATGTATAAGCTCATTAACTTTTTACTGATTAATGTATTTAATCTCAGCATTAGAAGGTGTTTCTGTGCTATTTAAACCCATCGTTGCATACAAAACAACGTAATGCTCAGAAAGATCGGTTTCGATTACTGTGCTGAGAATATGCCACGCTTAGTTATGCTCACATACACATGGTCAATTAACGTTGCAGTGTTATTTGGTACATCAACACGCGTGGGTCGTTTGATAACGCTTGTCAACCCCAACCCTTTCGAAGCCATCATCTCCATGTATTTTAAAACAAGTGAGTTATTCTCATCTTGGATGTTAATATTGATATCTCCCAGCACAATATTTTCCTTATTGCCTTTTAAAATGCCATCTAATTCAATGAATCTTCCAACACTGGGTCTGGGTCACCTGCATATTGCATGTATGTATAAGCTTTTGTTCACCGTTATGACATATTTCCAGGCGCATGCCCTCATAGTTAATTGGATTCGTTGGTATTATTGTGTAAGTTATATTTTTTTTTTCTATAAATTGCAACTTCTCCGCCTTTCGTGGTATCACGATTTATGAATTCAGGATTAAAACTGTCGATGTTATAAAAGATATTTTTTCTCTTTGGTATATTAATTTCATTCAGTACCAATAGATCGACATTACATAGCACATTATCAATTTCTGCTATAAAGACATCCCATGTTTTTGTAATCGATCTTATATTAAAACTTATGCAACAGAAGTCCATTTTTTCCAAATACGTTTTTTCTATGCCAGTAACACCATGTATTACCCTAAAGGCAACATCAGCTTTACTACATGTGCTTTCAATTTTGTTTTTGTTTGTATTTTCTCAATTATTACTCGTACGTTCAAAAACAAGGCTTAGCTGTTCATCTTGTTTACATCATCGCACGACCCTATGTGTATTGTTTTGCCGTTTTCGTTTTTATTTTGCTAATATTTTGCCGGCTGTTTCCCACACGAAGCTTCAGTTCCACTCTCTAGCTTTGTTTTTTGTTAGCCAGAGAAGGTGCTTATTAGTAGGTGTGAGGTGATTGTTTACATATATCAATGTTTCAATTTCGGGTGTTGTACTTTGAACAGGGCCATTGCAAGTATTTTCTCAGATTTGTTGCATGCGTGGCTTGTGAAAGAGACGATTATTGTTGATTTGTTTGGGTTTTCTTTGTTAGTTCTGTAAATGTCAGTGACATCCGAGTTGCATATGTTTAATGTTTTGCCTAGTGATTAGACAATTTCAATTAGATTTTCGTTTTACGTCGGTGGAATTTTTTTAATTTCTATGTTATTTTTTAATAATTGTTGTTCAAGCCCGTTAGTTTTTGTTTCTATTAGATAAATTTGTTGGTCCTTTTTCTGATTACTTTCTTTTCATTGTTTAGAGTCATATGTTGTTTTATCTCTTCATATTTATTAGCCATCAATTCACAACTAGTGTTTATGTCAGCCATTTCCTTTCGCATTTTGCGCATTTCATTTAAAAGTGTGTCGGGGATCGTTTCGCAGTGCCATTGCTATGGAAAGGGCATATCTTAGGGCTGCCAGATAGTAGACCAGCTGAGGTACGTAGATTGAAATGTTTGGAAAAGCGGCTTAGCCGATAGCCATTACTCAAAAGGAACATCGATTCTGTATTATCAAAAAAAAAAAAGGATATACCCGTAAATTGACCAGTAACGAAATTGAGGGAGAAGCTCAAATACGAGTTTGGTATTTGCCTATATTTCCGGTAGTGAATCAAAGTAAGCCAGCCAAAGTGCGGATCGTATAGGATGCGACATTAAGCGTTGCAGGAGTGTCTCTCAACTCACTACTACTAACCGGCCCAGATAACTTATCTTCCCTCTTTGAGATTCTATTTCGTTTTCGACAGCGTAAGTTTGCCATTTGTGGAGAAATAAAGGAGATGTTCCACCAAATTTTGGTTGTGGAAGAGGATCAGAATGCCCAAAGGTTCATCTGGAGAAACAAATTCTCAGGAGCAGTGGAAGGACTTTGTGATGCAAGTTATGACCTTTGGCTCAACATGCTCTCCATGCTGTGTACAGTTTATAAAAAATAAAAACGCGGAAGAGTATGCGTCGCAGTTTCCCAGAGCGGTGGAAGCAATCAGGAAAAATTGCTACGTTGACCAATTTCTCGACAGTTTTGATACGAAGGAGTAAACAGTGCGTGTAGCCGAGGAAGTTATAAAAATTCATCAAAAGCCGGATTCAAAATTCGAAATTTCGTGAGTAATTCAAAAGGAGTGCTTGGGCAGCTCGGAAAAAGATCGACATATTTTGAAAAATGTTCAAAAATCGGAATAGTCTAAATGAATCCGAAAAGATTTTGGGTATGTGGTGGTCGCCTGCTGAAGATCTGTTTTCCTTTTCTTGCTCTTCGCGAAAATTAAGTACCAAGTTGATGGATGGAGATCTGGTTCCCACAAGAAGAGAGGTTCTGAAAACGTTCATGAGTATTTTCGACCCTTTGGAACTTATTGCGAATTTTATGATATTGCTAAAAATTCTTTTGCAAGAAATATGGCCAGCTAGTACTTAATGGGATGATCACATCAGTGACGAACATTTCCATGCCTGGTGTGAATGGTTGAGCCTTTTACTGAAAATCAGAATGTTTAAAATAAAAAGACCGTATTTGCATAAGATAAATTTCGACCGAAACTGTCGTGTAAAGCTTCACAAGTTTGCTGACGCTAGTACTTATGTGTTCGCCGCAGTAGCGTACCTCCGAGTAATACGAAGCGATTAGACGCAATGCGCTCTTATTTGTTCCAGGTCGCCCCATTGAAGCCAATATTGATTCCGCGTTTGGAATTGGAAGCCGCTGTACTGGGTGTAAGAATGGCGAAATCCATCGTAAGAGGACATTCAATACAAATACATAAAAGGTATTTCTGGTCGGACTCACAAACTGTGCTATGCTGGATCAAAAGCGACAGTAGAAAATATAAACAATTCGTGACATTTAGAGTGGGTGAGATTTTCGAAGAATCAAGTCTAAGCGAATGGCATTGGATATCAAGCAGTGACAGTGACAACACTAAACTAGACTTCACATCAGATAGCCGCTGGTATATGGGACCACCCTTATTGTACCAACACGAGAATAGATGGCCAGCTGAAATATCCATTCACCCTACTAAAGAAGAAGCTCGAATATTAACCCATCAAATCCCGGGTGCGACACTTTTCATCGATCTTGGACGGTTTTCGTTATGGATAAAACCGTTGCATACATACTCCGTTACATACATTGCCTACGTAATAAGTGGAAAACGAGCATTAAACTAAAAAAATCGAATATTGGTGCGGAACGAATTGAGTACGATTTTGGAACCATCAGCACTAACTGTCGCTGAAACTTATTTGTATGTGCTCTGTCAATCCGAGTGCTTTAAAAAGGAGTGGAGTATTCTAAAAAGTAATAAGGATGGATTGATGGACAGACTTTAGCTTGATAAAATAAGTCCCTTATACCATTTGGATCCGTGTATGGATATCTATAATGTTATACGTATGAAGGGCCATGTTGATGCGTCAGAGCATATCCCTCATAATTCTAAAAGACCGATAATATTACCCAAAGATCATCGTATAACTCTTCTCATCTTCAAGACTTTCACGAAAGATTCAAACACCAATTTTTCGAAAAGGTCATAAACGAGATCCGGCAACTCTACTACATTCCCGTCTTAAGGGCATCGCTAAAAAAAAATACAAATTTTTTGCCAACTATGCAAAATACGTCGAGCTGTTCCGAACCCACCCCTGATGGGTGAGTTACCACCAGCTAGACTCAAATCGTTTACCCTACCGTTTTTTTACGTTGGGGTTGACTACTTTGGACCTATGATGTTTATTGTAGGGAGGCATCTGGAGAAGCGTTGGGGGTGCTATTTACCTGTCTTACTGTTAGGGCAATCCACATAGAAGTAGCCTACAGCCTATCAAGTGACTCATGCATTCTAGCGCTGAAGCGCTTCTGCTCGAAAAGAGGTAAGCCGGTTAAGCTATGGAGAGACAATGGCAATAATTTTAGAGGAGCTTCGGAAGAGCTGAAAAGAGAACTATCTGGCATAAATAAAAGCAAATTAGCAAACGCGGTCTTACATGAAGGCAAAAAGTGGAACTTTATTCCACCACACATGGGGGGAGCTGGGAACGATTAGTACGCTTAGTAAAACAAGTCTTGATGCAAATAAAGCCCAATCGAAACCCAAAAGATGAGCTCTTTCATAGCATGATGACAGAAGCCGAGAACATGGTGAATTGTAGACCTCTTAACTACGTGGCAGCTGACGGGGAAGCTGCTGAAGCTTTGACAACAAACCACTTCCTTCTTGGTTCCTCTAGTGGAAACAAATATTTTGGTGAATTGAGGGATAATGCTGCTGAAAAGGAACTGGAAATTTTGAATAGTATACATTTTTTGTATAACTACTTATGATGATTATGAGATGCCTGTCTAATTGTACTTTCACAAAAGTACAAACTTTTCTCGAAATATTCTTTAGGTATTTCCTTAAAGGTATTGATACTTAATATGGAATACCCGTTTGTATGAATATTTCAAATATATGTATATATTAGGGAAACATTCTGGAGCCATAAGGGGACTAACATCATGCCCAGTTTCGGTTTCAGTAATATCTGGTCAAGTTTTAGATTTCTTTTGTTAATTAGGGGAACTAAGATAACTTTGTTGTGGTTAATTAAGAGATTTTAATTAACGCAACAGTAGATAATGCTGAAAACAGATTATGCATTGCATCATATTTTATATTTACTTTGCGTGCTTTCTGTTAAAAATTACGACGCCGGTTGCTTATATTACCTAGTAAGTTAGTGATGACGAGTGACCACAGGAGGGATGATAAAATGAGCATGTTGAACAGTTTCTAGCTGCTCTAAGTGCCGTGGCCTTATAAGAGTGCGGAAGGATCTTCTCTTTCTTTAGGAAAATTGATTCGAGTGCAAAAGTGTATCTATTTTTTGGATCAATCAATCAATGTTTAATAATTGTGCGGCATTTCTACAAAGTTGCAAAATTATTTGAATACTTTATGTTATCCTATAGGCTTGCCTGGTAGCGTTTTACTTATATTTACAATATGTGGAATTTCTTTATAACATAAACAGCTCTCAAAATCTTACCTCATTTTTTCCAGGCAATGTCGAAAATTTCAACAAACCGTTCGAACATTCACAAACAGATCCTGGAAAGTTATCTGTAGCATTTTACTCAGGAATATTCTCATACGCTGGTTGGAATTATTTAAATTTTATGACTGAGGAACTTCGAGATCCATACAAAAATCTACCTCGTGCCATTTATATATCTTTGCCTTTGGTAACAGCTATATATGTTCTCGCAAATATATCATATTTAGCTGTATTAACACCACAACAAATGATTGCATCTGACGCTATTGCTGTGGTAAATTTCAATAAAACAAAGTTATAAGAAATATGTTGAAATGAATTTATTGTTTTAGACATTTGGAGCAAAAGTATTAGGTGTTTGGTCAATAATAATACCAATAATGGTAGCAATCTCGGCTTTCGGTGGTTTGTCAGTACATATAATGACATCTTCCCGAATGTGTTTTGTCGGTGCTAGAAATGGACATATGCCAGCTTTACTCTCACATATAAACGTTAACAAATTCACTCCCACACCATCTTTAGTATTTCTGGTAAGTAGATTAAAATGTTACTTTTTTGTCGCAAGTACTCGTAATATGGAATACTTATTATCTAGTTAAACATTTCATGTGGAATTTCCATTAGGCAGATCTCTTTCTTATCTATTTCTATTCCAATTTTTTTTTCTATCTTGATCAGTTTTTTTACTTAAATCCACATAAAGTTTTATCTGTTTGGTGCTAAATATTGTTTTGCCTTTAAATTTCAAAAATTAATAAACTGCTGCCTACTATGGCCATGGCATAGTCTATCCATACTCATTGTGTGTTGCCTCTACTCTTATATTCCATCATGCAAAAAGAAACGCTTTCCTATGGTTCTTAAAAGTATTTTTCGATTCCGGCTTTCAACTCGCAATTCGCTTCAAATTTAGCACCATGCAACGTTAAACAAATTGACTTTATTGTGTACTATCCTCGTACCAGCATATTTGTACATATGTACTATTCTATTTAATTTATTTGATTTAATTTTAATTTAACAAGAAAATAAGTAGGTTTTATGGGGTTAATTTTTGATAATAAAATTGTGTAGTCCCAGGAGTACCCGACCTAAGAAAGAAAACACAAAAAAATTGGGGAAAAATATGTTTATTTCTCTACGTAGTCTCCTTGTAGTTCAATACGCTTTTGCTAGCGATGGTTCAATATCTTCGATACCCTGTTTATAGTGGGAATCGTTGAGGACCTTAAAATAGCCATCAACCGCAGACTATACCTCTTTACTGTTGGCAAATCTTTTACCACCGAGCCATTTTTTCAAATTCGAAAATAGAGCGGACTAAATCTGGCGAATAGGGTGTATAAGGAACTAATTCGAACTTTAACACCGCGATTACGGATGAGTGAACTTGGGCATTGTTTGGATGAGAAAACACTATTTTCTTCGTTAAATGCGTTCGTTTTTTTCTTGATTTCATCTTTCAAACGCTGCAATAAGTTCGGATAATACAATACACGCCGTTGATTGTTTTTCCTTTCAGAAGATAATCAATGCAAATTATCCCACGCGCATCCAAAAAACTGACGCCATGACCTTGCCTGCAGTTGGAACTGTCTTCGCCTTCCTTGGAACCAATTCTCTACTTGAAGTCCATTGTTTTGACTGTTCCTTCGTCTCGGGTGTGAAGTGATCGACACATGTTTCATCCATGGTTATGAATCGACACGAAAACTCGGCTTTATTTTGCTGTGAAACTTCGCCAAATACTCGATTGAAACATCCTCATGACGTGGTTTTTGTTCCATTGTGAGTAATCGCGGCACCCATCTTGCGCACAAGCTTTCTCATGTCCAATTTTTCAGTCAACATGCGATGTACAGCGACGGTCATCCAATACCATTTTGTGGATTTTTTTCAACATTTCTGGTCAACTCACCTCATTTGGTCAACTCGTACGGACTAACCGCCATCTATACGTCAGGTCGGGTACTTCTGGGCCTACCTTCGTATCACTTCCTTTGAGTGCTTAAGGCGATGGTTTCAGATGGTCCCGCAAAAAAGAAATCGCACGGGGTTAAATCGGCGGCCAGTTTTTTAAATCATTATATCGAAATATGGTTTCACCATTTATGTGACAGATACTCGTACGTACTCCTTTTTACGAGTAGTGCCGTCTTGTTGGAAATAAACATCGCCCAAATCTATACCTTCAAGTAGTTCCAACGGTAGAATTAACAGCTGTTTTATTTTCGAATAAATAAGGTTCAATGATATCTCATGTTACCGATGAAGCAATTCTGCAATCGTTCTATATGATTTTTCTTTGGACTTTTCTACGTATTTTTCCCTCTACAACTTGAACTGAACCAAAACATAAATATTTTTGAAGCAGCGAGAATTTGTTTCCAATACTTTAAAAAAATAACCAACCGAAAATAATCGAATATTCGTTCTAGAATATATTATTTTGTTATGCAATACTGTGTCGTGCATAACTTTGAAATGTATGTGCATTTATATGTTTTACATGTTTTATTTTCATATCGGAAAATCGAAATCGGGAGAACGATTAAGTTTACCTAATAATTTGTTGTACTTTTAGGTGTAAAATCGTACGACCAGTATTGCCCCGTATATTTTTTTTTAACTATGTATATTAGTTTGAGCTGATTTAGTTTTTTTTTTCTACTTCTAGTGCGCATTGTCAATCGTCATGTTGCTTGTTAGTGATGTTTACGTACTTATTACATATAGTAGCATAGTGGAATCCTTTTTCATTATGCTCTCCGTTTCTGCAGTTCTATGGTTTAGATATAAAAGACCCGATATGGAGCGCCCCATAAAAGTAAATTGAAAATCATTCGCGTATGTAATATTTAATATATTTTTTGTAGGTTCAACTTTGGGTACCCATTGTGTTCGTAATAATTTGTGCGTTCTTAGTTGTGGTTCCGTGCTACGTTGCTCCTTACGAGGTGGGTATGGGCATTCTCATTACAGTTATAGGAATTCCTTTTTACTACATTGGAATTGTGTGGCGGAACAAACCCAAATGGTTGCAGAACTTTATTGGTAACATTTTTCTGATTTAATGAATTTTATTAAATAACATATTGGTTTTAAATTTCAGGCCAGCTGACCTTTACTTTTCAGAAGATCTTTTTGTCTGCAAAAGAAGACAAAGACTGAATTTATAAATTTTTATTTTACTCTCTGACTTCGGTTCCTTTAACACTTTTCGTTAACTTATTTTTGTTTTTGTGAATCCTTTCATTTATCAATGAATTTGTATTAATTTATTTTTAACTGTATTTTTTTTTTGTGCGAACACATCGAATTTTTTCTTGACTCATGATCTTAAACTTGCTTGCTGCTATCTTGAAGTTTAAGTCACTTAAAATATGTATATTTATGTAAGTATATGTAAGGAGTGCATTTCATTTTTGTAATTTTTTCTAGAAAATAATTTATATGTGTGCCTAAATAAAGTGTGATTGTTTTTTTAATGAAACTACAGTTCATAAACACCTTCCTTACGGGGCCGTAGGTGTTAGGTCAGAGGTACCGACTTTGCTGCTCCGGATTACGGGCTTATGATTTCTGACGGAATTAAAAAAATGGTGTTTAGTCCTTTTATAAATTTTTATGTAGTTTGTATAATTACCATCTTGATCAAAAATTTTCAGGAATTTTTTCAGAAAATTAAAAATACAAGTTTATTTATCTAAATCTATATCGTCCCCTTCAAAGTAATCCCCGTCGACTGCAACACACTTATGCCAGCACTTGATCCAATCCTCGAAACATTTTTTATATTCGGTTTTCGGTATGTCCATCAGTGTTTCCTGCGATTTTTCCATTACTTCCTCTCGGCTGCTGAAACGCGTTCCCCATAGTGCTTTTTTAACTCGATTGAACAGAAACAAGTCACAGGGAACCAAATCAGGTGAATTCGGTGGCTGTTGGATGGTATTTGTTGCATTTTTCGTCAAAAAATTACGAATAATGGTGACACTGTTCGACGGTGCGTTATCATGGTGCAAAATCCATGAGTTTTCTGCCCACAATTCTGGCCTCTTTCAGCGAATTGCTTCACGCAAACGTCTCATAACGCGCAAATACTGGTAATACACCGTTGTAATCCATGAAAACCGTGAGCATTGCGTTCTTTTTTGACTGAAAACCACGTGTTTTTTTTGGTCTCGGTTCATTTGGTGAACGCCATTCACTTGTCTGATGTCTGGATTGTGTTTCGTACTCAGAAAGCCATGTTTCGTCTCCAGTATTGATCCTTTTGATGAATGTGGGATCGGATTCAGCCTCGCAAATTATCTCTTGTGCGACGTCAAAGCGGTCTCTTTTTTGCATGAAATTGAGGTCTTTTGGCATCAACTTTGCTGCTACACGACGGAAACGCAAATCATTAACCAAAATGTCTTGGACGGATCCATAGGCAATGTTCAAGTCCTCCACTATCTCTCTGATGGTTAATTTGCGGTTATTGACCAACATTTCTCTTACTTCATCAATATTTCGTCGGTTTTCGATGTCGATGGTCTGCCACTGCGTTCATCATCTTCCATTGACTCACGACGACTTTTGAACCGCTCGTGCTACTGGTAAACGACCGTTTTCTTTAGAGAATCGTTGCCGAAACACTTTTTTAACATTACCAACGTTCGCGCACCATTAAATCCGTTTTTTTTTCGCCAAAATTTAATACAAGTTCGTTGTTGCAAATTTAAATCCATTTCCAAAATTGTAAAAAATCGCCAACACTCACAGAGATAGATGTACTCTTGGCTAGGTAACTTTTACAAATGTCAAGCTATGACGCTAAGATTTAGAGGGAATGTCAACAACAGATTTACCAACTTAACAAAAAAAACAGAACTCAAATCGGAACAATGGGAGCGCCACATGGTTATGTCCCCTGGGAACTTTTTGATTAAGGTGGTATATTACGTTATTTTATGTTTCATTAGCTCTATTCTTGTACTGTGAAAATCCTCGAAAAACGGTCCGAAATCCGTTCACGTACTAATATTTTTCGCAGAAAAAAGCGAAATAAGGGAGCAGTTTATGTGTTTTCTCTCTTTCGATTTTAAGGAAAGATCTGCAAGACCTCATTCGCTCCATGAATACAGAACTGAATCCTTCTTATTACTCATCGTACAATGAGACCTATGAATGGGTCTGAATAAGTGTGGCTACTGAAGTTCTGTTGTGCTTGTGCCTGTTTACATTGGTCTGGACAGGAAGATTGTCTGAAAGAGAGAGGAAGGTCTTTATATGAGAAGAAGAGTTATTTCTACCAAAAAACCAATTCTGAATTGTCGTTCTATCTCTGACATGTTTTTTCATTGTGTTTTGATCGCCGGGGTGTAAGGAAGTGTAAAGAAGAGGAACAGAGTATGTTTCAGGCTAACTGCTCACATTTAAAAATTAAAAATGGTTCGATACAAGAGTTCTACCCATAAACACGACGTTTATGGGAAGCGTTTTCATGCCCACTCCAATGTGAACAGGCACCTTGGTTGTATTGTTGACCTTCGAAGTTTGAACTCATTCGTCACATGCAATGAACCAGGACCCTGTTTAGATGGTCACTCTCGACTTCATAGTCTGCACGCTATAGTGCTCACTCCTGCACTATTTTGATAAAGCTTAAGGGGGAGTAAGTGAATTGAAACATTTCTGTATTCGACACCGTATCTCTTGTCCTTATAATCACTATTATCCGCGAACTTCACTACTCAGCGATCGAACTAATAATGATAAAATGGAATGGAAGGCAACTTTCCTCGATTTTTATATTTTCTTCTCTTTACTTCTCACTGTTCTCACCTACATTCTATCGGCATAGCAGACTCATAAGTAACCATCTAAACAGAGTTCAAATCGCATCCACGCTATTAAGCAAGGGTGAGGGCAAGAAGTAAGAAACACTCTTACAAGTATTGAGAACTTTGACTGTTTGTATTTTGAGCTATTGTATTTGGTATTATCTCGTTCACTATGTGCCTGTTCACATTGGCGTAGGCATGAAAGTCCTGCCCATGAACGTCGTGTTCACATCTTCATGGGGATGAAGACTTTTTGACAAGCAGACCAGTTGAATCGGAGCATTTTTAATTTCTAAAGTGGATTTTCGGTGCAAGTAATGCTTCTTTTTCGAACTTAAATAAAAAGCTTTCCCCCTCTTTCGGATAATCTTAGTAGTGCTTAAAAATTTACGAACAGTACTTTTAATCTAGTGAAGCATAAGTGCTATAAGAGCCTAAAAGACATATTAGAAAACGGACCCAAAGTAGACGTTAACCATGATGAAACCTCTGCAGAGGGTTTTCAAAAATTGTCATTCTTTTACAATTATTGAAGACGCTGGGCTAACAAAATTTACAGAGCTGATGCTATCGAATACAGATAATGTATGTAGATGAATATCGTAATTTTGGACAGTACGCGAAACGACTTAATATTAACTTTATTTAATGCATCTTCACATACGAGTAATAGGTCTGTTCCAGGACTGCAAATCTGTACAAAATTAGTAAAGGAGAACGCATTTGAGAGAGTAATTCATTTCCCCATCCTGTCAACTCCTGCAAATTTCTACACGAGATTTTTCTTTGGGTAGGAATTGTAAAAATCGTCAAATCAATTAAATTTTAGAAGAACTGTCAAATTCGTAAAACGTTAAATTTGTATGAATTGCGATAATTTTATGCAAATTCACTTAAAAGACGACTTGTACATGGGCAAAGAGGAGAAAAAAAAAAGCTTAATATTGAAGCAAATTGTTCGCCTAATACAGTAGAACTCATTAAAAGCATATTATATCAATAAAATAGTAATAATGATCAATCTAAAAATTTTTCTCCTGCTTTACAATTTCTTTTCTTGCGGTTTTTACTTGTTACTTTTGACGTTTCAAACACATTGTAGAAAAACGTGTCTCCACGAGATTTTGGGTTTAAGAGAGAATTTATTCTAACTCCTGTAACTTAAGCAAAAAATTATCTTTTACAAATTGTTACATAGTTCATAGTTAGCCGCCGAAGAGTTGCGTCATAGACGATGAGTTAAAATCTGTAGTGCAAAAATAGTGAGAGACTCGTGCAAAATTAATTGCAGTGACTGCAACTGTCTTATGTATGCTAATTGTGCAAAATTATAACCTGCTGATGCAGATTTCATAACAAAATCAAACAAACCGTGAAGTTGTCTAATTTGTATTAAACAAAAAAGAAATGGTCCACGTAGATTATCAATGTCTTCTTCAATTTGCGCTACCAGGAGCGGGAGTGACCACAACAAGGCTATAGTTGAGGCTATTCACCTCTAAGTAATAGAATTGAGTGCAACTCTCTCGACATTCATACAAACTATACAATCCATGCAAGTCCAGCTTGTAACCTTGGAACAGTCTACGCAATTGTTAGCTGAAATGAAAAAAAGAAAACCAGCAGCTAAAACTTCAACTCAAGGAGACTGGAGAGAAACTTAGCAATGCTGAGTATATGATACACAGAAACTACATCGAACTGCGAGGAGTGCCCTTTTTGAAGAAAGAAAACGTGCGTGATACGGCTATCCAAATTGTCAACCAAGGTGTAGGTGTGCAGATGGCAGATGATGATGTTGATACATGTTACAGAAAGAAAGCTACTGGCGCTGTGGTGGTACAACTACGTAACAATCGGTTCAAAGATCAAATTCTAGTCGCTTCGTATGTCAAGAAGTCACCGATCGATGCCAAGAATATCTTCTTCATGTAAAGGTAACATTTTCACCAACAACTGGTTACCAGGCGAATCTAAAGTACTGCTGAGGGAAGCAAAAAAGGCAAAAAATAATTTCAACTATGAATTTCTTTGGGTGCGATTTGGTAAAATTATGATGAGACGGAAACCTAGTACGGAGATCAAATACATTAGTTGTCTTGATGATCTTAATCATTTATGATTCTTATTCTTTTTATTATTATGTTACGTAACAACGAATTAATCGATCTCAGTAATATTAGTTTAAGTAATGAAACAATAGTTAACACAATTTTTCAAGCATCCTTAAAGGATTTCCATATGGAAAGTGGAATGAAAAGTATCCAGCCGATGGTGTAGTAGCTTTTGTCAAAGACGATTTAACGGCCGCGAAATTCTCTAAGTAAAGATCTAACTAGTGCAGATTCTCTAATTATAAAATCTCAACTTGATGATATTTCTTTGGATATTATATGCATGTATCGGCTGCAGTTTGTCCACAGAGATATTTTTTTAAAAGAAACTGAAGACCTTCTTAGTGGGACGAACAGTTACAATATTTGCTTTGTTGGTGATATTAATATTGACATATTGAACTTTCCTTCGAGTTGTGATAATTATATACTCCTTTTGTGTTCCTTGGGTTTTGAATCTCTCCTTAATGAGCCAACAAAATCAGCTGATAGTTGCAAAACATATATTGACCATATTTTTCTCCACACGAAAAATAATATTCTAAATGTCAGTCCGTTTGTACTTCAATGGGATATAAACGATCACTATGCTACATGTGTATCGCTTGTCAATCTCTTGGGAAAATCATTACACAATGATGATGAACGAAAATCGAAAAAAGTGGGGGAGTTTTCACATATTGATTTTCTTAAGTTGAAGGAATATTTGTCACAGGAAACATGGCATAGTGTCTATAACAATAGTTATTCTTCAGAGTCTTTTAGCGTATTGTGAAGATTCTATCTAACTATATGGCTCTGAGTCGGTGTTCAAATCCGGAACTTAGACCAAAAAAAATTCAGCCATGGATGACTGACCAACTTTGCCAAAAAATTTAAGAAAAAAACTAGTTTTATATTAAAAATAAAAATGAAATGAAAAAAGTTTACCAAAGGATGTGGAAATATATACTTCAGTACATAAATGTCCAAAAAGAATCTTACTACATACATAACTTTAACGAATGCAGATGTAATCCAAAACAGCAATGGAACATTGGCAATGACCTGCTTGGTAAAAATGTCTAAGATTTTCTAATAGTACGACCTCTACAAATGATTCAGAAATGGCCAACAATTTAAACTCGTTCTTCAGAAATATTGCCGAAAATTCCAGACCAAATTCTTGCAAAATTAATGTAGTAAGCGCTTCGGAACACCTTCTAGACAACGAAGTCCTTTCAACATTCTTTTGATGAAGTTTCTCCTGCTGTATCGTACTTAAGGTTGAAAAATTCATGTGGGATTGATGGTATTAGTAGCTTAGTCGTGAAAAAAATGAGTCACGTTATCATTAAGCCGTTGACTTATTTAACTAATCTCAGTTTTGAAAGTGGTATATTCCCGGAGTGCCTTAAGACCTCTCTAATAGTTCCAATACACAAAATGGGAGACAAATGTGATCCAAATAACTATAGACCTATCTCATTGTTGTCGGTTTTTTCAAAAATTTTGGAGAAAATAATTACAAATAGAACTTATCCTCAATAAATTTAAAATCTTGAACAAAAATCAATTTGGATTTGTCAAAGGCAAGTCTACTGAAGATACAATATTGTCTTTCTTAGAAGATATTCACGATGGACTCGACAAGAGTAAAAAAAAAACTGCTGGCCTTTTTCTTGATTTAACAATCATCAGCTCTTAATAAAAATTTTTCATAGAAATGGATTCAGAAGCAGCATTAATAAATGGTTCGCTTCGTACCTTGAAAACCATAAACAGCTTGTGCGTGTAAACGCTACGCTAAGCGGTCTGTAGATAGCCCCGGGTTTGGCGTTCCCCAAAGATCGGCCTTGGGCCCTTGCTCTTTATTATTTATATAATCTCGATTTTTAAATTACCACTAGAGGGAAATATTGGAGCATTTGCTGATGATTTGGTTCTCTCCTACGTCACTACTTGCGCGGACACCATAAGAACAGAAATGATTACTAACCTTTCCATACTAAAAAACTGGTTTACGCTCCACCAAATGGCTTTAAGCAGCAAATCCAAACTAATGTCATTTTCTTTTTGTAATCAGTTGATCATCGAAGAAGTTTGTCTCCACGATTCTAACTGTAACAATGATAACTGCACAAATACTTGCATACAACTAGACTCCGTCTCAGAATTTAACTATCTCGGTGTGACCATTGACAGCAAACTGAATTGGAAAGCCCACATTGCCAATATTAAAAAAAGTTTGAATGACGTTTAAATCCAGATGGGAGCCATCGTTTCCATTGTTTCAATCTATTAATATATTGTCACTCAGACACCTATTTGTTTATAAAGTGATGAGAGTGTTTTATTTGCGAGGCGGTTACTTGAACTGCAGGTGGTACCTTAAGATATACTTTTAGGCAACCGCCTGCAGTCACAGTACCAAGAGTGAACAAAGAGCACTACAGTCGACTTGCATTCATTATAGCACCCTTCATATACAATAGATTTCCCCTAGATATGTGCAATCTTATCCAAAGCAAATTTAGATTCCGTAAGAACTTAAGAACCTGGCTACTTTCCAGGTCAAGCGTGGAAGAGCTAATGCAGGCCATTTCTTAATTTTTATATATGTTTCATTACAATTCGTACGTATTCATCTGTTCGCCCTCAATTTTTTTTGTCTTTCTGTTCATACTGTTTACCTTTCATTGCATGTAACAAAAATGCCTTCTTTCTTTTATCGCGGCTTTCATGAAATTAATTAATATATTCAGTAAATAATACACTTACCACTGGTAATCAAAGTACCACCAAGTGGTCAAAAGACACCATTTCAATACGTTCATATCTATATATGTATATTAACTGCAAAATTCATGGTTAAAATTCTAAAAAAACTATCTTAATACCTTTTAAGTTATTGCTTCTAAGAATAATTAATTGTATAATAATAAATTTGTAAATATTGGAATGGAATAAAAATCTAATCTAATCTAAGCTGGAGTATAGAAGAGTGAACTCAGTAATTTTAGCGATTACAAAAATTTAATGACCAACATAAAAACTTCATTACAGAAGTTGAATATACATATGTAAGTCTTAAAAAAAAACGGAAAGGATAAATGTGTGGTAAGCAACTCTAACAATCTGGAATGCCTAAAGATTACTTTTAGTTTTACACAATCGAGAAAAGAAAGTACATACCAAATTGATCAAAGAGTTCCCGGGGGACACCACCGTGTGGCGCTCCCAATGTTCCGATTTGAGTTCTATTTTTTTTTGTTAAGTTGACATTCCCTCTAAATTTTAGCGTCATAGCTTGACATTTGCAAAAGTTACGTAGCCAAGAGTACATCTATCTCTGTGTGTGTTGGCGATTTAGAAATGGATTTAAATTTGCAATAACGAACTTGTATTAAATTTTGCCTGAAAAACGGATTTAATGGTGCGCGAACGTTGGAAATGTTAGAAAAGTGTTTCGGCAACAATTCTCTAAAGAAAACGGTCGTTTGCCAGTGGCACGAGCGGGTCAAAAGTGGTCGTGACTCAATCGAAGATGATGAACGCAGTGGCAGACCATCGACGTCAAAAACCGACGAAAACATTGATGAAGTAAAAGAAATGTTGGTCAACAACCGCAAATTAACCATCAGAGAGATAGCAGAGGACTTGAACATTGCCTATGAATCCGTCCAAGGCATTTTGGTTAATGATTTGGGTTTCCGTCGTGCAGCAGCAAAGTTGGTGCCAAAAGACCTCAATTTCATGCAAAAAAGAGACCGTGTTGACGTCGCAAAAGAGATGATTTGCGAGGCTGAATCCGATCCCACATTCATCAAAAGGATCATTACTGGAGAAGAGACGTGGGTTTATGAGTACGACCAATCCAGACATCAGGCAAGTGAATGTCGTTCACCAAATGAGCCGAGACCAAAAAAACCAGGTCGTTTTCAGTCAAAAAAGAAGGCAATGCTCACGGTTTTCATCGATTACAACGGTGTAGTGCATCATGAATTTTTGCCAAAAAGGCCAGACAGTAAACGAAGAGTATTATTTGGGCATTATGAGACGTTTGCGTGAAGAAATTCGCCGAAAGAGATTAGATTTGTGGGCAGAAAACTCGTGGATTTTGCACTATGATAACGCACCGTCGAACAGTGCCATCATTATTCGTAATTTTTTGACGAAAAATGCAACAAATATCATCCAACAGCCACCGAATTCACCTGATTTGGTTCCCTGTGACTTGTTTCTGTTCAATCGAGTTAAAAAAGCACTATGGGGAACGCGTTTCAGCAGCCGAGAGGAAGTAATGGAAAAATCGCAGGAAGCGCTGATGGACATACCGAAAACCGAATATAAAAAATGTTTCGAGGATTGGATCAAGCGCTGGCATAAGTGTGTTGCAGTCGATGGGGATTACTTTGAAAGGGACGATATAGATTTAGATGAATAAACTTGTATTCTTAATTTTTTGAATAAATTCCGGAAAATCAAGGTGGTATATAGGATTTTATCTGTTCTATGCTAAAAAAAAATTCGGAGCTGAAAAATATTCGAAAAATACCATTTTTTGTTGATAATTGCTCGACTGTACGAAGTGTTTAGGCAATAAAACTTGCAATTTCCTCCAATAAATGCTACATCAGTGGTCGAAAAAGGCTTACTACAATAGCTAACTGCTTCATTCAGTTGTGTAGATAGACTAAAGTTCACTTCATTCAATTGTGTAGATAGACTGAAGTTCGCACAGAACATGACATTTGAACCACTGATTCGACATGAAACATCTGCAGCAAAAGATTTTTAATCGAGTTGAAAATACTTGATTTTGACCTTTTATTTGTTTAGATACGTCGTATCTTTAAAACGATGGGCTGGAGAAGAAGAAGAATTGTGGAATTTTTTGTTTGGTTATATTAAGCACATGTTCTTCGATTGCAAAAGGAAAGGGTTAATTAGGTACTATTTCGAAAAAAGAAGTAAAGATATAAAATTAAGTTAACTTTGATCTGGAATAACTTTTAATATACGAGTAGTGATGTCAGTCAAACTTTTATCTAGGAGGGGATGTATTTACGGCCCTCCACCTATAAATTTTGTTCTCAAAATGTGTCAAAAACTCATCCCTAAAATTGCCGCCACTTTATTTTCAATATCCTGTATGCACATACATACATACATATGACATACTTATGTACACACGTAAATGCAAAAACTACTAAAGATCAACCATATTGAATAATGTTGTCTAAGGTGCAGCATGATAAAGCGTTTAAATATTTATTGTCAGTAAATTTAGTCTTATGTAGATAAAAAAAGACAATTACAACAGGACATCTTCCATAAAAATAATACGAGTATAATTCTCCAATAGAACCAGCTCATGTAAGGAAGAAATTCACTTCGAATTTGGGAAGAAACGCGAATCGATACTGCTGCATGATCAAAATTACGGCATCGAATCAAAGCGCGGCAAAATAAGAATCTACATAGACTGAACCATCATCTTGCATCATCATCACGTAAGTATTTGAAACAACCAGGAAATTATGCAAAACTCGCAAGCCAATAGCAGATGCCAAATTCTTTAAAAGTCAGTGCAACTGGTTGCATCCACTGACAATATTGATATCATTGCCAAGCCACAGCGAATAGTCATGATTGAATTTACTGGTACAACCGAAAATTCATTCAATATTTTGCTAAAATAATGAAACCGTTTGCAGAATGTTTAATAAAAAAATATAATACAAATCAAATTAGAGGAAAACTTTGTTGGTTGCTTTGACCACTGTATTGTGGTCTTCTCACTTAGAATTTTAGGACAGAATTTATTAACCCTTATGTATAAATTAAACGACAAATAGTATTGTGCGTTAAATCAGATTGGTTATGTGTTTGGCATCAAAGCCAAAAAAAGTTTTTAGTATTCAATTGAAATCCAAATTGCCCAAACCAATCGAAAACGCCATTAAGTGAACATAAAAATACTACCTTGATCAAAAAGTTCCCGGGAGACACCACCGTGTGGCGCTCCCATTGTTCCGATTTGAGTTCTGTTTTTTTTGTTAAGTTGGTAAATCTGTTATTGACATTCCCTCTAAATCTTAGCGTCATAGCTTGACATTTGCAAAAGTTACCTAGCTAAGAGTACATCTATCTCTGTGTGTGTTGGCGATTTTTTACAATTTTGGAAATGGATTTAAATTTGCAACAACGAACTTGTGTTAAATTTTGCGTAAAAAACGGATTTAATGGTGCGCAAACGTTGGAAATGTTGGAAAAGTGTTTCGGCAACGATTCTCTAAAGAAAACGGTCGTTTACCAGTGGCACGAGCGGTTCAGAAGTGGTAGTGAGTCAATGGAAGATGATGAACGCAGTGGCAGACCATTGACATCGAAAACCGACGAAAACATTGATGAAGTAAAAGAAATGTTGGTCAATAACGGCAAATTGACCATCAGAGAGATAGCGGAGGACTTGAACATTGCCGATGGATCCGTCCAAGACATTTTGGTTAATGATTTGGGTTTCCGTCGTGTAGCAGGAAAGTTGGTGCCAAAAGACCTCATTTGTGGAATATGAAGAAGAAACTGTCACTTGCTAAGTAACAACCGGCGCCAGCAAACAATGTTTGTGTGTTCTTTTTTTAATTTTTTTCTTGTTGATAAGGAATATAGCTAGTGCCCTTACTTCACATTATGGTCCTTGGAGCCGGATTATTAAAAAACCAACAACTAAGCCAATTGACTTTAAAAAAGATATACATAACATGCAATAGTGGTACATTGCGAATAGTTTTAATCATCCTAGTATCGTATCGGTAAGATCACGTTACGGGTTGTGGTAGCTAAATTGAAGTTGCTGAATCCAATTTGCGGAATCGCAGAATCTGAATCTAAATCTGGAGTATCTGGCGCAGCGAAGGAACAGCATCTACGAATGCAACAGATGTGTGACATATTTTATAACATTTTAATTAATTTAATGATAACAGATACTATTCAAAATATATTGTGTATTGTGTCTTGGGTAATATATTTTTTAATAGGAATTTTTAATAGGAAACGAGTAAGGGTAAAATATACAAATTAATCGAATCAACTCAAAATGTTTTTTTATGAAATAAACGTGGAATATGAAGAGTATTTAAGATTAGAGTGTAAATTTGTGCATATGATAGAAGCGCGGTTAAAAAAAATGGAGAATAGTTTTGAAGGATTGCAACAAATTATTGCAGCATCAATGGAAGAAGCGAAGGTGAAATACATGGAAGAACTAACGTTCCATCACCTTAAAGACTTATACTATAAGTATTGCTCTGAATTAAAGCCACAACTGCAAGTTCCCGATGAGTAAAGCTTCCGTCTATTAAAATCCTTACTTTTTCCAGATCCTTTCTAATATGGTCTGAGTTTCGAAGCGTATTTGAAAGCCTAGTAAACAAAAGTACATCGATATGCGAGGTTTAGAAGCTCCACTATTTGAAAGCCAATTTTAGTAATGAAGCTGAACGCTGATTACAAAACACCGCAATCACCGAAGGCAACTTCAACTCTGCTTGAGCGATATTTCAGGATCAGCAGAGGACATCAAGTTACTTTTAAATACTACCAACGAAACGATAATGTCAATTAAAAACTTTGGAGGATCGGTTTTAACTTGCGAATATGTTCTCATTTTCCATACCGTTGAAAAAATGGTACTTGTCAGAAGAGGTCTATGGGAATCGCATATATCAACTGGATGTGAACTATCCATCATATAATGTTCCTGAGGATTTGCTGCTTATAATGTCTTGTATGTCTTTCAAATATACATACAAATATATATACGATATACAAACGCATTGAATCCCAAGGAATCGGGTTCGAAAATGGCTATTCGTTTATCGGCTCAACGAACATCCGCTTGTGCTCAAACTTCACAACCATCCGTGAATTCAACCTCCTCCAGTAGATTAGCTTCAGCACACAGTACGTACATACGAGTACATAGCTGAAAACAGTCAAATTGACACTGTTTTTCTGGCAACTGCGTTTATTAAGGTTGTCACATCCGTTGGCCAACTCTTGTTGCTGCAAGCACTGCTCGATCCTGGAGGCCTCCTTCATTTAAACCTGAAAAAGGAAAGGAGTCACGTTAGGTGTTGGGGAAACGCAAACTGGCTTCTCTAAACAAAAGATATCTCACCGTATTTTCTACTTTCAACGAAAACTTCAGCTACAACTTAATGCGTTGGTGTTACCCTAATTAACTACTGTTTTTCCAATGCACAGTATTGCCTATGTAAATTGGAGTCACCTCCACAACATGCAGCTTGCTGATCCGACAAATCAAACAAGATCGATATTTTACTCCGCAACGAGGTATACCCCTTAACTTAACAGACCGAACTAGTCGCTCCCAACTCCCACCCATGTGAGGCGAAGCCGGTGGGATGAAGCTCCACTTTGTAGTGCTACAAGTGAGTTCTTCCGCCATTGCATCCAGATTTAGGTCTTTATATGCGACCCTTAATTCACGTTCGGCTCCTTGAAAATTCGTACCATTATCGCTGAAGACCTCTAAGGGGTTTCCACGTCTAGCAATGAAATTTCGTAGAGCTAATATGCAAGAATCGGTAGAAAGCGTGTAAGCAATTTCTATATGGATGGCTCTTGTAGTTAGGCATGTTAGCAAAACCCCCCATCTTTTTTCTGTTCGTCTTAGTACGACTACATATACAGGGCCAAAATAGTCGATCCAACATATGAAAATGGGCAACAAAAGGATGCAAGTCCCGCAGAAGGAAGATCACCCATCATTGGTGGTACTGCGTAATTATTTCTGCACACTTGACAGGATCTTCGTACACTTTTTAAAGCGGTTCTTAGGGAGGGAATATGAAATTTTTGTCTAAGCTCATTTACAACGGTCTAGTGATTTTGTTGCTTGTATCGAGCGTGGTAGTCCATAATTATTAGCTTTGTGAGAGGATGACTCTTAGAAAGGATAATAGTATCTTTAAAATCTTCCATAGCTGTAGTTGGTGAACGTATTCCACTTCTTGACTTCAGAATCCCGTTTATATCTATGTATGGGCATAGCTTATATATTTTACTATGTAGTTTTATCCACTTCTTTTATGAATCAGTAGATCTACAATCTCATCCTTAAAGGCGCTAGACTGTGCTTCTTTTAAAACCGATCTTACGGCAGATTGAAGCTCAATTTGTAAGAGATACTTGCACGTTGTTCTCTGATTATGTTTTAGTGATGAGAGCAGGTTGTTTATGTATCGAAAAAGGAAGGCAGTACTTCGAAGCAGTCGATTCCATGATGAAAACTTTTCAAAATTAAAGAGGTTTGCTTTGGTTTGCATGTGAACACCGACAAACTGCGTTCTTATTTCCTCATTTGTGGTCTCTTTTCTAATGTTTTCATGTGGCCAGTTTTCGTAGGATTCATATAAAAATTCTAGTCCTTTGTACCATCTACTTGTCTTTTTAAAGTTCTTTCCATTTTGTACCCTCGTCTGCCATGTTCGATTTTGTGGGTACATAATGCTACTCAGCAAAATCAGTATGGTCAAGAATCTCACTTACGCGAAAGGCTACGGATTGTCTATACTTCCTATGATCAGAGCGGATCCAACATAAAACATTTTTTGAATCAGACCAAAAAAACCTCTTTTCAAACCTGATATTATGTGACTCTGCTATAGTGCGGGCTAGTCGGGTTCCGAGAACGGCTTCTTGTAGTTCTAGCCTAGGAATTGAAAGAAGCTTTAGAGGCGCTACTCTGGTATTGGACGCAATTAGGTACATTCTATTAAGTATGCCAAAGCGGCGTAGCCATTTTCGCTCGCATCAACGAATATGTGTAGCTGTCGTTCTAACGAGCTGTTTATGTTGGTGGTTCTGTAGCATCTTGGTATCTTTAGCTTTTCAACTTCGGGCAATAGACGCACCCAATGCAACCATTTCTCAAACTGTTCGTCTTTTATTTGTTCGTCCCATTCGATTCCGGTTCGCCATATTTCCTGTAATAGGACTTTTAAAAACATTACATAATTTCCCAGAAAACCAAGTGGATCAAAAATAGTCATCAACATTTGGAGCAGCAAGTTTTTTTATTAGAACCGACTTTATAAATAAAGGTATCTGTGTTAGTACACCACCACATTTAAAGAACCATTTCTGTTCCTAATTCCGATTCAACATGCAGGCTAATCTCATCAACTGGATTGGATTGTAATGCTTTTCGAACCACTTTGCAATTCGATATCCAATTTCTTATTAAAAATGCCCCCTTTTGTTGTATAAATCGGATTTCATTTGCAAGCTTTAAAGCTTCTTCCTCTGTTTCAACGCTGTCCATTAAGTCATCAACGTAGTGGTTTTGATGGATGGCTTTTACTGTTCTAGGGAACTCACTTTCAAATTCATCAGCATTTCTATTTTTTCGAAACTCTGCGGTGCAGGGAGAACATGTCGCTCCAAATGTCATCACGATACACTTCAGGCTTTTTCCCCACAAGTACCTTTGAAAATGTTGGTCTTCCTTTCTTATCTGGATCTGGTGAAACATTTCCATAATATCAGCACATATAGCAACTCTGTTCTCTCGAAACTTAAAAAATACTGACGTAAGTGATGCAACTTCATCTGGTCCCTTAATAAGCACAAAATTCAGTTAAACCCCTTAAACCGCTGCAGCAGCGTTCCAAACAATACGAAGCTTTCCTGGCTTATTTAGATTATAGATAAATACCAACAATTTTTTCTTTCGCTTAGTTCATCTTGTGAAAGTTTTCTGGCGTAACCTTTTGCTAGGTACTCTGAAATTTTAATATCGAGAGCGTCTGCAAGCTCTTCATCTAAGCTCAATCTTTTCAGCAAACAAGCGTATCGTTTCTTTACCATAGGGAGGCTGTCGGGAAGATTGACATTATCAAATTTCCAAAGTGACCATCTTTTCTACAGTATTTAGTAAATCTAAGGCCCTTTTGTCATCATTAGACATCAACTTGTGCGTGGATTAGAAATCCCTAAATTGTCAATATATATAATATATATGAAGGACTTAACTAGCTTTTCAAGATTTGCGTTGGGATATTGGGTTTCACACTCACAAGCGTAGAAGCTATGTTGGATGTTCTTTGCTGCTCTTTTTTTATTCTGTTCTGCATGTGTTGTCTACCCCAAACGTGTTTTGGCGGCAATTGGCTGTCCAACCGAACCTTCCTTATATTTTAATGGCAAACTAAGCTTAGCGTTGTTAAGCCCAATTAACAGATGCGGCCTTGCCCGCGTATACGACTCGGTCGGAAGACCTCCCAGATGCTGGAATTTATGTTGTAGCTCTGATACATTAATCGTTTGCGATGGAAGCTGAAGGCCGTCCACAGTATGAATGTTGCTTAGTTACTTAGTAGATGTTATTAGGCGCCGTGTCCTATGCTTGAAATTCGAATATTTATAATTTGGGAATCATGTTCATACCTGTGAGTGTCCCCGGTCCATTTCAAGTGAAGTGGGTGTCGAGTGGCACTTATATTCAAATTTTTCGCAATTTCTTTGTCTATAAGACTGACGGAGGATCCCTCATCCAGAAAGGCAAAAGCATGGATTTCGCCCGTGTTACCATAGAGTATCACAGGTCAAATCGGGAACAGGATAGACTCACCCCCATGATCGTGAGTATTACAGTGCTGCTGTGACGTTGTTGAGACCGCTCGCTGTGGCTCTGCACCTCTTGGTAATGCAACATTTTTGTCATTGTTGTGTAGAAGGCTGTGCTTAAATGTACAGCCATTTTTGCCGCATACTGAAGAAGATGCACATCTGTTGTTTCCGTGCCTAGTGAGACATTTTCGACAAATTTTAAACTCTCTTATGGCAGCCCATTTCTTAAGTCTAGACGCTTCTATAAATTTCGAACACTTTGATACTGATGAGCATTTGCCGCCGCAAATAATGCAACCTGACTTTGCTGTTTTCTCCGCATCTTTATCTTCATCATTTAAGTGTATATTTTAAAGGCCTTTTTCTCTTAGACCCCTGCTCTGATTCTTACTTTCATACGCCTTGCTATCGTGGCTCTGTGTGGAAAAACTTGGAAGTTCCACTCGATTTGCTGTTTCTGCAATTTTGTAAAACCATTCACTGAATTGGGCTATTGTGCACTGTGGAGTAATCGCAGTATAAATGCCCCAGTTGAGTCTAATGCTAGGTGGTAACTTATTTACAAGCTCTTGGAGCAGCGTCGGATTGAAAAAGTGGAAATTTAATCCAGTGGCTTCTAACGTAGCGCATAAATTTTGAATCTCAACCGCAAAGTATACCAGGTTGTTAAGTTTGTCATCTCTTATAGGTGGAGTCATATGTATGTGATGAATAAGAGAGTTTATTATTCGCTCTAGTTTGCCAAACATTAACTGCAAGGTGCTGATAATTTTCCTCACACAGTTCGATTGTATTAACAAACTTCTAACTGCCTGTAGAGCTTTGCCCTTTAACGCTCTTTGCTCTTTAACGGAGAACATTTTCTTCGTCCGGAAACCCTCATAGGTTTGTCGTTCTATGGAAAGTGGCTATAAATAGAGGCCATTCTTCTGGATCTCCTGCAAAGATTTGCAGATCGCGAGAGTCGATTTGTCTCGCTACAATTTGGCTGCTACTCAGTACACCAGTGGTTGAATTTGCAGCGGTGCGGTTTTGACGTTTGCTTCGGAGGCATATGTTTGAAAGCCATGTGACGTTCTGGGCATAATATCTAGTGGTGCTGGTTTGTATCTTTTACGTGCCCATCGTTATAGTTTAGCGGTTGATTCGGGGCACCTGTTACCTTCGTTGAATGCGGGTAACTACAAGGGTCTGAAAAGTTTCCGACCGAACAATGATACAAGACATTTTTTCTTAATTTTTTTTTTGTTTCTGGCGTATAATGGTGTATTCAAGTTTCATCTACAGTAATTAATCGGCGCCAAAACTCGGATTTGTTGCGCCTAAACTGCGCCAACAGAGCGTTGGAAATGTTCATTCGAACACGTTTTTGGTCTAACGTAAGCAAACGCAGCACCTAACGCGCGGACAGCTTTCTCATGCCTAAATTTTGATTTAATATGTAACGAACACGTTCTTTGGACATTTTCATAACCTCTACTATCTCTCTCACTTTAATTCGGCGGTCGTCTAACACCATTTGGTGAACTTTAGCAATGTTATCGTCAGTGGATGCAGTTTTTGGACGTCCCGAAAGTTCATCACCTCCCAGGCTCTTACGGCCACGTTTAAATTCAGCTGCCCAAAATTTCACTTTGGTAAATGATGGTGCAAAGTCCCCATACACAAAGTCCAACTCATTTTTGATTTGCGTAGGCGTATTGCCTTTCAAAAACAAGAATTTAATAACAGCTCGATACTCAATTTTTTCCATTTTCACAAAAAGCATTCACATCGATTGTCAACAAAAACTGCGCGTCCAAAATGACTGAAACTTCGGTACGCAATTGGCAAAAGATGCACAACTAGCATTCACTAGCTTTTATTGACGAGTGCCGCTATCTTTACGTTGTGATCGGAAACTTTTCAGACAACCCTCGTATGCACAAAATACTGTCAAAGATATATTTTCTTTTAACTCTTACAAGCACACACTAGTGAGTAAAATTTAAATAAGAGAGAAAAATGCACAATTACCTATATAATATTTATACTTATTCCAGGAACGCAGATTCATCTTGTTCAACTATGCAGCCTACACTTCAATCTGACGGTAAAGGAGTATGTACGCAGAACGTTCTGTTCTTTCACACGACATAGCGTATCTTATGCTGACAGTATTAGAAGGAAATTAACTACAAAAATATTACAAGTTTGTCCACTTATAACTAAAATTTTACAAACGGAAATAATTCGGGATGGTAAGACGATATTATATAAATTTATTACTAATTCGAAAGAAATAATAAATTTTTGAAGAAAAATATAAGCAATTGCAGAATATAGGAAAGCATCTAAGCAATATGGAAGAGTTAAATGTTGATATACAAATATGTTATGTACCCCATAAAGCACAAGAGTACATCAATTTTCTCTTCTCAATAACAAGAGGACAATTTTATTTTCCCACACTTTTCCAGGACAATTTTATTTTCCCACTCAAGGTAAATTAATAAACGCATAGCGACAGCAATGTTGCGATGGATCCAATATCGCAGAAAAATTCGCCACGCGCAATTGCAAAAAGCTGAGTTAGAACTCATGTAATTAGTAAGTTCAAGTCTATACAATAAAGATCATTTTTAAATAAACTTAAAAATTGTTGTTTTAACTTTCGATAAGTAGAAAATACATAAGTCTCGCTGTCAGCAGGATTCTCCTAAACTGGAAGAATCCATAAGGGAACAGGCAATGCGCGAGTTCAAAAGTGTTAAAAATGCTAACTATAAATCAGTATATCAACCCAACACAAAATACGTGAGTACAAAAGTGTAAAAAAAAGTTAACTATAAATCAGTTAAAACCCGTACAATGTACAAAGTTCAAAATTATTAAAAAGATTAGCTAAAAATCAGCTCAAGCCCAATACGATACAAATTAACATAACTGTGAAGTGTTTATGTTGCATTTTGATAATTCTACTTATTTTTTAACGCAATTAACGCAATTAGTGTAATTAATGTTTGTGTTTATTGCTTGTTTCTTGTTTTTTGTGTTCCTTCCAGTTATTGCTCATATTAAACATTTTTCTTTTTTTTTTATAATGGGCGGCGAAGTTGAATTTTTTTACTCGATTGCGCGGTAGAAATCTCAGTGTTGATTTTTATTCTCGATTGACATCAGCTTTAGTAACGGATATACAAAATGGAAGTAATGATGTTGACGATGATAATGAAGAAGATCCAACCATTGATGACGGAGGAGATGAGGATTACACGCCAGAAGAAGATGCATCGGATATTGAGGACGAGATAATAATCAAGCCATTTCATTCGTGATGAAGAAGAAGTATTCGATGAAGACGGCGGAGACGGAACAGTAAATGAAATGCATGCTGCTCAACAACAGAGTGATACTTGTTTTTACGGAAAAGACGGCACAAAATGTGATAGCCAGGAGCCAAGTGCTGCTACTCGTATCCGTCAACACAACATTATGCGTTTTCGAGCTAGGTCAAAACAACAAAATTCCATTCCAGTTGAGGTATTTAACAATTTTTTTTCACCGAATATTACTTTCGTTATCACAAGCGAAACAAATTGGTATGCAAGAGAAGCAGCACAAAAATAGAATGAACAAAATTCCGAATCCAGACCAAGAATGTGGAATGATTTGACGAGTACTGAATTTGATGCATTTGTTGGAATACTTTTGGCCCCAGGGGCATCACACAATACTATGCAAAAATCGTTAGTGTTGTGGCGTTCAGATGCTTTGCCCATTTTCCCAGCATCTATGTCGTATAGACGATTCAAAATATTGTCACGATACATCCGTTTTGTTGATGGTCGCACACGTGAATTTCGACAACAATTTGTTAAAGCGGCACCCCTCGCGATATTACCAACTTTCTAAATGAAAACCTCGCCAGAAACTACGAGTATGTAGCGCATGAAACTTTCACTGTTGACGAGCAATTATTTCCATATCGTGGCAGAACCAGAACCAAATTTACCCAGTATATTCCATCGAAACTTGCAAGAAATGGCAATATGGTGGGCATGTGATGCAAAAACAAAATAGCGTGAAGAGCGTGGGACGAATCAAGGTGAACATGTGCTGCTGAAACTCGCAAACCGATACACCGAACAATGGTATCAGACAATTTTTTCACAACATTACAAGAGCCAAACGACTCTTTTTTTTTTTTTTTTTTTTTTTTTAAAGAACTTAATACTCAAGAGGGTATTACTACTCTTAAAATGCCGGAGCACGTGTTAAGTTTTTCGGAAAATTGGATAGAGAGAGAGTGAGAAAGATGTTTGGGCTCAGTGGTTATTTCGCTCCATGGGTGGCTTCCAACATTTAATGGGAATACTAAATTATTAGTGTAAATTGGACTTGATGTTGTATTTAGGCAACCATTCATCTCACATGATTTTAGTTGCCTGAAAAAAAGTCTTTCGGTCACGGCTGGTATTGAACCCCAAACCGTCCGATTGGGAAGCCAATACACTACCACTTGCGCCATGGCCACAAACTTGCTGGTATTGATCACGCATTAGTCGGCACCATTCAATCCAACAAAACTTTTCTTCCAAAAGAAATGAAAAAGCATCCGTGACCTCCTGTGCTTTCATTACCTTTTGGTTTTCACGACAATTTGGTTTCGATTTGCAGCTACGTGCCAAAAAAGAATAAGGCAGTAAATTTACTTTCTACAATGCATTATTCGAAGAACTGTGAAGACGAAGCACAAAAGGCGGAAGCAATTTTGTTCTACAATGCAAATAAAGCTGGCGTCGATTGCATGGATCAAATGATAACGCATTTTTCAACAAAACGGCCAACCTGATGATGGACTTTCTCATTTTTTTGCAACATGTTGGATATTATGGCATTGGCTGCTTATTGCACTTGTAAAGAGATTATGGACTCAGCAAAAATGATGAAAGATGCAACTTTTTATTTACGCTATCCAACACACTGGTTCGTCCAAACGTAGAAAATCGAATGAATAACCCACACGTTTTTTCCCAGTTCACTACTCGTTTGGCTGACGAATCGTTTTTTGGAAAAAAAAACAACCTTCAATCAAATATTACTTGAAAGCGGCCCTGATATACTCACAGGAAGAAGAGACTGCCGACATTGTCCGTAAGGAGGTGAATAATTACGCCGTAAAACCCGCTTTTTAACACGCTTTTATTAGCTTCACCTGTATGTTTGCTTGCTTGTTTGTTTGTAACCGACTTCTTTGAACTTGATTTTGACCCACTTTGAGCGGTCAGATTTAATTGAAACTTTGTAGAATTATCAAGGACCGATGACAATACAATAATTCGATAAGTTTATCGCATTTTATATCCTAGTAAGGATCGCCAGGATTAATCAATTTCTTTCCTTACATATCCTCTGTGTGAGAGCTAGAGACAAAAGTATGAGTGCTATCTGCGCATGCGTACCGTCTCTACTCTTTGGCTCGAGCACTTGGCTTAATCATGTTAGTACATTCTCGTCACTTTCAGTTGGTCTGTTGGCCGAACGGATTAAGACGCAACTCTTTAGATATCGTAGCTGTTTCTCACGCTTCCTCTCCGGAATTGAACCCTGATTCCCCGGTGCCCATTACATCCATGGTAGTCATCGAACCTGCCATCGACAGTTGATAAGGCAGACATTTGAAAGATTTCTCGTCGGTGCTAGATCATACGACCTACGGCAACGTTGGTTATACCTATAGTAAGGCATCATGATTCAGCTGTAGGCAAGGGTTAAGTAACAGCGGTACATGTTTATGGTCATTACATACGGGAGAAAACCAACACAACTCTGAAATGGCCGCAACGTATTTGTTGTTACGTACTCCCATGCTGAACGCAATGGTCAACTTTAATTCATCGTTTGATGTATTATGAATACATGTTTACTTAGCGAATACTCAATGGTTTTGAAAATCATAGGGCAATCAGCTTAGCTCAGAGATGTACACGAATGTTATGATGCACATGTTATAAATCACCCATTCCAATATACTGGTGAGAAACGTGCCGAGGGATGAATGGCAAGAAGGTGACTAAAAATGTCTTGTCGCTCAGGGAACCAGGCACACCCTGTTGTATAAGTGCCTTACCCCTCTATCGGACCTCTGGGGGCGGACCACTTATTTGTCCATTACTCGTGGTAATATTATAGAAAATAAACTAAAATATAACAAAACACAGAAAAGAAGGACATTAGAGAAAAGAAGACAACTGTCAATAAAAATAACGTCAAAACTCTCAAGTGAGGAATTAGAAGAGAGAAAGAAAAAAAAGAAAGCTCTATATGAAAAATCATAGAGCTAAACAGTCAGAGGAGGCCAAAGCAGTTCGCTTGCAGCAAGTGCGTCAGCACACAGCCGAAATCCGAGCCTCAGAATCTCAACAAACTAGAGAAGCTCGTTTGCAGCAAGTGCGTCAGCACACAGCTGAGATCCGAGCCTCAGAATCTCAACAAACTAGAGAAGCTCGTTTGCAGCAAGTACGTCAGCACACAGCTGAAATCTGAGCCCCAGAATCTTAGCAAACTAGAGAAGCTCGTTTGCAGCAAGTGTGTCAGCACACAGCTGAAATCCGAGCCTCAGAATCTGAACAAACCAGAGAAGCTCGTTTACAGCAAGTGCAGCAACGAAATGCAGAGTTCAGAAGATTAACTAGAGCCAGTATAACGGGCTTTAGGCAGGCAATTAACATGTTTTGTGATAAGATAAGTGAAGTATGCACTAAAAGGTGTTATCAACATCAGATATCTAAGTGGATTATAAATACTAAAACAGCACCATATTTGCCTAACGAATTAACACAGAGAAATGGCTTGGTCGTTTGCAATCGCTGCAAGACTCATTTGAGCTCAAAAAGAAATACTGCACCATCTAAAGCTTATTGGAATAATCTGGATCCAGGCTTTATTCCAGAGGTAATAGCGGACTTATCACAAGCCGAACAAAGGCTGATTTCGCGCATTATTCCATTTGTAAAAATTATTAAATTAAGTGGCGTATTTGGGCAATATAGTTTTCGAGGTCAAGCGGTATTGTTCGCTCAGGATGTTTTTGAAGTTACTGAAAATCTTCCGAACATGTTATCAAGAACCACAAATAATGCTGGAATAGTTGTCATTACTGAGCGTCTTGAAAATATTAACGTAATACGACAGTTTTACAGCAAAAAGTATATGATGGACTGAAATGGTTAGCTGCTAACAATCCACCTTACAAAGACGTCATTATCGATCAGAACGTTGTAATTAATGATAAGGATATTATAAGAGTAGAAGAATCACCAGTAGAGATTACTGTAGAGACGAATGAAGATCCTACGGGGGATGCTAATGCTTACATGGGAATCAGCGATTTATCGAGACTCGTACGTGCTTCGTGCCATCAAGACAACGATGACACATTCACATCAGGATTCGCAGGCGTACAATGCTGTGCAATGGCACTGCAAACATCCTAAGGGCCTGTATTCTTTCACCACAACACTGGTCTACAAATATCCTTAATTTAAATATGATAACAGGTGACTAAATCTACAGCAATATATGGTTCCAAACAAAGAGAAATTTAACTGCTTATCCTATTGAAGCTAATGGTTACCTATTGGTGCGAAATTTCAATCCGATCAAAGATGATTTGATCACATTCGACAAAAGGTTTCAAATCACTTTTGACGAAGAACCAAGCATATTTGGAAGCTTAAATGATAAATTAAGTGCAGGCATACTAATAACAGAAGGACAATCATTCGGAGTAATGCACTATGATAATAAATATTACTTCAGTAACTCTTATTCTTGTCGTCAAAAGGGATCCAGAGCAAACGACAAGAATGGAAAAGCGATAATTTAGACGAGTTCATAAGGATTTGTAAACATACAACAGGCAGCAAAAATGTGCAGTATACTCTTGATTACGTTGATGTTGAAGTCTTTGATGTACATGATGATTTTGAGGAGACAGAAATACATCAGAGTACTGAGAGTACAACAGGAATTGGCTCATCAAACAATTCCACTGCAGACATCAGTGATGGCACCGATTGATGTAATGCAACCGAATGTGGAAGATGAATTACAGGTCTTTCGAAATCTTAATGAAATAACCCGCAAAACGAAAGACAATATTGTAAATGTGGGTCATGAACTGAAAGCAGAAGAATTTGCCTGGTACTTTTTGTTTCCCTATGGAAAGAACGGTTTCAAAGAGCAAAGACCTGTGAATATTACAGCGTTAGACTACTTTCAGTTCAGAATTTTGGGAAGCGACACAAGATTTCAACGCAACGACTATCTCTTTTATGCCTTATCGTTCTTTGAATATTATCGAATTAAAAGCACTATATCGGCATGCGGCAAGAAAATTGTTAATCAAGAAGGAGCAGTCGAAGACGTCCATCTTTATGTCAACAATTTGAGAGGTTCTGCAGCCTATTGGAGATCAGCCTTGAACGAGCTATTAGCTCAAATCAGATGTTTAGGAGCTCCAACCTACTTTGTAACATTTAGTTCAAATGATCTCAATTGGTTAGATCAACGAAAAGCTTTGTTGATAGCTGATGGTAGGCCTGATGTTGATCCTAGTACACTTGACATTTATGAGACTCAACAACTTATCGAAAAATACCCAGTAATTTTGAGTCCACATTTCATGGTTAGAGTAAATGCTCTAATGAAATTTATCAAAAATAATGATGAAGTATTTGGCGGAAAAATAAAAGACCATTGGTGGCGTATAGAATTTCAGAATCGTGGCAGCCCTCACCTTCATATGGTGATTTGGATTGAAAATCATCCAGAATTTGACACAGAGGAAGGGAAGCTTCTTCTTGATCGTAACTGTTGCTGTAAACTGCCTACAGACGAAAGAGGATTCAGAGCTTCATGAACTTGTTAAGAAATGTCAAATTCATCGGCATACACAAACTTGTACAAAAAATAATACCTCTGTAAGATGTCGATTCAACTTTCCACGTCAAGAATGTAACGAGACACGAATAGTGTCACATTCTTCAGATGATTTTCTTCGTAATGGTGGCAGAATTTGTTTACTTAAGCGTCGAAAGGAAGATGCTTGGGTAAATAATTACCACCCAGGGTTATTGAGACTGTGGACAGGTAACATGGATATTCAACCGTGCGGATCAAACGAAACGATAGCTTACTATATTGCAAAGTACCTATCGAAAGCAGAACCTGAAGGTGTAGATTCTGGAATCGCGCAGGCAATAAAGAAAATTCAACGCGAAGAGACTGATATTTCATTCAAGCTGTTCAGGATATGTATGAAGATTCTTCAGAATGTGCGTATCGACTTTGTCATATCCCATTACGTGATAGTTCGCGAAGTTGTATTTTCCTGAACACAAGGAAGCCAGAACAGCGTTACCGAGTATTGCAATTCGACAGAAGCGGACACGCAACTGGCTACTATAGTAACATCTTTGAAAGATATGAAAAACGTCCGCTACAACATCCTGACTACGATTTTGTGAACATGAGCCTTAAAGAGTTTGCAATGTTATTTGAACCTTTCTATCCCAAAAAGGTAAGTGAGACCGAGGAAAGTGTTGATCATGATGCTTATGAAGAACATCCAAACATGCGTCGCCAACTCATCACGTTGTTAGATGAGAGCAAAATGGTTGTGAGAAATGTCCCTGCAGTCGTCAGGGTACCATACTTTAGAGCAGCATCGGATCCAGAAAACTTTTTCTACAGCTTACTAGTTCAATATATGCCTTATCGTTCAGAAACTGAATTACTTGAAGATTTCGACAATTCGAGGCATTCTTAGCTCGAGAGAATCGTTTGAAGAAAATGAGTAGACATATGCGCCAACATCGAGAGCGGGGCCAACAGCTTGAAAATGCATTTAACCAAGTACATGCATTTGAAATTTTAGAACAGCCAGAGATTATAAATCCTAAAGCTGGAGAAGAAGAATTACCAGACACAGAAATGAGCAATGATCAATTTCAGAGAGAACGACAGGCTATGAACATTGATCAAAGACTATTGTTCATTTTTATTTCAGAGATTATTAAAAATCAACTTAATGGCGATATTAAACGAGAGAAAATTTTCGTAACTGGTGGAGCAGGCACCGGGAAAACATTTGTCCTTAATCTATTGAAAAACCAAGTTAACCGATGTTATGTAAAATCGGTCGTGAAAGTTGGTGCTCTCACTTGAGTTGCAGCACGGTTGGTCGGTGGATCTACACTACATCGTTTGCTCAAACTTCCAGTTCAAAAAGATGGAGTTATTGCTAGTATGCCACTTCTTACTGGTAATTATTTAAGAGGAATGCGTCAATTATGGCAAAACGTTGAGTTTCTGTTCATTGACGAAATTTCTACGGTACCTTATGAGATGCTTTGCATGATCGACTCTCGTTTGCGGTCAACTGAAAAGCCTGAACGCTTGTTTTGGAGGCATAAATATTTTACTCTTTGGCGATCTAATGCAGTTACCACCTGTTCGAGGACATCAAGTTTTTCAACAATCAGACCACATGAAGCCCCCTACACATTTGTGGTGGCAGTTCAGCCTGGTATATAATTTTTTTATATATTAAAATTATATATTAAAAACTATTAAATTATATATTAAAATTATATATAATTTTTAAATTATATATTAAAAATTATTTCACAATAATACTAATCTTTTTCGTTCATTTATATTTTCTGCCTGTATTAAAAATTATTTTTCGTTTTTTAGTTCGATTGATCATTAAAGCGTGTCAACAGCATTCGAAAGTGGACTATATCTGCTTTAGTTGCGTTACCGTTTTAAGCATACAGGGTGTCCCAGTTAGGTTTTCGTCCTGATAGCTGAAGATTCCTGAAGTTATGACAAACAAAAAATTGTATTGCAGGGGGGGGGGGGGGAGGGGGTATATTTTCAGCCCCCTCCAAATTATAGGCCGTTAAAGTGAGGAAACTCTGATTTCGAGGTAAAACTTCTTAAAAGGCCGTAGCTTTATTTATTCAGAAAATTAAAAATACAAGTTTATTCATCTAAATCTATATTGTCCCCTTCAAAGTAATACCCATCGACTGCAACACACTTATGCCAGCGCTTGATCCAATCCTCGAAATATTTTTTATATTCGGTTTTCGGTATATCCATCAGTGCTCCCTGCGATTTTTCTATTACTTCCTCTCGGCTGCTGAAACGCGTTCCCCGTAGTGGTTTTTTAACTCGATTGTACAGAAAGAAGTCACAGGGAGCCAAATCAGGTGAATTCGGTGGCTGTTGGATGGAATTTATTGCATTTGTCGTCAAAAAATTACAAATCATTAACCAAAATGTCTTGGACGGATCCATAGGCAATGTTCAAGTCCTCCGCTATCTCTTTGATGGTTAATTTGCGGTTATTGACCAACATTTCTTTTACTTCATCAAAGTTTTCGTCGGTTTTCGATGTCGATGGTCTGCCACTGCGTTCATTATCTTCGATTGACTTACGACCACTTTTGAACCGCTCGTGCCACTGGTAAACGACAGTTTTCTTTAGAGAATCGTTGCCGAAACACTTTTCCAACATTTCCAACGTTCGCGCACTATTAAATCTGTTTTTTACGCAAAATTTAATACAAGTTCGTTGTTGCAAATTTAAATCCATTTCTAAAATTGTAAAAAATCGCCAACACACATAAAAATAGATGTACTCTTGGCTAGGTAACTTTTACAAATGTCAGGCTATGACGCTAATATTTAGAGGGAATGTAAACAACAGATTTACCAATTTAACAAAAAAAAAAAAAAAAAAAAAAATTTAAATCGGAACAATGGGAGCGCCGGGAACTTTTTGATCAAGGTGGTATTTAGATAGAAAATGTTTAGTAAACGACGAATGACATAACAACAAGTTTCATAAACAGAACAATACAAATAGTTTCCCGCCTCAAAAGGGTCAAAATTCCCACAACCAACACAATAATTCCCAGACCAGTCCCCAAAACTACTTTACTGCAACAAATCCCACCTCTGATAAAGAAAACCTTTTCATCGATTGCCTTACTGACTCTGGTCTGTATCAATTAAGTGGTGTCACCAATAACATTGACAGACAACTCGACCTAGTCTTCGCCACTGATACAGATAACTGCATCATTTTAGAAAGCAGACATCTTCTTTCTAAGTTGGATAGTTACCACCCTCCCCTTTCTCTTACGTTAGCGTATGACAATGGTCTTAATCGCGTTTCTTATGAGTATTCTTACAGTTTTAATTATAGGGCTAACTACGCAAAACTGAATAACCTCCTCAGTATGGCCAATTTTGAATTTCTTTACGATAATCCCAACCTCACGGTTAACGATGCTCTCGCATCCTTTTATACCGAAATTTTCAAATGTTTCTCCCAGTCTGTACCTTTTTTACCCAAAAAGAATCCCTCATCATCACCACCCTGGTATAATAAAGAGCTGCGATCTCTTCGTAATAAGAGAAATAAGTTCTGGCTACTTAATACGAGTGCGGGTCAATAAGTCCGTGACTTTTGGATTAAAACGCAGATTTTTTGATAAAAAAATAATTTTATTTTTCAACGTAGTCTCGCTTGAGCTCTATACACTTTGTCCAACGCTTCTCCAATTTTTTTATCCCTTCCAAAAAAAATGATTTGTCGAGGTCCTCAAAATAGGCCTTTGTTTGCGAGATGACTTCATCATTGGAGTCAAATCTTTTTCCACCAAGCCATTTCTTCAGGTTTGGGAACAAGAAGTAGTCGCTCGGAGCCAAATCTGGAGAATAGGGTGGATGAGGGAGCAATTCATAGCCCAATTTATGGATTTTTGCCATGGCAACTGCACATGTGTGCACCCTTGCATTGTCTTGGTGGAAAAGAACTTTTTTCTTGGCCAAATGAGGTCGTTTTTTTTCAAATCGTCATTGAATCGGTCCAATAAGTTGGCATAATATTCCCCATTGATTGTTCTTCCCTTTTGAAGGTAGTCAATGTGGATTATCCCGCGTGCATCCCAAAAAACAGTCGCCATAACTTTATTGGCTGACAAACCCACCTTGGCCTTCTTTGGCGCCGATTCACCCTTAGAAACCCACTGTTTTGACTGTTGTTTGTTCTCTGGTGTGTTGTGATGGATCCATGTTTCGTCCACGGTTACAAAACGGCGCAAAAACTCCTCCATATTGCGATTAAACAACGCCAAACCTTCCTGTGAAGTTGTTACACGATTGCGTTTGTGGTCGACTGTGAGCAAACGCGGCACCCATCTTGCGGAAAGCTTTCTCATGCCCAAGTGATCATTCAAAATTGAAACCACTGAGCCATGCGAGATCCCTACGGCTTCCACAATCTCTCGCACTTTCAATCTTCGGTCGCCCAACACCATATCGTGAATTTTTTCGATTGTTTCGGGTGTAGAGACCTCAACTGGGCGTCCAGGACGTTCGGCATCTTCAGTGCTAGTACGGCCACAACGAAATTCAGTAAACCACTTTTTTACCATTGAAATCGATGGTGCAGAGTCCCCATAGTATTTATCAAGCTTAGCCTTGGTCTCGGTAATGGTTTTTTTTCGCAAGAAATAATGCTTAATAAGCACACGAAATTCACTTTTTTCCATTTTCTCCTCAAATTAGTGAATAGTCTGATAAAAATAGCTGTCAAACACAAACTAACTGACGCAGCAAGTTTAAATTTTGACAGGAGTCAACTGACAGATTCCTGTTGACAGGAGCAGTGTTGCTGTTTCAGTAAAGAGGTCAGAAATTCAGAAATTCATGGACTTATTGACCCGCCCTCGTATCGCGTTCCGACATCGATTTCTTTTACTACCAGTCTGCCCTAATAAATTTCTCTGTACTTTGTCAAACTCTATATGACAACTATTTAAACCACCAACTATGGACCGCAGACTCATTTCCGACCCCAAGCGATTCTTTCAGTTCATCACAACTAAAAGTAAATCGGATAACTATCCATCATCTCTGAATTTTCTAGATAAGTCCTCGGGCGATCCCCAAATTATAGCAAATCTCTTCGCAAATTTTTTAACGAAGCGTTCGCCACCCATTCCCAAGAGCCAGACCACTCTTACTTTTCCTACTTAAATAACTGCCCACAAACAACTTTGGAATATGTGTCTATAACTTTAGAGCAAGTCAAAGATAAAATAATAAACCTCAAAGATGATTATTCCGCCGGCTCTGATGGTCTTCCCCCTATATTTTTAAAGAAATGTGAAATGCACTTAGCCCAACCTCTTACAGCTCTCTTTCAGCTTTCTATCACCCAGGGATTTTTTCCCTCGACCTGGAAAAGGTCATTTATTATTCCCCTACATAAAAAAGGCCGAAAAGATGATATTTCCAACTATCGACCAATTGCTAAGCTGTCCTGCATACCTAAGCTTTTCGAGAGCATTATTTATGACATAATGCTTTTCCATTGTAAACCTATTGTATCCCAAAACCAGCACGGATTTCTCAAAGGTAGATCTACGACCACCAACTTAACGGAATTCGTAACTTTATGTGCACTGGAATCTGGAAATGAAGTTGATGTCATTGCCACCGATTTCAGCAAAGCCTTTGATAGGATTTCACATCATATAATCCTTCTGAAATTAAAAGCTCTTGTTTTCCAAATAAATTTTATAATATGGGTTCAATCATATTTAAATGAAAGACAGTACTATGTTTTATTTAGGTCCATGATTTCTGACCCAATTAAAGCCTCCTCTGGTGTCCCTCAAGGCAGCCACCTTGGCCCCTTACTATTTATTCTGGCCATTAATGATGTTGATTACATCATTAAAAATTCATACATATCTATTTACGCAGACGATATGAAAATCTTTAGATATATATCCTCTGCCTCAGACAGACTACAACTGCAGGAAGATCTTGACAGATTTTGTACTTGGTGTCAGAAGAATTTTCTTGAGCTTAACGTCAATAAGTGTCAGGCTATAACGTATTCCCGTAAGCGGCCCCCTACTTCACCTTGCTGCTATCTAATCTTTAATCTGCCTGTTCCCTTAGTGAATGAGTTGCGTGATTTAGGTGTTATCTGTGATAAGGAACTCAATTTCCGTTCTCACATTGATAATATAAGAAAGAAAGCCAACTCTGCCCTTGGCTTCATCAAGCGCTGGTCTAAGGAGTTTTCCAATCCTTATGTTACCAAATCTCTTTACATAACCTTTGTTAGGCCTCTTCTTGAATATGCAAGCCAAGTTTGGTCACCCTACTACAGAACACACATCTTCCGGATAGAAGCTGTTCAACGCAGGTTTTTACGATTCGCTTTACGTGGTCTTCCCTGGGATGATAGCCAAAACTTACCACCTTATACCGACCGGCTGAAACTTATAAATTTACAACCCCTTTCTATACGTCGAAAAGTTGCCGACATTCTCTTTATTCATCAAATTTTAGTTGGGAATATCGATTGTCCTTTTTTACTTCGACTTATTTCTTTTAATACTAACCCACGCAATCTTAGGTCTGTGCCACTTTTCCGGCTCAATCTTCACCGAACGAATTACGGAAACTTGGAGCCAATGTCTAGAATGCTTCGTGAAGTTAACGATATTCTGCCTCTCTTCGACTACCATCTCACCAAACTCTCTCTTAAAAACACCCTTATTTCCACCTATGCCTCACATCCTAACTTTTTTTAACCGCTCCCACCCTTTAGTTTTTATCTTTAGTTTTAAGTGAAAATTGTTAGTTCTAAGAATAAGCTTGCAATAAGCAATAATAAATCTGTCCGGGGTTGACCCGGGCCGCAAATCAAAGCAAATCAAACAGGAACAATAATAATAGGAACAGCTTAGGACAGGGCAGACAGAATAACTATCGATCAAATTCAATGGTCAGGACACACAACCAGTTTGTAATAGGTCAGGTTAATCCACAATTCCTCAACAGCAAGTACAACCAATGGAGGTAGGGTAAATCTCTCATGAGGATAATGGAGAAGAACAACCTATTGAAGCAGGTCTTGCAAACTAGACCTCGGAAACGAAATTTTTATAGATGAGCTACGTTTCCAGACCCCGATCAGAGATTTGACCACATACACATAGATCTAGTGGGACCCATGACAGAGTCACACGGATTTAAATACTGCATGACAATGGTTGATCGCTTTACGAGGTGGGCGAAAGCAATTCCTATAAAAGACATAAGTGCAGATACGGGCTAATTCTTTCCACACCCACTGGATAGCTAGATTTGGATGTCCTAAAATAATAACTACAGACCAGGGATCACAGTTTGAAAGCTCACTTTTTACATCACTTTCACGTTTAGTTGGTGAAAAACGCATTCGCACAGCCGCTTATCTTCCTCAAGCAAATGGTATGGTAGAAAGATGGCATCGAACACTAAAAGCAGCAATTATGTGTCACCAAAATCCAATTTGGACGCAAATACCCCCACGGTGCTTCTTGGTTTGAGGACTTGTTACAAAGAAGATCTTAAGGCATCACCAGCTGAGTACTTATATGGAACAACTTTCAGAATTCCAGGTGAGCTTTTCACCCTCCTGTAGAAACAGAATTGTTTCTGGACGATTTCCGCACACGCATGAGACGGATTTCTTCACATTTATTTTTATTTTTTTTTTATTATACTCGTAACAAGCGCGCGCTCAAGGGGTTTTTGTACCCTTAAAATGTTCGTACACAGGAAATTTAGTGAGGAAGAAAAGACAGGTACCGATGTACATTGTTTTTAAATGTTTGTAAGTTATAACGACCAGGAAAAACAGAGATCGGCAGGGTATTCCATAAGCTAGTTGTTCGGCTTAGGAAAGAATCACGATATTTTAGAGTACGTCCGGAAATGGGCTTGAGGATATACTGATGAGCGAGACGGGTGTTACGGTTGAAAGTTTGAATGGGTGGAATGCTACTGGCGATTTCAATGGAGCACTGGTGGTGGAAATAGCGATAAAACAAAGTGAGACAGGAGACATTACATCGGTGTTCGAGGGTGTCAATTGATTGACTGATATTAGTATCACCAATGAGTTTTATCGCACGGTTTTGAATCCTATCTAGCAGGTGCAGCACCTGACCAGATGTGGACATTGTACTTCAATTTTGCGCGGATGAATGCCTTATATATTGTGGCCAGATCAGAGGGGGTAAAATATTTCTTACATCGCTAGAGGAAACCTAGACATTTCGCAGCATTTTTGACGACATCGAATATGTGGTCATTCCAACGTAAGTTGTCACACACATACCGAGAATGGAAAGTTTATCGGTTTTGACGATGCAAGTGCCATTCATGGATAATGGCTGGGTATTTAAATTTCGCTTTAATGACAGCATACACCATTGGGCTTTGGAAGCATTAAATTCCACACTATTGATAGTTCCCCAATTGGTTATGCTGTTAATATTGGAATTTAATGAGCTTAATATACGCTGTCGTTCCCGTTCTACCGCCGAAGAGCAGGGGCGTGAGTCCGGGAAAGAATATAAAAAGCAGAGAGTACTGTCATCAGTACAAGAGTACACAAAAAACATTTTGCTACAATGATGTGTACTCTTGAACACACGTTTTCATGAGGCTTGATACATCTAAACGCTCACTTCAACAACCTTACTCTGGACCACATCTGATAATCAAGCGAACCGATGACCGGCTTTTCACAATTAACGCAAAGAAATTAATGTGAATGTTGAGCGTCTTAAACCAGCTCACTTGGCAGCAGACGACATGGATTTACAGCAGTACTAACAAAGATTTTTCCTAACAAATACCAAAAGAACTAAAAACATATCAAAAGAAAAAGACAGTAAACATTAATCTTGAGAAAAATTAAACACATATGGTATATCAAGTTGACTGAAGAAATTACCTACATATAAAAGAGACGCTTCACTGGGAGGGAGTGGTGTGGGTACACACTAGCGCCCTGGTGGTAAAATTACAAACGATCCTTAAAATTGACAAGTAACTAACTTCAGATAATTATTTAATACGTTTTAAAAACTGATCCTTTTCTTCCTTGCTTCTTCTTCCTGCATTTGTTCTTGTGAACGGTTGCGCTAGTTTTTAAAGTTTAAATTAAATAAAGTTGAAGTAAAATATTTTCATGTCTTTTGTTTAACTTTTTTTGTACAAAGTATTTGAAGTTTAGTATTAAGTAGCTGCTAGACCGCTACAAGACTACGAGATGAGTAGAGAAACCAACTTCACCCTTTCCGGCTTTAATTTCCTCCTTTTTCATTTCTACCTTCAGGGAAGAGAGTCACCAGTGCGCGGTTTCCTCTAAGAAATACGATTCTTTTGAGTAAAAACTAAAAAAATTTCTTTTAAATACTGAAAAAAAACTACTTTTTTTAATTATAAAGTCGTGAGAACTGAAGTGTAACAAAAAAAAAAAAAAACAGTGGACAACCCACCACGTGGAGCTGACAAAATTGGAATTTTGCGTAAGCAATTTTTTGTTGTCTCAACGGCGGAAGGCATACTTGCGTGCGTTGATTCCCAAATACACCAACACAATTATTCAAGTTTCGCAGAAGAGCCCAACGAAAGGGGATCTAGCAAGACAGCACGACAGGTACTCTGAAGACATCACGAAGTTCAACCGTCCAGCGGCTTAGTTTGAAATTTATTTTGTTTTTTTTTATTTATGTTTACTGATCAATTTTTTTTTATTATATATCATACGTATTCCTGTAACTACTTAATGTAAAAATAAAAATTGCATTAAACTTACTCGATATAAGTACAATACATATCTACCATTCTTGTAACAACTACATACGTATGTGTTGATTCGACCAACGAAATCAAATAAAACAGTATCTTAGCACTTCTTAAAACTTTGTTATGTGTATATTTAGACCACAATTATGTAAAAATTGCACATGCACGTTCTGATTTTTTCCAGAATGAACATGAATATTGAATTTTAAATTGCATTATATTTTATCATTACTTTAAAAAGGAAAGAAACAGGACAACAAGTTTAATAAATGAAAAAGAAAAGGATAAATGAGTATAATAAGAAAAAGATAAATATGCAAGTCATTTTAATACAGAGTGATGCCAATTAGTCAGGTTTAGTGTTACACAAGTTTTAACACGTATTAACACTCCCGCACGTAAAGGCATCTGTTGGTCTGATGTTGTTTACGTCGTCTCATCAAACTTGCATCACGTCAAGTTGGGCTATCTTAGCGACGGTTCTTGTGTAAACGCTGTTTACAGGTTGGACAACGGCGCTTCGTGGTACTCCATCTTCGCTCTTAAGTACCTTAAGAATTTTTCCGCGGGGCCAGTTTCTTCGCTTGTTCTCTGAATCACATAAGTATCAGGACGATGTCCTTGTATGAGTAAACCACTTCGTTCGTCAAGTAAGATCTGAAAGGTACTCGCGAATCCATCTCTGCCAGAAAAGTCTTGCATATTGCCTACTCATCAACCCGTTTCTTTTGATAGAATCTTTACTGTGCACTGGCTCACCACTTAGCTTAGCACCGTTTGTTGAGCCCAACAAGAAATGATTGGATGTAAGTGCTTCTTTGTTAGTCACTAATCGGAACATAGGTTAGCGGTCTTGAGTTTACTGTAAATTCGATCTCTGCCATCATGCTCAGTAATAATCCATCATTTGGTGTTTTGTTAATCATTATTTCCGCCAATGGATTTTTAACACTGCGTACTAGCTGTTTCCAGCTCCCACCCATATGAGGGGACAACGGCGGAGTAAAATGCCAGCTAATAATTTGTAACCCAACCTTTATTGCTCTTTCGTCCAGACGTTCGACTTCTCCTTTCAACTCCTCACGGGCTCCATCAAAATTGGTACCATTGTCTGAGTATATTTCCATTGTAGCGGCTCTCCTATTCTTGCTACAATATAAATCGCTTGAGGCCCAAAATGAAGGAACCGCAGGAAAGACTATAGGCTATTTCTATGTGGATGGCTCTTGAGGTTAAACACGTTACTAGCATTCCCCACCTCTTCTTGCTCGTCTTTCCACAACAATAAACATACGCTCAAAATAATCTATGCCGCAATAAGTAAATGGTCTTATGAGTGATTTAAGGCGGCCTGGAGGTAGTTCTGCCATGATCGGTGGTGTAGGAAGTGCATTTTTAATTTTACAATAACGACAGTTAAAAGCAATTTTCTAAGTTCCGTTCTTAGGTTGGATATATGGAAATGTTGTCGGATTTCATTCACATCGCTCTCATTGTACATGGGGTAGAAACGTTTGTGAAAATCTATAATGATGACTTTTGTCATGTAATTATCTTTTGGCAAAACCACCGGTCTCTTAACATGCTGTGGGATATGAGTTGGGTTGTCGATGCACCCATAGATACGAATTACATTATTTTCATCAATGTATGGTGACAGCTTATATAACCAACTTTTCTTATCCACAATTGGTTTTCCCTCTTTAAGTTGTTGATATTCCATTGGAAAAGATTCTAGTTGACGTTGTCAATACAAAAAATTCCCAGTTTTAACTATTTCGTCCGGCTTATCTTCTGCATGTAAGAAACACTGCGATTTTGTGTTCATATTCTTGACGGGAGGAACTTATAGAGTCAATCTGCGGCCCTTGATGTTCGGTGCTATACAGAAAGTCCGGTCCTTTTTCACCTTTGAATTCAGTTGCAACATCGGCAACGCCATCTAGACTAGGAGCCCAACGCCAACATTTTTCACCCGTTTCCTCCAATATTTCTCCCACTCTAAAAACAACAAAGTTCTTGTACTTGCGATGTTCCGACTTAAGCCATCCTAGAACTATTTTTGAGTCAGTCCAGAAATATTTTCGATTAATTTTTATCGATAAGCCATTGCAAATGAACTTCGGCAATCTTGTGCCTAATACTGCAGCTTCAAGCTCCATACGTCCGTGTCACCGTAATAGGTTTAATCGGGCAAACCTTTGTTTTGGCACTAACTAAAATGCACTTGGCAACAGAACCAAATGAAATTTTTAAATATGCCGCAGCTGCATAAACAGAATCGCTGGCATCCATGAATATTTGTAATTGGATCTGAGGAGCTGGGAAAACCGATGTATTGGTGAAATAATACCGTTGAATTTTTATTCTTTTTATACTAGTTGGTATTAAACCCAGCAATTTTTTTAACTTCCCAAAATGTTCTTCCTGTATTTCCCTGTCGTAATCGATGAAAGATCTTCAAATATTCTGCAATATGACTTTCAAAATAATTGTGAAATTAGCAATGAGTCCAAGCGGATCAAATATGCACATAAGGGCTCTAGACACCTCTCTCTCTGTTGCAATTTCGTCAGCTAGTTTCTCTGATCGAAATATAAATAGGAATACATCCTCTGATGGTGACCACCACAAGCCAAGTAGTTTCTCTGCGTCGTCCAGGATATTTAAATTAGTTAATTTGCTTTCAGGGTTTGAAGACTTTTGAGTAAGAACTTTCAAAATAGTTTGAGAATTTAACATAAAATTTCAAATAGTAACTCCAGCTTGTTTATGTACATATGTATGTATACCACCTTGATCAAAAAGTTTCCGGGGGCGCTCCCATTGTTCCGATTTAAGTTCTGTTTTTTTTTTGTTGGTAAATCTGTTGTTGACATTCCCTCTAAATCTTCGCGTCATAGCTTGCCATTTGCAAAAGTTACGTAGCCAATAGTACATCTATCTCTGTGTATGTAAGCGACTTTTTACAATTTTAGAAATGGATTTAAATTTGCAACAACGAACCTGCAAATTTTGCGTAAAAAACGGATTTAATAGTGCACGAATGTTGGAAATGTTGGAAAAGTGTTTCGGCAACGAATCTCTAAAGAAAACGGTCGTTTACTAGTGGCACGAGCGGTTCAAAAGTGGTCGTGAGTCAATCGAAGATTATGAACGCAGTGACAGACAATCGACATCGAAAACCAACGAAAACATTGATGAAGTAAAAGAAATGTTGGTCAATAACCGCAAATTAACTATCAGAGAGATAGCGGAGGACTTGAACATTGCCTATGGACCCATCCAAGATATTATGGCTAATGATTTGGGTTTCCGTTGTGTAGCAGCAAAGTTGGTGCCAAAAGACCTCAATTTCTTGCAAAAAAGAGATGATTTGCGAGGCTGAATCCGATCCCACATTCATCAAGAGGATCATTACTGGAGACGAGACGTGGGTTTATGAGTACGACACGCAATCCAGATATCAGGCAAGTGAATGGCGTTTACCAAATGAGCCGAGACCAAAAAAACCACGTCGTTTTCAGTCAAAAAAGAAGGCAATGCTCACGGTTTTCATCGATTACAACGGTGTAGTGCATAATGAATTTTTGCCAGAAGGCCAGACAGTAAACAAAGAGTATTATTTGGGCATTATGAGACGTTTGCGTGAAGTAATTCGCCGAAAGAGACCAGAATTGTGTGCAACTCGTGGATTTTGCACAATGATAACGCACCGTTGCACAGTGCCATCATTATTCGTAATTTTTGGACGAAAAATGCAACAAATACCATCCAACAGCCACGGAATTCATCTGATTTGGCTCCCTGTGACTGAAACGTGGAACGCGTTTCAGCAGCCGAGAGGAAGTAATGGAAACATCGCAGGAAGCACTGATGGACATACCGAAAACCGAATATAAAAAATGTTTCGAGGATTGAATCAAGCACTGGCATAAATGTGTTGCAGTTGATGGGGATTACTCTGAAGGAGACAATATAGATTTAGATGAATAAACTTGTATTTGCAATTTTCAGAATACATTCCGGGAACTTTTTGATCAAAGTTGTATGACGTCCTTGGCTAATTTTATGGCATCTTTTTCCGTTGCACCTCCAACCAGAAAATCATCACTTTTCAATTATCGCTTTTACCGCCTCAGGAAATTTGGTTGCATTCTTGTTCTGCTTTGATAACTCTAACCTGACGATACAGCGGCTATGTCACCAACGATTGCAAACTTATTTTCCCTAAAACACATCTGGTCCTGTTAAAGAAAAGAATTTAGGCAAAGACCTCCAACCTTAGCAGCGGTATTATTATTTATTTGGTTTATTTGCATTAACTACAGGAAAAATGGGTAGATACGAAACACGTTTGTTACTGCTGTTGATTTCAGCTGGGGTTAACTTTTAACCCTTTATTAACATATTTTTTAATAAGTTGTTCTAAGTTGATCGCCAGTTCAGATTCTTTTAACATCTTTTTGTTTAGGTCAAATTTCAATAATAGGGAACTAAATTTTTGTTTCTTTAAGAACTTAACACTCAATACACTTATAATGCCTCAGCATGTGTTAAGTTTTTTGGAAAATGGAGATGGAAAATAGACAGAGAAAGAAAGATGTTTGGGCGCAGTGGTTATCTTGCTCCATGGGTGGCATCCAACATTTAATGGGGAGACTAAATTCTTAGTGGAAGTTGGCTTGATGTTGATTTCAGTCAACTACTCATCTTACTTGATTTTCATTAACTGAAAAAAATGGATGATATGTCTTTCGGGCGAGGCTGGGATTCGAACACCGAACCTTCCGATTTTGAAACCAGTCCACCACCACTTGAGCCACGGCCACCCACTTTTCGCCTTCAACAATTATTTTGCTTTCTAGCATCTGAACAGCTTTTTCATTTTTCTGCCAATAGTCTTTTAAAGGATTGTGCGCCTGCACTATTCAACTGATAATATTGTTTAACCACTTTGTGTATTGAATTATCAATATTTTCCTGACACTCGCATATGTGGAAACTATAATTCAAATGATTGTTATTACAAACTCCAAATACAGTCCAGCCAAGTCGAGTTTTGATTGCGACTGGTTCTTTTTCAGGTCCTGCAACTGTCTTCAATGCAGTTCCAGGTTTTCAATTCTGCAATCCAAGCAACAGACGTGGTCTTCCATCCTTAAATGAGTGAACCAGTAAACCTCTCAGATGCTTGTGCTTCTTAGAAAGCACTGACATATTAATTGTCTATTGTACATTGGCAGTTCTAGTGCTTTGACCGAGTGAACATCTGGCACAAAAAACTTCTTGTTATTTCCTTTGGTGGATATCCCCAAATTCATTCTTCGTGACGAATCTTCACTTCTATGTGTATTCGCAGTCCATTTTTAGATTTTAAGCATAGTTGATCTTTTTTACCCTCTGCATGCAAAGACTTCGTAAGTTCTTCATCAATTAATGTAACAGACGAACCATTGTCCAGAAAAGCAAAAGTGTCGATTTTAAAATCTCTATTGTACAAAGTTATAGCAAAAACTTTAGACAGAGTTAAACCTTGCGCAGTTCAACTGCTTATCGTTATCTTTTTGTTCCTCGTTATTTTGTAAATTTTTCTAACTATGAAGGCTACGATTGTTGTTGTACTGGCAGCCATTGATACCACAAATTTTCGCTTGTTTATAAATAAAATTCTTGTGCTGACGAAGACACGACCTGCATAGCCTCGGAAGTTTAACTAAGGACCATTTTTCATGAATATTCAGTTTCAGAAACTTAGGACAAGAGCCGGCTGTCACATTACTTACGTCACCGGGTACTAAGATTAATCCTCACCCTTCGCTCTTCTGCCTTAGCTTACCCTGTCGCAAGTTTTTGACAGACCATAAATTGTTCTACAGACATTTAAAAGCATTTATATTTTTTCGATTTGTTTGTTTATTTACAACACTTAATTTCATATATAAATTATAATGAACTTATTGTATCCAATGAAAATAATATGAACTTCTTACTTTAAACATTAATAACAAATTTAATTAATCTGCAAATCCTAAAGCTATTCAGAATCGTCAAAAAACTCCTTTTCTTCTTCATCACTAAAATTGTCCTTATGTACAGTGTACTCTCTCATAAGCGGACACCGACGGTTCTGAGATATTTGTCCGCTTATGAGAGGTGTCCGCTTATGAGAAAATTAATAAAATTCAGAATTAAAAAAAAAAACATATTAGCTATACCAATGCTTTTTATTTTTTATTATTTTTAAATTAATTTTTAATTCATATTTCTAACTTCTACAAAAAAAATAAATAAGTAAATAAATAAATAAAAAAACAAAGGGTTACAAATTCATTAATTTTAAATATAAATATAAATCCATATGATATGATATTTACAGTTATATAACAAAACTATGTTTTTTTTACACATAAAGGTCAGATATTTTTGTTTGGCGAATATTTTTATTATTTGCTGCCATATTTTCAAAATGTATCTGTAAATTTATTAACATGTCAAATGCTTTTAAATCATTCTTTTGTACAGAAAAGTCTCTTAGTCTCTTTGTTTCACGATGGGCTTCCTCATAAGATTTAATTGGGTCATCTACGTTTAAAATGTTGTTTATTTCATCATCCGGTTCAATTTCGTGGGATTCAGTTTCATCCAAGCTCTCAATGTTAAAGGTCTCCAGATTTTCATCTTCGTTAATTATGTTGTTATCCATGGTAATATATTCTCCGAAACTTACATTAGCGTCTGCAATAGCCCTAGACATTATGTTTGACGTTCCGGAGATAATTGAAAATGGTAATTCGTCTTCCGCCAACCAATCGTCGTCGTCAAGTTGGACATTTTTGTGCCCAAATCCAGCTTTTCGAAAGCAGTTTTTTTATGGTTTTAGCACTTACTTGATTCCATGCTTTTTCTATGAAACAAATCACATCCAATAAATTTATTGATTTCGTTAAATTTACGGACAAGGTAGGAGAACCCATCTTTCGTAAAATATGTTTTAACATCATGGAACGGTAGTTGATTTTAAAGTTTTTTTATTATGCCTTGGTCTAAATGTTGTCAAAAAGCGGTATTGTTTGGCGAAAGAAAAATCGCTTTGATATTTTTAAGCTTAAGGTCACGTGGGTGAGATGCGGCATTATCTAGAAAAAGCAAGATTTTCCGTTTTTGAAGCTCGATATCCTTATCAAACCGCTTAAGAAATTCAGTCATTAGTTCACATGTCATCCATGATTTTTTATTTGATCGCCACGTAGCCGCTAAATTATTTAAATTAAGATTACGGAAAGCACGAGGTCTAGCAGCTTTGCCGATAACCAATAATTTTTCCTTTCCACCCTCCATATTAGCACATTGCAAAATTGTTAGCCTTTCTTTGGCCATTTTACCACCTGAACACTTTTCACCTTTTAATGCAAATGTTTTATCAGGAAAAGCACGAAAAAAAGTCCTGTTTCATCTGCATTATAAATGTCTCTTGAACTATAACCACCAATAAGAGAAGGAACTTTTTCAATAAAACTTGCAACATCGGCTGGATCAACACTTGCTGCTTCTCCAGAAATTGTCCGAAATGTTAGATTGTGCCTCTTCTTAAATTTCTCAAGCCAGCCGGATGATGCATTAAAATTTGAATAATGTAAATTTTCAGCTATTTCTTTAGCTTTGGACCTTATAAGTGTACCTGAGAGAGGAATATTTTTGGTCCGAGCTTTCACAAACCAATCATAACACAATCTATCAACATTGAAACCTTCGGTTTTAAAAAAACTATTTTTTTTTTCATTTTCATTGACATTCGATTGCCACTTTGTTAAAATATTTTCTTTTTTACGTGATATGTCCGATGCTTGTGTTTTACCGATTTTGAATTTAGTCGCTAGCTTACGAATACTGAGTTTGAATTTATTTTGGGCTTGAATAATTTCCACCTTTTCTTTAATTGTCAATAAGTGCTTTACTTTTCCCATTTTGATGCTTTTCAGTCGAATTCTTAAAAACCACTAATTTTTTCGGTTTGGCATTCAAGTTACACGTAGACACATTTTCTGCATTCATAAAATACAACGGGATTAATAACTGTTACTCTTTTGAGATAATCAATGCATGCGTGCAAAGCGGCCCATACACATGAAACAACTTTAAAACCTAACCATACCTACACGTAGAACGTTGCTTGAAACCGCAACATGTGTCAAAACTTTATTCATGTATACAGGCCGCTTTATACACTTATTTCTTGGTTCCCTTTCGTTGTTTTTTGACAAGCGTGAAACAAATAAAATAAGACAGACAAGTTCTATTTTGTCCGCTTTGGAGAGAGGGAAATTGTATTGCGGTTATGAAATTTGGTGTCCGCGTCCGGTTATAAGAGAGTCCGCTTGTGGTAGACTTGTTACAATGAAAAACCATCTATTTTTTTCCGTTCTTTGAAATCTGTCCAGTTATGAAAGGTGTCCGCTTATGAGAGGTGTCCATAAGGAGAGAGTACACTGTATTATGTCTTCAACATTAAGGGGTATCGGATCTCCTTCAAACCAAAGAGCTTCAAACTTTTCGTCCTTGAGAATCCAGCTACAGTTTTCGAAACTATATTTTGAACAACAGACTTCTGTAGCATTTTGCCACATTAAATAGTTCTTAAAATCTTTTGTTGTAATGAATTCCAGCACGGTGGAATAAGGCTAGAGTCAAAGTTCTTAATGTTTTTTTGGAAATTCTTAGAATTGGAGGAAGTAGCATACAATTTGTGAAAAATATCTGATCTTGCTGAATTTACACTTTTGCAGTTTTTTATGCCATGTAATTTGAATGTAAATTCCTGCCAAATCTGCATTTTCTGTATCATTTAGATTGTTCAGAGATTTACAACATTCTTGAAAATGTTTGTTTTTATGTAGCGGTTCAAAGGGTTTTATTTTGCCTTTCCTATAGAAACAAGTTGTGTAATCAGTCCCTGTAAAAGCATGGAAGCCGGGCAAAGCAAGACATAAATCATGGCCAAGAATTTTAGATAAAGCGGTGTAGTTTATGCAACTGTAGCGCTCGTAAGCCAAATTTCCAAATGTTTCTACTTGTGTATGTTACCCAATAAAATTATTAATACATCTGTATCGGATGCCATAACAACTATTTTTGAGTTAGTTCTCAGCTTACTCATGTGAAATATTAGTCTTGTATCGGCTTCCTTGTGATTGCATTCGAACTCTGTTTCTTCAGTTTTAAGGACTCCACCACTCACAGAGGTAAATGAGAAACATCGTTCTTCCACGGTCAGACTTTTTTGTTACGTAATTCTTTTGCCGCAGAGTCTCTCGTCCAATCCTCACCCAAAAACTTCACTAAAGCTTTTTGAATTTAATATTTTTCAAGCTTTTTAAGAAGTCATTAGGACGAATCTGTGATAGGCCTAAGATGTTGTAGGGAACATCGTTCTGCTGACGACTATGGCGTTCGATGATGGTTTGAAATACCTATCAAATACTAAATGCACTTCTGAAGCAATCGTATTACAATTTTTTCTCAAAATTACTTCCGATACTTTTTCAAAAGTTCGGGGCAAGCTTAAGCCCAAATGGTGCAAAAACTGAAACCCATCTATACGGTCAATATCAATGCTATTGGGTTCACCAGGCTCGGAGAAAGATGAAATTTTTTTCGCCAAAGCTGACTTCTTAGTTTTGAACATTTCACCAGAAGGATCTCAGAGTGCTGGTGGAGCAGGTGACAAGGAATATGATAAACATACATATGTATTTCCATATCAATTTTCTTTTCCAGAGATATTGCCAGCAACCTACCAAATACATCACGCTCCATTTTAATTAATGCTTGCTTTTTGTCCCTACTTTTTGGTATTTTTTTAATATTTTCTGAAGCAAAGTTGTTTATGACATTGCGTTTGATTGGTTTCCCGAAACGGGAATAATCAATATAACATTCTTCTAAAAATTTCAATTCTAGAGCTTTACTGAATTTTTTCATATTTAAAAAAAAGTTAGTTGTTTGCTCCGATGCAGCTCTGCCAGTTGTAACCAAAAAATACGCTTTTAGGATATTTCAAGGACGTCTGGCGGGGTGAAAGCTGAAAGTAAAGCGTCTGGGACCTACATACTTGTAATCAGGAAGACGTGTACAATATTTTGTTGTGACCAACATATGGTTATATTGGAAAACAAAACAGTGTTTCTTGTTTTTTGTAAAAAAAAAAAACGCTTTTAGGATATTTCAAGGACGTCTGGCGGGGTGAAAGCTGAAAGTAAAGCGCCTGGGACCTACATATTTGCAATCAGGAAGACGTGTGCAATATTTTGTTGTGACCAACATATGGTTATATTGGAAAACAAAACAGTGTTTCTTGTTTTTTGTAAAAAAAAAACGCTTTTAGAATATTCCAAGGACGTCTGGCGGGGTGAAAGCTGAAAGTAAAGCGTCTGGGACCTACATAATTGTAATTAGGGTATTTTTTCTGATGTTTTGGTGTATCACTCATGTGGTTATACTTTAAAATTAAAAAGTAGATTTTTTGCATCTTTTAGGGGCGTCTGGCGGGGTGAAAGCTGAAAGCAAAACGTCTGGGACCTAGATACTCGTAATCAAAAGAATTTTTTTGATTTTTTGACCTAGCGCTTGTGTGGTTATACCTCTGACACCAAACGTGATTTCTTTCCCACTTTGGGGGGTGTCTGGTAAGGGGAAAGCTGAAAGCAAAACGTCTGGGACCTAGGTATTCGAAATCGGTGCATTATTCTCTACTGCTTATATATTGATTCAAGTGGTTATACTCCCGACACAAAAATCGAAAAAAATTACAATTTTCAACCCCTCACCCTCAGCCACGGCTGAAAAAAAAAAACTGCCAAACGGTGGAATTCGATATCACTGCGTTAATACCTACACATATATTACATATACATATATTTTGGTTATACCTCCACTCCCAAAATTTGCTGTCGGCTCTTGGTCTAATAGAACTGAGCAGTTTTTCCGTGGTTTCCAGTTAGTGTTATATGAATATACTTTTTATACTGTTCTAAGATACCTTCTAAGGTATCATTAATTTCCAAGGATTGGTCAGATTCCACAGGACTAATCTGCGTAATATCAAGGAGATCATTTATTACTTTTGAAGAGATACCTTCCTCCAGAATGAATTGCTTGAAATGCAAAGTTTGCAGCGCACCTGATAAAAGAGGGTGTATTCTTTTGTACCTGTTAAAGTGTTTGCCATCGACGAAACCATTGACAGAACCTTCTGCCAAGACTTCTGATTGTATTAGTATATTAGCAATTCCAGAACCATCAATATACTTCCCAATCGCCTTAAAAAATGCTAGCTGTATATGAAATGCACAGAAATTTATAAAAAAACATTATCAAATGTAGGTCTTTCTGTGTTCTGTATTTCCATAGCCATTTTTGCAATAGCTAAATCGTAGGTTAATATAATTTCCTACTGATCACATTGTTCAGCTATTTTGTGAGCATAAATCATTGTTTCGTGTACAACGGTGTATGACGTGGGTGATGAATTAATTTGAGGTCAATAATCAACTACTTGGGTTTCACTCATATCTATAACAGTTCTGCAATTAAATGCAATCCACATAGGCGTTTTATGAACAAGAAAAGTGCCCATATTAGGCATTGTTGTTACTATTTCATCAAGTGTGGTAGAAGACGGTCTTTTTTTACAGGAAGATTCAATACGTAATGTATTCTCAGTAGGAATAAACTGATAGATTATTCCAACGGTATCGTGAAGAGTAACCTTACCACTAAATGTATCCACAAAACGGTCGTAGTTATCAAATGCAACATGAGTACTCAATGAGCTATTCAAAGATATGCCAGAAGGTACTAGCTTATCTTCATCGTAAGCTGTATATGTCATTTCTGTTTCGAATTCTTCAGCAACATTATAACCACTGGTATTGCCAAATTTATTTAAAATTGCGAGCATTTTCTTACTACTTGTCAATGATTTAATTGCTAGTCCCAGCATTAAGTGTTTCGATGGCTTAAGTCTACCTTTAGTTACAGTAGGTATATACATATAATATGCTGGCATATCGATTTTATTCTCAAGCAATCATAACCTGCGTTTCTCCTTCTAATATCTGCCCTTGAAAAAGACTGCTGATGAAATCGAACAATTTTTCTGGAATACTATATTACACTCTCCTTCAAAAACATTTTCTACATGCGAATTTGCAGGAATTTTGCTGCCTTTTATTCCTTTGATTGTATTTCTTAGATCATACGCTGAATTTATCTGAATAGATGCTGAAAAAATTGTTAAGCAAAGCAACATATAGAGATTTAATATACATACCATATATGTATACATGTGTGGCTTGTTATAATAGTGGTGTAACTCCACATATTTTATATATGGATTTTTTTACTTCATGGATCACTTTCTCTAATACCTTTTAATAGTGAATCAAAAACAAAAAAACGCTAACTATGCAAAATTATACCGCATATTTGGAGTTTATTCACTATTCTATTAAAAGGTATTAGAGAAGCAAAAAAATCCATATATAAAATATATGGTGTTACAATATTATTATAATAAGCCTTAGACGTTACAAAGGATTCTTCATATTCGTGTCTAAAAAACAACACAAGTTTTGAAATAAGAGAACACTTACATTTTGTTTTTCTCCTAGACAATTTTCAAATTCGTTTTTATATTTCGCACTCAAAACCATAACACGACGATAACAATTGATATGATATCCCGTATCATTAATCGAGTCCCGCAAAAGTTCGATTTCTCCATACTTAAATTTTTTACTTTTTCGATATGCTATCTTTGCGCAACACTTTTCAAATGCTTCATTTGTAAATTCAATTAAATTACTGTTTTCGGAACAAACAAAGCAGTTCTTCATGATCGCGAATTATGAATTTTAATATTATTATTATGTTAATACAGGCACTGTTGATAAAAATTTACCACAAGTCGACGTTTAAACCAGATTTTTGTCTGATTTTGCGATAAGATTAGATGTAAGCTTTTGTTTAATGCAAAATAGTTGTCCTCTTGTAAACAAAATGGTAATACTAACTATTGTAAAAAAAATTTTTGTTTACTGGGAAAAATTACGAGGGTTGGCTGAAAAGTCTCCGACCGAACAAAGATACAAGACATTTTTTCTCAATTTTTTTTTTTATTTTTCTACATAGTCTCCTTGTAACTCTACACACTTCTCCCAGCGATGCTCCCATCTCTCTAACCCGTCCAAATAGTACTTGCCGTTTTTCTTTGCAAAATAATTGTTCACGAAGGTGATTGCCTCCTCATTTGACGAAAATCTCTGTCCTTCGTTCCCTCATCTAAACAAAAAGAAGTCGCTTGGGGCTAGATCTGGTGAATAAGGCGGAAGGTCAAGCAATTCAAACCGTAATTCATGGATTTTCGCCATGGCAACCGCTGAGGTGTGAGACGGCGCGTTGGCTTGGTGAAACAGAATTTTCTTTTTCTGCAAATGTGGCCGTTTTTCCGCAATTTCTGCCTTTAGCTTGGCAAGTAATGATGCGTAGTATGCTCCTGTAATGGTTTTTCCTTTTTGAAATTAATCCTCGAAGAAGATAATTTGAAGATAAGATAACTCCTTTACTATCCCAAAAAACAGTCGCTATCACTTTCGCAGCCGAAAAAACAGTTTTTGCTTTTTTTGGAGCCGGCTCGCCCCTTGCAGTCCACTGTTTTGACAGAATTTTTGTTTGGGTCGTATATTGGTGTATCCAAGTTTCATCTACAGTAATTAATCAGCGCCAAAACTCGGATTAATTGCGCCTAAACAGGGCCAACAAAGCGTTGGAAATATTCATTCGAACACGTTTTTGGTCTAACGTAAGCAAACGCGGCACCCAACGCGCGGACAGCTTCCTCATGCCAAAATCTTGATTTAATATGTAACAAACATGTTCTTTGGAAATTTTCAAATTTTCGTAACCTTTACTATCTCTCTCACTTGAATTCGGCGGTCGTCAACACAATTTGGTGAACTTTAGCAATGTCATCGTCAGTGGTTGCAGTTTTTGGTCTTCCCGAACCTTCATCATCTCCCAAGCTCTTACGATGTTTTGGTTATTTTCTTTTGAACTGTGATGCTGTGATGCGCGCATTTTTACACGAAGCCTTTTTCTTATTATTTGATTTTTCATGTTATTTGACAGCTCTCTTTCATTTCATCTTTGGTGCTCAATGTTGAATGTTGAAAGTAAAATAAATTATAAAAGCAAAATTGGCATTTGCAGAACTAAACAATTTATTGGACTCTTCGGAAATGATTATTCATTGCATAGATACCAACTACAGTTCGGACGGGTACATTTCATAATTGAAAATGAGCTCGTTTGTTAATTCTTTGGTCCATTTAAATTCACCCGCTATACTGAAATGTTGTGCTCGTAACAACAGCGAAAGAAGTAATAAAGCAAATGCAAAAAAGAAAGAAGAAGGAGAAAAGGAAATGTCAAAAACTTGCAAAGCAAATCTTGCCCGCTGTGTATCGGGCAATTTTTGTTTCATTTTCCCTCTCATTCCTCTCTTTTGCACTTATTTGAATCTCACTAAACATGCGCTGTGTAAAAGCCGTCAAAGTAGCTGTCAAAAGTTGCACAACTAGCATTCACTAGCTTTTATTGACGAGTGCCGTAACCCTCGTATTTAAACAGCTGCAAATCGGGAAGAATTCTTTAATTATGTTGATTTCCTTATGAAAAATGTATAATTTTGGATTGGGATATACAAGGAATCATAATTTAGCAACTTTTTATTTAAAATATACAATCTTATCGAAAAAATTAAAAAGCACTTCGGTATTTTAAGCTGAGAAAAATGGGTCAACGCAGACAAATACATGGAAAAATCCTGGTCTGTGACATATTTGCGGCAAGGTAATCCTAGGGAGACCTGGTTTTTTTAGAAGAGCAAAGGGTGAGCAATAATCTGGCGTTGAAATTTTTTAAGTTCTCGATGAGGTAAGTATTCAGTCGAAAACGGTTACTTTGGGGTGGTCTGACAGTGGCTTGCGGCAGGGTGAGGTGTCTTACTCGTCCACAAATTCGACCGGAAATGACTTTAAAAAAGAGCTTTGCGGCAGGATAAAGTTAGGGAGACCGAGTGATTTGATATCTTCTCGCCAGACGCTCTACATACAATATGCTACTTTTTTATTACCCGATGACGTAAGTGATTCGACGGTCGCCGCTTGGACTATTGCGCTTTTGCAATTGCCTTCACATATTGTACACTGTAAAAGCGGTACAGATTTTGATTCGTCAATGTAGGTAAATGTTTTTTTCCTTTTTGTAACTGGTTTCAGGATAACACAATGTGGTGTTTGTTACTTCAACAGTTGTGTCAGAAATGTTAGTCAACCAGTTACTAAATGTCTTTAAGCCGACGTGACCCTTAAGCAAGATTGATGCTACAGTAACTTAATTTTATCGATGCAGGTCACTTATTCACCAACTCGGATTATTTAAGTGTGCCTGAAGCTTACATGCAACCATCGTGGAACAAATATTGTATTTTCTACAGCGAGAGAAAACAATATTAAAGTCTTTAATTTGTCTTGTTTAAGTGGTGACTAGTTTTTAACATTGTTTATAAGTTGACCAGCAACAAATTTAGGACGCCCGAAAAGTTCTTTCAATGTCGCTATAACACTATCTGCTTGATCAAGCTGCATTAATCTAAATTTTACAAAGACCAAAGCTCTTCCTTTTAAATAGCGTTGTAAGCGAAGTCGATTTTCTTGAGCAGTAAATCCACAAATAGCAGTTGAGTTATTCCACCAACTTATAATAAACATTGGCCACTCTACCAAAATAAATTTGTTCTTTAGTCATTACCTACCTACCTAGCAGCCAGTTGTTGCCTTGTCAAACTAATTTCTTTTATATCATTTGCACGAATAGAAATATTTTCAAAGGCCTGAAATTTCTGATCTTCCTGAGGGGGTCATTAGAATAAACTGGAACTGGAATCTCAAATCTTTCACTTTATTTGTATTCAAAACCCACTCTTTAGTTGTTTCGTTGTGATCGAATTCGGATGCTATATCCTCTTCCGAAGATAACTCCTTCAATATTTTATATTTTTTTTTCAAATAATCCTCGTCCCTTTCCTCTCTCAGTGCCTTCTCCTCTTCCAGTCTCTGCATTGCAAGAGTTGCATGCCGATTGAAGTTACTTTTTGCTGTTTTCGATGCATTGGAGCGCACGTTTGATTTTATTTGTGGTGTAGAATCTGTGCCTGGTGCTTTATTGGAATTGCTGACTGATGAGTTATGTTGTGGATTTGTCTGAGTCATAATGGTATCATCAAGAGCGACTGCTTGTTGAGATTGGTTAGCATTAGGATTTAGTTCTGTGGTAATTTTGCATTCGCTGTAGTGCCATGCATAATATTTGTTGGTCTTTTTGAAACCTAGACATTTAAAATGAAACCAAGCAAGACATTTTTCGCATTGAACGATGTTGTCGAAGTTATCTGGACGAGAGCATTTAAAACAATTCGATTAAGTTGGAGCAATTGATGTGGTCAAAGTACAATATTTATCTTAGTATTATAAGACATGATTCACTTACCTATGTCCGGTTACGAGGATGGGAGATGATAATAAAATTAAGTGCTCAAATACTATTTTATTTGATTGCGTTGGTTGAATCAACACATACATAGTTGCTATATGAATAGTAGGTATGTATATACTTATATCGAGTAAGTTTAATGTTTTTTTTATCTTCACAGTAAGTAGTTGTATGAATACGTATGTTATAAAGGGTCTTTCATTAAGCGCCTATCTTTAAATTTGAATACAACAAAGTGTGTGTGAGTTATCATCGCTCAAATGTCCGCCGCGGCTTCTTTGGGTGGAAGTATCCAATTTTCCATGACTCTGACGCATAAATCGTGCATGGGTTGTGTTGGCTGTGAGGGCCGCTGTAGTTTGCAGCTTGTTCGCATAGACCTGTGACTTCAGAAAACACCACAAGAAAAAGTCAAGGGTCAAATCGCACGATAAGAGTGGCCAGGGTACTTATTCTGTAACACGAAAACTGACTCTCTTTCAAATGATAGTGAAAACGATAATGAAAATGAGAGTAACGAAGATTTGCTTTGTGTAAAACGATAGTTCAAGCATCTAGGGGCAATAATTGATTTCAATCTAAATAGGAAAAACCATATACAAATGCTTAATACCTATTTATTGTTAGTCATACGTAAATTGTATTTGTTAAAGCCTTTTTGTTCTCAAAAAATACTTACGATGATTTATTATAGTCTTGCTAACTCAAGGTTGCAATATAGCATTACAAGCTGGGGAGGTTCGTATGTCAATACCTTTGGATCCTTATTAATTGCACAGAAGCACTTAATACGAATAATCTCAAATAAAAATCGTTCAGCTAAAAGTTGGCCCTTATTTAAAAAATTTCGAATATTACCAATGAGACATTTATATGTTTTTAAAGTATTAAGAGAGTTCTTCAAACAAAGTGGGAATATACCTAGTAGAAATTATCAAATGTACAACCTACGTATAAACAATATGAGCTTGGTAAATGTACCGTTCGCACATAGAACACATTTCTCACATTTTTATACATATACAGCTCCAAATATATATAATAAATTAACCTTACATATAAGAGTAACGTACCATTTTTCAAATTTCACTAAGAAAATTATAGACTGGTTATTCACATTAAATTATAATTTTGTCGAATCCTTTGTATAGTTTGATATAGATGTATATCAAAAACTATAATATATGTATATAATTAAGGAATTGTGAGGCTCTTTTTTTTAATTTTTTCTTTTCTCTATGCGCTCGCAATTCTAGTTTCTCTTTCTTTTTTTACTATTCTTGTAATCTATAATTTAAACATTGTCACCCCACACATGAATTGTAATTTTAAATTTGATGTGTAATTCACCACTAACCTCAGTTTACAGAATGACCACTTATATTATATTTACTTCCTTGTTAATAATATTAAGTTAAATGTATGAAATGTATGAATAAAATAAATGAATGAATGAATATTTCAACTCAATCATTCGAATTCATTTTAGTATCCCACACTGTTGATGTTTTCCATTCCAAAGGAATTTTCTTTTTTTCCGTTTACAGTTGCTATTTGAAAAACCTGGAAGGAGACAGAAGCTGTTGCAGAACTTAGTTCAGAAAGAGTTATGTCGTCACCATCGCTAGACCCTTCGTTTTCACCTTTTTGACAACTGACATCACCCATATCTGGATTTATACAATGTAGTTTGGGATGATTCTATTCATCAGTGATGCTTAGTTCAACATCACACTCGTCCGCACTCACGACCTCCGGGGTTTAAATATGCACGCGTTCTCGCTTTCCATAAAATTTCTTGGGATCGATAGTTTGTGACATTTGTATATTCGTAGTCTAATACTAGAGCCACACCTGCATGATGTACCTATGTATATTTCATTATACAACAACGCAATACACATTATCGCAAAACAATACGGTTCCCCGGAAAAACATAATATATGTATAACAATAATAATTATAGTGCAAACCTATGATATAATATTTATAGTTTTAGGAATTTCTCTACATATGCACGTAAATACTAAGTAAAAGTATACAAGTTGTTTCAGCACTTCACGCGGTCACTAAACCCTTAAACTTTTTCGTGATCACTGGCATCAGATAACGGTTAGATAAATGAAAATTGTTGCAACATTCTGCATTTATATGTATATTGAATAAGGTAACATGCGGTTGCAACATGAACCTCGCAGTATGCAAGGCATTCAAGTTAAAGGAATGTATATTTATTATTATTTATTTATTTATTTATTTAACATTTTGTTTATGCTATTTACAAAGCTACTGCTCATCTGCAGATGGTTAAACATAAACGGTACCATAGAGCGTTAAATATGTAATTCAAAAACGACGTTTCGCTCTCATTTGCAATTCTCTAATCAAAATTTTTTCGCTACACTCATACAAATTAATCACTACTTTTTTTTGCTCATCATTTTTTGGATCCATCCAACAATTATTGTATTAATTAAATTTAATACGTCTTCAACTACATACATAATTCAAATTTCTGCTCACTCATATTATTAGCTATAGTTTTTTGCACACATGTTAGCGATTGTCATAAAAAACAACTAACTCAACTTGGTAGCACATATGAATATTTGACGTTTAATGGCATTTCATCTGTCGGTTGGTGAACGAATTTAATTTATTTTGAAAACAATTTTTGTGGATGGTCTTGCTAATTGTCACGATCTTTGTTTATCATTTAAATACACGTAGCCTTAATACATACAAGTTAGACTATTTAAAATACTTATTTTCAAAATTTTACACCAATATTATTTGTGTTGGTGAGAAATGGTTTAAGAATGATGTAACCGATGTCCTATATAGTATACCTAACTACGGAATTCTCAGATATGATAGGAAAACATACATATTGGAGGGTCGTTTTGTAATATACATATGTATGTTAGGTCGTCCCTTAACTACAAAATAATAATCTGGTCAAACGATTCAAAGACTGAGTTTTTAATTATGGGAGTTTGCGATGGTTCCATTAAATGTCTTGTGACCTATACTTATAACCCTGATAGAAGCTGCTCTAGTCATGGTTTTTTCTTCGAAATATCTAAATTTTCTGCTATATCTCAAGACGCAGTAGTTTGTAGAGATTTCAATGCAGATGAAGTCCTCTTTAGGACTTTATATGATAAACACTAGTTTTTTTTTTTTTATAATCAGCGCGCGCTCAAGGGGTTTTTGTACCCTTAAAAGGTTCGTACACAGCGCGGGCGAAGGAAATTTAGGGAGGAAGAAAAGACAGGTACCGATGTACATTGATATCCAACGAGTTTCGCTAAAAATTGTCCACCCAGCCTTCTGACTTAGTAATTGTATCTGAACCGTCTTCAGTTATTCCTTTTGACCAGCTGCCGCTTGACTATATAGTATATCAGACCGCGGCCTTCTTTTTGCACATATGATATACTCTTTACTCACTCTTCTGTCCTCCTTACTTTCGAATTTAAAGAATTGTGTTCCGTTGATACTTGCAACTAGGCGCCTTTTCTGCCCCTAGGGATAACAGCCGGTTAGCTGCTGATCCTGAGGCTAGGTTGGTATATATATAACCAATATGTACCGACTAAAACGCTTTCAATTCGGAACTGTCTTTTATACGACTGACGTTGCTAACAATAGTAAAACCCGGAATAAGCTGTATAGTAAATCAAAACAAAATCCGTCTGGCAAAAATTGGCTCATCCACAATACAAGACAGTACGGAACAATTTGACAATTTTCGCCCAGAATGCCTATAAGCTGAATACATCCATCTCTTCAAAAAAGCTTTAGATCACTCTTCGAGAGTTCGAATTGCAAAATAGATGCTAATACGCTTAATAACTTTCAAGCAATACAACCGTTTTTGATGTTTATAAATAGTTGCAGTGAATGAAAGTGATGTATAAAATCATGAATATATCGCGAATATGAACTCAAACTCTGTTGGAGAAGATGAGATACCGTTGCGTTTAATTAATATGATGGCTCCTTGAATTATTTCTTATCCTATTTAAACTATTTAGACCAATCAGTAATATAGCCGATCTTGCAATCGGTATGAATGAGGATCTTGCCAACATTTAGTCCTGGTCGGAAACAAATGGTTACTTTCTCAATCCAGCTAAGTGTGTGTAAAGCCTACGTATAAGTTACCACCTATTATCACCTATTGCTTGACACATTTTTATTTGGAAATAACCTACAAATTGTAAAAACAATGACTAACCAATCTTAAATTGTTGGGGTATGAACATACAAATAACGCAATTAAACAAATTAAGGATAACTACAAGTTCTAATCCCATCGATACAAGATAAAAACTGGTCATAAGTCCAATTCAACCATTAATAACGTATGCTGAAACTGTTTTCACAAGTATTGATTGTTGACTTTCCTAGTCTAAAACCGCACTGATAAGCGTCAATCGGGTTGATGACGAAGGGTTTTAGACGTTCGCACAATATGGCAGATAAGATATTGTACGCAATGTTGAGGAAAATTATACATCTATATTGGCGCAGTTGATGCAATCTCCGGGATCGGGCAAAAGATACTGAGATTCCATTCGTCAGAAATACACTCTTCTGACCAGATTTGATAAATGAGTTGGTGTATGCTCTCCACAAAGTCATTTCCAACAGTTTTGAATACGTCGGCGGTTAAGCCGTGAGGTCCAGTTGCTTTGCTGGATTTAAACAGAGCACTCAGACAAAGAACTAATCCTGTATACTGTTTGTAAGTTCTTTTCATTTCCCGTGATGCCATTTCGACCTGAGACTCAGACAAGACTCAGTGAATTTAGCATTCCGACTGTGTTCAGTGATGTCAGTGATGCGGTAAGAGGGTTCAGCAAGGCCATAAGCGCAGATTGGCTGTCGCTGCAGATGCAATTTCTTCTTCATGCCATCAGGAGAAGTGAAACCTAACGTCGCCGCCCTCTAGAAAGGCAACAGCGCCGCATCCGTCAGTTTGGGACCCGTCCATGACCCGCCTGCATTCCTTTCCTGGCTTAAGTTCTGGTCAGGGGGAAGACGATTTCTTATTTTTTCTACAGCATGTACTATGTACGCTTGTACATAGATCTTAGAACTATTGAGTGATTGACCAACATGTAGAATAGCAGTGGAGATAGAACGCTGCCTTGTGGGCAACCGCTGCTTACCCCCGCCATCACATATTGGAAATAGTCAGCATCCGCAATCAATATCCAATCAATAGGCGCCGTCAATTCTGCGTACCAGATTCTAAATCGCACTCTCGCAAGGTCTTTCGCGTTGGTACGCTTCCTGCATCGTTGACAGAGGATGCCTTCGCAAAGCAGTTTTGCGCATATGGATCTCGACCATTCTCTCCATGTTTTTTAACATAAAGGAAGTCAGACTTATAGGTCTGAAAGTCTTGGTGAACGTGCGGTCCTCTTTTCGGTATAAAGACTACATTCACTGTTCGCTAGGGTTTTGGTATGTATGGCAGTGCCAGGCTAGCAGTGTCTCGCTTTAGAGTTTCCAGCAGCTGATCTATACCTTTTTGTAACATAACTGGGTATGTCTCATCGGAGTCAGGCGACTTGAAGCCATCAAATTAAGCAACAGCATGTTTAATGGCCTCATCCGACACCACAACCGACGATATATAGCAGCTACGGCGTGTTGTGTTATTCAGCTTACTATCAGCTCGTTAATAGGAGCTGGTGGATTTCTGTAAGCAGGATTCCTTATTAGCTGGACATGCCAGTTGAAAACACTTGTTGAGGGTATAGTTCAGGTTCTGAACGGCTTGTTTGTCCGGAGCTTAGAGGCAGCACTGTTGGGCTTGTCGAGCTTCTCCCTAAAACGTTTCCAGTTGGTTTTCTGCGGATTCTTCCTCTTCAAGAACATGGAGATCTCCGATAGTACTTTCCAGCCAGTAATCTCCTTAGCATACCTGTTGAATAACGTTAACTCGATTACTTCCTGTTCGACCCTCGTAACAAAAGTTGGCTGAGAGCCAACAATGTTGACAACCAAGTCAGACGATAGTATGAAATGCAGGAGATGATTGCCTCTCACGTTGTATTTGCTACTTCCCCAAAAATTATTCCAAGTATTAGCGTCGTAGCATATGATAAGTTCTATCTTTATTGAATCACAGTATTCAATGAGTTCGGCTACGGCCTTCGGTGGGGGTGGTAATGACGAATCATAATGAAAGTAAGCAGACGCAATGACGAATTTGTGCCATTGGCCGTGGCTCAAGTAGTAGTGTATTGGCTGGCTTCTATTAAATGTTGGATGCCACCCAAGGAGTGAAATAATCACTGAGCTCAAAAATTTTTCTCTCTTTCTCTCCCCCATTTTCCTAAAAACTTAACACGTGCTCAGGCACTTTAATTGTAGTCATAAATGAGTGTTAAGTTTTTTTTTTCAAAAAAAAATTCTCTGATCGTTTCGTAGCTGATGTCTGCAGAAACTAAATCTTGGTTGCAAAATTCCACAAGTTTAAATGGTGAGAAGTAAGTTCGGCTTTTTCTCAGTTCGGTTTTTCCGATCGCTTGTCATATAGTGGTGTGAAACACCTTAAACATCTGAAACCACATGTGCGCTTATTCCAAACCAATGGTTTCTGTATGGATATTATCCTACATAGGGATGAAGATAGATGAATACTGGAGTGATCATCTCTTATCTGCACTCATTTGGAAACAAAGTAGAAATTAACCTTTGCAAGGTGCAGATGGGTCCATGAATAATAGCTAGACGTAATTATTTCGATAGAAGCTTTATCTATGCCCACAACAAGAGAAGAAGCGTCCTTGTTTTCCCGATTATTTCTCTCCTTCCTTGTGAGAGTAAATTTTCCACTTTTTTGAGTCGAGTCCAGGGTTCTGGTTATGAAGGCGAATCAGAGCATCTCGCATTTCACTGAATTGCTCCGGAACCCGGCAAATAGCGCGCGTCAGTTTGGGTTGCCTAAAAACCTCGAAAGTCTTATTTTGCAGGGGTGAGATTTTCGCAATAGACTTGCTAAACCATTCAAAATTTGCTGCGAGGAGGGCTTTCCTCTAAGAGTTTCATTTTTCACATCCTAGCTCTCTGCTTGAATGCGAACATTCTCTGCTTTGGCAAGCTCCCACAATTGATCGACACAGTGTTTGTACTCAGCGTCGTTCAGACTGTTGTCATTGCCAGCCGTTTCAATTCGAAGCGGCGATCTCATCCCCTTTAGCGTTTCGAAGTTTTCTGGAGGTTCCTTTTTCAACGACCTCCAAGTTTCGTCATCAGAACTGCAAGTTGTGCTGGTTGCAGCACTGATTTCAGCCGGATCTTGTGCGCTTGAAAAGCTACCACCGGAACTGTTTCTCAGCGGGGATTTCACCGCATTAGCCGACTTCGGCCGACCTTTGCTTTTTGTAGCACTGCATTGCCCGAACATCGTGTGTGTGTGAAGCCACGGCTGGTTTTGCTTTATGCGATTTGCATCCACCGGAACAATCTTCATAGTGCTGGAAACATTCTTCTTCTTGGTCCTGTTCGGACAGAAGAAGAAGGCGCAGTCTTAGATCCTAGAGATTGGTCGGTTACAGTGGGTGCGACTTCCACCGACCTGTTTCCCTTCTCTGTCTCCACTGGGAGAGTAAGACTTTTAGTACTCATGCCTTCTACAACCTTGAAATCTCTTTGCGTCGTGAGTTTGCAACACATCTCCTTTTCCTCTTCTACTGCTGCTTAGACAGTAGTCTTTCAGATTGTGCCTCTTCTCGGGCGCGCTCCACCTCTTCGGTTTCCCGAGACAAGTCGTCAAAAACAGCACTTTGACCAACCACTGGTCTATTTTGATGGAGTTTAACCGTAACAGGCAAGGCCCTCCGGTACTCACTCTATCGTTCTAGCAGCAGGGGTCGTAAAAATGAATTGATCCAACAGCTCCTGGCTCAGCACCGAAACCGGCGGGGGGTTTTGAAGCATGTTTGTTGGGGCCTCCAGAATCCGGACCCCCGACGTAGTTGGATGGATTGTCGCTATTGCGGGTACCATCTGGAGTATAATTCTTTGGGGTCATCTTCATACTTTTAACCGTTTTACGTCATACTTCGGACATTGCTCATGTGTCTTCTCGGGGAGCTCGTTACAAAATTCTTTGGTGACGTCATCATTGTCTTCCATTGAGCCATGGTCGAATTGTTTTTTTTTTTTAATTTACGCACATATTACGGATTACTGATACCTTTTAAGTACTCGGGGCACGGCGCGGGCGTGGAGAAAAAGAGGAAAGGGGAAAAGATAATAATAGTGAATTCAGATACATTTTAAAACTGCTCTGAACACACTGAAAAAAACACTTCCACCGTCACTTCTAAGGAGTGTTATGAAACATGTAAATTCTTTTCAAGTTTTCTCATTAAATTGTTGTAGGTGTTACGCCCTTACGACAATTTGCATCAGTCCACCAACAAAAATCTACACTCGTAACATGCTACTTATCAGATGTTCCATGTGCTCAATCATTATTTTTGCTATAAATTACCTAATAGCATACACAATGATTGCGGCCAAGCAACAGCAAACAGAATTTGGTATGTATCCAAGAGAGAGATGGGGTGTGTGATCCGACACTTTTTTTTAAAATTTTTTGAGTACTCCGACTAATTCTATTGATAAATTTAATTATTATGCGCACGGTGTAACAATATTTGCGTTTTGTTTTTATTCATTAGCGGAATAAGCGCTGATTCTTTTCCATGCAGCAATCTCCGTAGTATAAGGTATATCACGCTTTTTCATCCTTTTTTTGCTTGGTTCATCCCATCGCACTTCCTGGATGGCGTTTATATCTGCGTGAAAGCACACTGATTTAGCCTCTGGTAAATGTTCGCCTGCATGTGGCCAATTAAGGTTCCGAACATTCCACTAGCGGATCCGAGGGTCATTGTTCTTTTACGTTTGCAAGTTTCGTTAACAGTGAATTCATTTTTATCCGAGGCCATTAGATGGTTCGTCACAAATCACAAAACTCATGTCTTGCAAAGAGTGAAAGAGAAAGATCTCGCTCACATGGTCTTTGCTGTAAATGACAATGCGGTGAAACGGCTAAGCGACTTAAAACGTCATGTAGCGTACCGTTTCGGTAAGCTGAGTCTCATTATAAAGAGCTCAGACAAAATTTCAGCTACCTCCAACACAACCAGAACCAGTAGTCTGTCAAAGAGACCACACACCTTTAATACGACTGCAGCTCATGGTGATAGAGCACGTGATCTTCCCTCAACGGGCTGATTAACACAAGAACCAGCTGCGGCGAATAGACCTAAAAGTAGAGTTCCTGTACGTCTATCGAGGACTCAAGCGGCAGAAAACTCAGCTCGCCCAGTGAAAGTGTGGCCAAAAGGCCACAAAGGAGATAACAAACCGAACGGCATACGCATCTCCGTGTATAGCTGCAAACAATGATGGGGCTACACTAAAGGTTTTGCAGGGAAACATGCATTATACTAAAGGTGCCGAGTGAACCTTTAATTAACGAATAGCAAGGGAGAACACTGTTCTAGGACTAATTCAAGAGCATTGGGCTATTGAGCGTAAGATATTTGGCCACAACAATAATGAGCAAAAAATGGAATTTCCCCGAGGAGATTTTAGACTAAGGGCTGCTTTACTGATCAGATCCAAATTTAAATATCTTCCTATTCCAGGGTTTAACATCAGACATTTCGTTGCAGCTATCATAGAACTGCCTCAGGGAAATGCATTGCAAGAGTTCGTTGGATACATTGATGCGATTCCTCCTGTTCTGATACAGTAAGTGATCCACCTGTCCACAACAACATCTGGGGTAGCAGCGACAACAACAAAAGGAGTGAGTTACTTTCAAATTATATTTATAGCAAAAACCTCCTTCTATGTAATAAGGGTGAAAACCCACTTTTATTAATTGTGTAAGAGAGGAGGTACCTGACCTCATAATCCCGTCTCCCTTTTTTCATACTCTTATCAAGGATTGACATGTGCCCATAAGGTTCAATAGGGATGCAATATCGGACAGAGTCAAACTGAATACAGGGCTCAAGAAAATCTCGATTCTCTGTAGATTCTTCCCCCTTTGACCGCCTTATATAGGTATATTTTCAACTCAGCATACATCCTACAAGCCTGGAAGGAGGTAAACACAGTTTAGTGAACAACCTAAACCTTATCAACCAATAAGTATTACATCATTGTTTCTGAAAACCATGGAAAGGCTTATCGATTTACACATCAGAGACCGTCTGAACAGAAATTCACCTTTGCACCCTCACCAAAGCTTACAGAAAGAAAGGTCTACGGAAGGCGCTGACTGGAGAGACCTACCCAAAAAAGGAGACTGCAATATGTGGCTTCCTAGATATTGAAGCTGCCTTTGATAATACCGGATATGAATCCATTTCGGTAGCAATATCCAAAAAGGGTATTGGACACCCCACTAACCATTGGGTTAATGCGATGCTCGTAAACCGGAAAATCTCCACGTCTTCCGGTGAGACTAAAATCTTTGACTCAGCTATCAAAGGTTGTCCGCAAGGAGATGTTCTCTCACTACTTTTGTGGTCACTAGTCATTGATGACCTACTAGTCAAACTTAGTTATCTGGGTTATCAAACATTAGGATATGCCGACGATTTAGTCATAATAGTTAAGGGTAAACACCTTAAAGACGTTTGTTATAAGACGCAGCCTTCTCTATAAATAGTAAATGACTGGTGTGTTGTAGGACATCTATCAATCGAACCCAATAAAGCTATACATGTTCCCTTCACTCGTAAAGAAATCTAAGTCTTGACCAGATCTCACTTATCGGTACAGTAATTGTGTACTCCAATGAAGTAATATATCTTGGAATGGTTGTCGATAAAAAACTAAATCGGAATTCACATATTGATAATAAAATTATCAAAGCCACTAAAACCATGAGTGCTTGCCTGGGGATTAAACCCAAGGGTCATCCATTGGATATATATAGGGTGACCAGATACAACGATAGGAAAATCAATTTAAATAAAACAACAACGGTGTGAGATATAAAATTGATTCTGGCTTTATTTTGAAGCTATTGTACATTCATGCCATTATGTGTGGAATAGCACGAAATTCAAACGGTCGCCCCGGTTTAAATAAAAAATACAACTATTTTAGTGGTACTTTTTAGTGATTGATAAGTCATCTTTAATATATATTTGTTGTAAGTGCATTAAAATTATTTTGAATTGTGAACTGGTGTAAGAGTTACAGGGCTGCAAACAGTGACAAGCGCACATATTTTCGCAGAAAATTTTAAAACATGTTTTTATTATATAATTTTAATTTGGTGCTTTCTTAAATTGTGCGCATAAAGTATTATTAAACCATGGCTAATACAATAATTTTGATCAAGGTATGGGAAATCATTTATTGCTGTAAAAAAATGTGTTTATTTCGCGATTTTTTTAATATGAAGTGAGAAGTGCAAGTCTAATTAGAATTTAAAAAAAATGGAAATTTCTGGTTTAAGTAAGGTTTTCTAAAATACCCCAAATACCCCCCTTGAGATCTTTCTTGTTTTGTGATGATCTGCATATCTGTTAACTTAATCATGAAAGAAACTTTGCGCGAATTTGGGCTTTTTTAATTATTGACATTTTTGTAGGCTCAACTCCATCAATCAAAAATGGCGACCTGCTGCAAACTTTGCTTGAAAGTGAGAAGTCAGAGAAACTACTAGCTGTAACTGCAAAAATTAATGATCTGCTGGGACTGGAAGAGTTGACTGTAGACGTTGAACTTCAAATTCAAAAATCTACTAAGTATTTGTGTCTTAAACTGAGGCAAAAATGGGAAAGCTGTCAAAAGGAACGGGACAAATTCATACAAGTTAATGAACGATGGCTTAGTTTTAATTTGCCGTTGCCAGTTAATGTGCTTAGTCGTGGAAATGAATTTAATAATCCAAGTCAACCAGGGAATGTACGAAAAAACAACGGGTTCAGGAACTAACTTCGCAACACAGTACAGAGGAGCTTAACTATGCTGCAAAAATAGTCGGTAGTCGTTTATTGAATTCTCCGCAAAAATCTGATAAGACTTTAACTTTGCAGCAAAGTCTAGCATTGTACTTGGACTTGAATTTGTCAAAGAGAAAGTACGCTCCTCTACGTTCTGTCATCAACGGTGTCCACCAAGACTGTTTTCAAAGTTACTACAAACTTCAAAAATATAAGACAGAACTTTTACCCGAAATTGCTGTTGTGTCAGAAACCATTGCTGAAATCAACCCTCAATCCCTATTGAACAAAACATCAAAAAGCATTGTTGAAATTTTCAAGGAAAATCTGTCATCTTTACAGAATACCAGCTCTTCGTTCGATCTTGATGGCAGTCCAGGACACAGCAACTACAAACAAACATTCGAAAATAGAGACACTACGGATAGCTTCCCATCTGTTACTGCTTGTGTACCATTGAAATTAGTGGATACCATCAACCATAAAGAAGTTTGGATAAATTCCCGACCAGGCTCTACTTATTTCTGTAGGCCTATAAAATTAATTTTCCAAAAGGAAAATAGTGCTCTTATTGCTTCCGAGCAGAGCCACATGGAGGAAATTATCGAACATCTTCAACATTTTGAAATATGTAAATATTGATGGCAGAAACATTAATATCAAATATACTATGTTAATGACGATGCTTGATGGTAATGCAATAAATACATTGAGCGGGACAAATGCAGCTCAAAGCTGTTATATCTGTGGAGCTAAACCTTCGCAAATGAACCTTCCTTCTGTCGAAGGTCGGACACCAAACACGGACAATTACAGATTTGGCCTTTCATCTTTTCATTCATGGATCAGATGTTTTGAGTGCTTGCTGCACATCTCCTACAGAGTGCCTTTTAAAACTTGGCAAATACGCTACCAAGAAAATAAAACAGCATTTAAAGAAAGAAAAAAAATAATTCAAGAAAATTTTAGATTTAAAATGGGATTACTTGTCGACATTCCTAAACCTGGATATGGTACAAGCAATGACGGAAACACTGCTCGCCGCTTTTTCTCAAATCCTGAATTGAGTTTGGAGATAACAGGTATAGACTAGCAACTCATACGAAATGTCGGAATTATATTAAGGACGTGAAATTAATGTAGAGAGATTCGTGAAACTATTGGAAGAAACGAAAACCATGTATTTTTCCCAATACAGTTGGTACTACATGCCTAGCAGCGTCCATTCAAAAGATATAATTTCTTTTTTACATTTGCCTAATGGAGTACTTTCTGAAGAAGCGTTGGAAGCTCGACATAAAGAAATCCGAAAGGCCAGACTAGATCATAGTCGAAAGTGCTCCAGAATAAGTTCAATGATTGATTTAATTAATCATTTATTAGTTACTTCAAACCCACTTGTCTAAGGTCGACCCAGATATTGATCAATATCTACTCAAGAATAATTTTGTTAACATTACCAGTTAATATTGACTTGAACGATATTGCTGAGGCATCATCAGAAAGTGATAGTGATTAATTTATTATTATTTTTTATTTGTTATTGTTATTAATCGCGTAATAAAGAACGTTTATTGAAATTTAAAATTTGTTACTGAAAATAAAAATAAAAATTAAGAAACATTTGTAAAATCATAAAATAATGTTTGAATTCCAAAAAAAAGTTCGCAGCTCAATTCTTATATTCTGAATTATGCTGGGAGGGGCATTTATTGATGGTTTGCATATGTACTTTTTAGTTTATAGCGTAGATATTTCATGTAATAAGTGAAAACATGTAAAATAATTAGATTTCAGTCATTAAAACAAGAGAAATTAATTTCGCCGTTTTTCCAATACATTCGTCCCACTGTGGGTCGGTCCAATTTCTGATAACTCGGTCAAATATGTGCAGCGTTATTTCGGCATCGCTCTATATCTGAGACCATTAACGGTTCCTCATTTTGAAAGCAATAAGGTCCGATGATGCCGCCATACCATAAACCGCACCAAACAGTCAATCTTTGTGGATGCATTGATGCTAAGCCGAACACTTGTGGATTGTGTTCGCTCCAATAATGGCAATTTTGGTTGTTGCCATTGCCAAAATCCGGATCTTCGGCCAATATATCCAGTGCCCAATTAGCGAGCTCACGGCATTGTCTATGGTCGTCCGGATATAATACTTGCGTCCGAACAATTTTATATGGATGTAGGCCCAAATCCAACCGCAAAATAAGTCGGGTTGACTCTCAGGCGATGCCCAATTCAGCTGATCGGTGTCGAGTTAACATTTCTGGGTCTTCTTCGATACAGGCCGCTATAGCGGCTATGTTTTCTTCATTCCGCACCAATCCCTGTCTGGTTGGTGGCCTCAGATCCAAAAGAGTGTGCTGACGCTCAAACTTCTCCACTGTGTGACGAATTGCCATGATGACGACGGACCTCACGACGAAATTCAGGTTAGTATTTACAATTGCGCCGAAATTTCGATAATATTTTTTAATAATTTCCGCACGTTCGACAAGGGTAAAACGATGCATAATGAAATGCCAAACCTTACTGAATATTTTAACAGCTGGATGTCATTGGTAACTTTGACAGTTGCTGAAATATTGTATAACAATTGAAAAGACTATCATTGCTATCTGGTCACCCGTTACAATGATGATAGGACTCATCATCACCTACTCATCAGTAGTACGGTGGAACAAATCAAAAGAGAAATCTGCTATATAAAAACTGAAGCGGCTACAAAGACTTGCATGCCTCGGCATCACCAACGAAATGAACACTTGCCTCACAGTAGCTATAGAAACCTACATCGGTTTAACGCCATTCCATCTCTTTATAAAAGAAATGGCTATTCGCAGCACGGTCAGGCTACTACAAACAAGAGAGATTAATCACTCAGATCAGATGAATCAAATGAATCTTTTCTCCGAAATCCCCGAGCGTGACATGATCTGCGCGGTAAACGACCGTTTACTTAAGATCCTGTTCTTCGGAAGAAGGTTCAATATAGTGATCCCAGGCCGAAAAGCATGAAACTAGAAAAAGTCCACCTCAAAATTAAAAGTTATCAAGTGGTATACAGATGGATCAAAGATAGACACCGGGGTGGATGTTGATATATTTGTACCAAACACCAGAATATCGCTACCAATGGGAAAAAGTTCCAGCATATCTCTAGCGGAAATACATACCATTGAGGTGTGCACCAATCTAATCTTCGATACGGAAATGAAGGGTGCCCCCATATATATGGGGGCCTTCAATACACTGGCCAAATACTTCAATACACTACAAGATCTCTACCATAAGAACAAAGTAAAACATTTGGTGGGTGGCTGTTCGTATAGGTATTGACGTAAATGAAATAGTCAACGAACTGTCCAGAAACGGTTCGGCAGATTCCTTTTTTCCGAGAACAAAATGTGTATATCCCACTGCGAAAACATTCCAGGGCTTCATCAGGACTGCCACCAGCCATCAAACTCGTTCCAAAAAAATCAAAAGAATCTCTGCCACTCAAAAGGGACGATATCAGAAGACTTGTAGGATTTCTTAGAATTCAACTACACAAAATCGGTCTTATTCAGTAAACTGAATGTCGTCGTTGCATAGAACACATGCCTTAAGTGTCCCCGAAACGTCGTGAATTATATATCTTTGTTTTTCGCGTTTGTATGTTTAAAAACATTTCTGAAAATGAATATTCCGATTAGCTTAAAAAAACTTTGACAAATAAATTTGACAGCTCTCCGCTCCAGTTTTCAAACTTCAACTTGAGGGGAAGAACCTACTTTGAGGAAATTTTTTATTCACTCTAAATTGAGTGTTCCCTTCAACGACGGCACTTTACTCGTGAGTGTTAACTCGGAGTGTTCGCTCAGTTTTTATTCACACCACCCAATATGACATTCTGTTGCATAATAAAGATATTATTATTGAGAGTGAAATTATATGAAAAGATATTCTCACAGTTTGAGCTAAAGGGATTAAGGGTAGAAGAGTCATCGATTAGATCGTTTTCAAAATTTATTGGAGATAAAGAGTAAGGAGTTACTAAATACGAGAGGGACAAGGCTTCATTAAAAATTAGTTTTGCCTTGCTGATTGCGTTTGTGTCATTGACATTTGACACATCCACAATTTCAATGGAATTGCTGAAAAGATGTTGTTGTTGCCAGTTAAGCTTGCTCTCCAGATAATTTAATTTCGATTTCAGCTCCTTACTTTCTGTTCGTAGAGCATATATTTCTTGTAAAAAATGCTGATTTGTTTCCTCCAAATTTGAAATCTTTAAATAAATCATATGAAGAGTGCATTCACTTTCACTGTCTACTCTTATGTTGTTCTTAGATGATTCAGCAGTTGAATGATTTTGCATTTGGCCGATGCATTGTTGTTTTGGGATACGGCCGACTGGCATATGCAATGAACGCCGCCTCAATATTAAACACTTATCACAACGGAATTCATTGCCACCTTCTTTTGTAATATTTTCACATGTGTAATGAAAAAATAAATTACAATCCCTACAAATTTTAGTTAAACAATTTTTATCAATTTTTCGTGAACACACCGAACAATTCATTTTATAAAAGGATTATGGAAATAGTATCAATTAGATGCGCACTCCACGACAATCGTATTGACAGAGAGGCGCTACTTCAGGAATGATGTTTGAAAGTTTTACCAAAAGGTAAAAAAAAACGCGTCACGGTAATAAGACCCGAACAGAAACCTGTAGTGATGAACAAGGAAACCTTGTAGTAGAGTCACAGTCGGTGCTGAGGATATGAAAAAACATTTCTGCAGATTGCTAAACGGCGAAGCCGACACAAATTCCGCTGTCAGGCAGAGCGAATCATTCAATATGGACGATGCAAGTTAAGAATTCCGTCCACCTGACCAAAATGAAGTGAGGATAGCAGTATCTAAACTGAAGTCGAACAAGACTGCCTGGCCGGATGGCCTACCTGCCGAACTATTTAAGGCAGCGGAAGATAGCCTGGTAGAGAGCATACACCAACTTATTTCCAAGATTTTGACTTATTCAACACACGAGGTACGATCTTTCAAAAGTCTGTTCAATTGCTTGCATTCGCCGACGATATTCATATTATTGGTAGAATATAGCGAGATGCGTTTGCGAGTATAGACCAGACTGGAAAAAATGGGTCTAGCGGTAAACGAGGGCAAAACAAAGTATATGCTGCCAACAAGAAGGAACTAGGAACACCCAACATCGACGAATCGGCCAGAATGTCGCCATCGACAGCTTTAACTTTGGGATAGTAGGGGACTTTGTCTACCACAATCGCTCTTTCTTTGGGCTGAGAAAGCAACTGTGTAGTAACGCCCTCTCCTGAACAATCAAGGAAACTCTATATAAGACCCTAATAATCCCAGTTTTGCTCTATGGTTCCGAATCATGAACCATTGGTCGTTTTGAGAGAAAAGTCCTTTGTAAGGTATTTGGTCGCGTAACCGTTCTGGAAGAGGTGATTCAACGATGAACTTTACGAGCTGTACAGCCACATCGACCTGGTCAAAAAACTGAGCATTGGGCGTTTGAGAAGGTCGGGACATCTAGAGCGAATGAAAACCAAAGCTACAGCCTGCAGAATCTTCGACTCTTTTTTTTTGTTATATAATTTGTGCGCGCTTAAAGGATTTAAGTACCCTTAAAATGCTTGCCCACAGCCCGGGCCAAGGAAAATCAGTGAGGATAGAAAGATAGGTACGAAATAAAGAGCTAGACAGGGCATTCCATAAGCGAGTTGTACGGCTTAGGAACGAATCACGATGTTTTAGAGTACGTCCGAAAGTGGGCTTGAGGGGTACTGATGAGCATTCAAAGTGAGACGGGTGTTGCGGTTAAAAATTTGAAGGGGCGGAATGCTACTGGCTACTGGAGTAGAGGGAGACACTACGTGGGTGTTCGAGAGTCTCCAACGTTTGAGTGATATTAGTACCACTTATGAGAGTTTTCGTACGGTTAAACGCCTTATATATTGCGACCAGATCAGAGGGTGTAAAATATTTCTTACATCGCTTGAGGAAACCTAGACATTTCGCAGCATTTTTGACGACATCGAATATGTGGTCGTTCCAACGTAAATTGTCATTGACACACATACCGAGAATGGAAAGTTTATCGGTTTCGACGATGCAAATGCCATTCATGGAAAACGGCTGGGTGTTTAAATTTCACTTTAATGACAGCAGACAGCATTGTGTTTCGGAAGCATTAAATTCCACTCTGTTGATAGTTCCCCAATTGGTTATGCTGTTGATATCGGAATTTAATGAGCTTAACATAAGCTGCCGTTCTCGTTCTACAGCCGAAGGGCAGGGACGTGAGTCTGGAAACGAATATGAAGAGCAGAGAGTACTGTCATCAGCAAGGGAATATATTGGATTAGAAGTGGCAGACAAGACATCATTGATAAAAATTAAAAAGAGTGTCGGAGACAGAACGGAGCCCTGGGGCACGTCAGCTTCTATTTTGTGAATATCAGACTTGAAACAGTCCAAGGCAACTTGAATTGAACGTTCCGAAAGGTAATTTCTAATCCGTTGAAGAAGAGAGTCATCGATCCCAAAAGCACACACTGTCGACAAAAAAGCCTGATGCCAAACTCTGGCTAATGCCTTGCTTTCACCAGATTGATGTAGACCTTGGTTCCACTTTTCGGCGAGATATGCCGAATATATCGGTTGCTACGAAAACCGTACCGGTGGTCATTAAGAAGTTTTCGTATTTCGAGCTATTTCATGAGCTGACGGTTTATCAGCATTTCCATGACCTTGTAAAGAAGGGTCGTAAGTGCAATGGGTCTGTAGGAGGAGAGAGAGGAAGATTAACCTTTTATAGGAACGGCTGGACAATGCTGTTTTCCATCTGCTCGGAAAGAGTCCTAAAGAGCAGGATTGATGTAAAAGTTAAGCAGTGGTTTTGCCAGCGAGGAAGATTTGTGAATGTTAAACTCTTGCAAGTTTTGGTCGTATTGGAATTTTACATGTTTAAGAAAGACGTTGCAGTCATTCCTGGCTCGTTTAAATTTTTTTCGATTTTCCTCTGTTCGGTTGGTCTTGGAGGACCGAAAAAATATTTTTTTAATCCTGACAGCCTATTTACAGCTCGAGTCGTACCATGCCTTTTATTTTGGTTTGATCCGATGAGCGATAAAGTTTCTCATTCCAAAAAGAATGGTGTCTGTGATCATATTAGCAGCTGCATCCAGATAGTTAGCCAAAAACCGCGCTAATTGGAGAGGCTTATTGGTTGACTCCCAGCTCCACCCTGGACTGTAACGCCGTCTAAGTAAGTAAGTATTTATTATTTATAATTTATTATTTAATATTTATTATTTATTATTTATTATTTATTACTTATTACTTATTATTTTTTATTTATTATTTATTATTTATTATTTATTATTTATTATTTATTATTTATTATTTATTATTTATTATTTATTATTTATTATTTATTATTTATTATTTATTATTTATTATTTATTATTTATTATTTATTATTTATTATTTATTATTTATTATTTATTATTTATTATTTATTATTTATTATTTATTATTTATTATTTATTATTTATTATTTATTATTTATTATTTATTATTTATTATTTATTATTTATTATTTATTATTTATTATTTATTATTTATTATTTATTATTTATTATTTATTATTTATTATTTATTATTTATTATTTATTATTTATTATTTATTATTTATTATTTATTATTTATTATTTATTATTTATTATTTATTATTTATTATTTATTATTTATTATTTATTATTTATTATTTATTATTTATTATTTATTATTTATTATTTATTATTTATTATTTATTATTTATTATTTATTATTTATTATTTATTATTTATTATTTATTATTTATTATTTATTATTTATTATTTATTATTTATTATTTATTATTTATTATTTATTATTTATTATTTATTATTTATTATTTATTATTTATTATTTATTATTTATTATTTATTATTTATTATTTATTATTTATTATTTATTATTTATTATTTATTATTTATTATTTATTATTTATTATTTATTATTTATTATTTATTATTTATTATTTATTATTTATTATTTATTATTTATTATTTAATTATTTATTATTTATTACTTAATCAAATACAAACTCATCTACAGAACTTTTCTTGAACTGATTAGAGGCAATGTTACAGTGAGGGGCCCTGCGAACGCTGCACTCGTTTCCTACAATATTGCCTGTCGTACATTACACAAATAAGCGTGATACGGCACCCTTGCTCGCTCAGAGGAATAGCAGGCTTGGTGAGTTTTATGCAGCCGTTAACCACCAGCTACTTTTATTGTTGACGGTTAACAAGCTTAAGATAGAGACATACAGCGAAGAAACTTTAAAGCTTAAATCGAAATCTAGAATCTAAATTTCAGGAGCAACACAGAGCGATTAGGAATCCTAATTAATCAGATATTTAGCAATGAACAAGGGCATAACCAGCCACCACAGAGATGGTCTTATGATTTCCCAAGTGCAAACGGACAAATCGAACCAGGTTCCCAAATGCGAAACATTGGGAAATACTCTTCCTAGGATAACGGTTCACCACCAAAGCCAGAGCCGAAGCCCCATGTAACGATGGAAGTGGAGCATGACATTAATTCAAAACAATTGAACTATGTGAATCATTCTAACTCCTCACGTCCTTCTAACCGATTCAAACGAAGGGCCACGTCCGTAAATCTCCCTAGGAAGCAGCAAAAGTTGTACCATATAGAAAGCCAACGTGGAGAAGCCGAGGAATACAATGGCGAAAAGGCGAAAGTTGTGCCAAGATATGAGAGCGAACACCAACTTTATCAGCGCAAAGATCAAACAATCCACAGTCCGTCTCAACAAACCTTTAGAGTGTAATCTATCCTCTGAGTCTGTCGAGGGAAGTTTTTCACGCGCATTGGTAACGAAACATTAATTAAATTTTATGAATTTGCTTAGGCTGAAAGCAAACACTTACGGAAAATTTGTCAAAATAAGTTAACCTTCCTGATAATGTAAAATTATGTAAATTAGTCAAAATATATAACTCCCTTTTTGGATGCCATTGACACGAAAGAAATAGTGGTACATTCATTCTTGGTGAAATAAGAACCACCACTGCCGAACTAAACTATATAAAGAGTTATTCTTATCCAGCGGGCCTAAGGAGGGTGGTTGAATAAGAGTTAGGTAAGCTGCACGATGAAAATTTTGTTCGATCATCAAAGAGCTCTTACAACTCGCCAATTTAGGTAGGCCCTAAAAAACCGAAACCCAATGACGAGAAACAGAAGTTCTTGCGTTCCCCAAATTCGAGAAACCCTTTAACTTAACGACTGATGCCTCCAACTTGGCAATAGGCGCAGTGTTATCGCAAGAAGAATGTGGAAACGATGGGCCAACCGCACATATCTCATAGGACCAAAGAGAATTATACGACAAATTAGAAGGGAATGTTGGCCATTGTATCGGACATTCACAGATCACCAACCCCTAACTTTGGGTAACAGGAATTATAATGCGAAATTAAAAAGGTGGAAAGACCGCATAGAAGAGTACAACTAATTATAAACTTGCTAGATCAGCCGACGCTCTTTCTAGACTAAAGACCGAAATAAATCATTAACAGAATTCAGGATCAACTGAATCTATATCAACCTCTGTCTCAGCGGAAACCCGCAGAGCCAGTGAGAACGGCAACTCCGCAGAGAAAGAGTCCACTACAGGAACCGTAGGATTAGAAATTGGCTCTTCCACTAACACTGCACATAACGCACTCCAAGATGCTTCCGATCTCGTTTCTCATATGGAAGCTTCAAATAACGTTTTCTGCAATCAAATTAACATGTATTGTAATTAAAATTGATAAAGGCATGGAAATTCCGAAGAACGTCATCCTATCAAGGTAATGTCGCTTTCGCCAGTCCAACTAAGCAAAATCTGACAAAATTTCTTAGGGAAATACTCAACTCGAACGTGATAAATGGAGTAAAAATTCCAGAACAATACCTGTACATTTTTCATGAGGCGATCCTTGAATCGTTCACTAAGTACAAGATAACGATGACGCAGAGAATAGTTGAGGACGTGAAAAAAGAGAGAGCACAGAAATGCTCAGAAAAACAAGGAGCAACTGCTGGTAAATTATTACTTCTCGCCCATGAACAGTTTAGTCCTCAACTATCCTTGGGAAATATTATATTTTGACCTTATGTAAATTCAAATTAAAACCATGCTTATGGTTTTTTGAACAACTGTTAAATGAAGGAGAACTGTATAATTTATACAGCGTCCCATAATTCGTCATTGATAATTTGGGAAATGATTCCTCTAAGAAAAAAATCGTTCTACAGTAAAGGTCTATCGCCAATGTTGACATCATTTATCGAGGATTTAACAAAGGGCTTATTTGGGTGTACCCTGACCCAATATTAACGAAAATTGCTCTGTTAATACTTATGGTAGAAAATTTGTTTTTAGAAGAAATACTAGCCTTTGTAACTGCGCTCAAATAAAGTTGATATCTTACTTGAGTCTTCAGATATCCAATTTCTAAGCCATGCTAATTTTTGACTTTGAGATCACTTTTCTTCAGAAAATGCGTAATACATATAACGTTTTACTATTTTTTTCTTATGAACGTAACAATAATAAGAAAATGTTATCAACAAGTTTGCAGAAAAACCCATAGATCTGATGATGCTTGGGAAAACCTGCAGTAGGTAAAACAAGGAATTTAGGATTTTTTACCTACGTTTCTAGCAACAGTTGACAATAACAGTGGTTTTCCAAGAATTAATAATTTTCCAATAATTTTTTTAAAATTGTATAACTATTATATTAAAAAGTTTTAAAGCGAGGTCGTTTATTTGACTACCTGCCAAAACCCTGATTTCCTTACCCTTTTCCTTAAAAGTTCTCAGAAAGAGTTAGAATTTTACTGACTGATAAAATGTTCTTAAGAAATATGTGTGTACTCGTATACAGGACGTTCCGGATAATGTGTAGAAAACTTTAACTAGAGATTCGTTCACATATTTTGAGAAAGAACTCGTAAGGGAGGGGTGTCAGGGGGAATGCACCCCCTCCGAGATACAGAGGTTTTAAGCATAGCCTTACGCCGCCCTGTTTTGACTCTTATTGAAAATAATATTTTTCAAATTAATGCGCGTATAGTACCAAGTGGGTATCGTGGAACTTGTAATTAGGAGTACTTTATTTGTTTCAAAGTAAATGTTGCCCTAAAATTAATATGTCACAAGTTATCGAAGATCAAAAGATATTTAGGTTTTCTCAAAGACTTACAATTTTGACTTTGACATAATTTTATTCGGAAAAATACATACGTAACTAACCCCCACTTTTTGCAGCTTTGAAACGTGTACCTAGTATTTACAAAAACAAGAAGTCAATTCATTTTATCTCAAGGCAGTAATTTCCAACATATTCATGTTACATTTACTCCGCTATACTAACTAAACAAAAGCATTGATTAGAGATCGCCAAAGTGAGCCATTAAGTTTTCGTATTGGTTGGGATGATCCATTGCTGAAAATGGAAGAAGAATGGTTTTTGTATCGAAATGAACTACCACGTCTGGTAGAAGAGTTGTAAATTTCAAGATGCTGCACATTAAATGCTAAGAACTTTGCCTTAACAGGTTCCTCCGATGTCCATGAAAAGACGTATGGGGCAATGATTTACGATCATAGCGTCAGACCAATGGCGTGGTTAAACCTCAAATCCATTGATTTTCAAGACTCGTGTTGCATTTGTAAAGAAGATATCAACAGCCCCGTCTTTTTACACATCCGCTATCCGCTAAAAAAAATAATTTACATGTAAATTACATAGCGTTGTACGCTAAGTCAATTTATATTTCTATCTACTTAGCGGATATAAAACAGTGCTTCCAAATCTTATTTTCATGAAACAAATTAAATTTATTCACCAACCGACAGAGGAACTGCCATTAAACGTCAAATATACATCTCTGCTACCAAGTTTTTATGATGAACTCTTAAGCGGCTGGGTCGTTTTTTTGTAATGATTGCGACAATGCGTGCTCCTACTCAAATCTTCGTTTTCCGCGACTCCTAGATTGTTGTGGACTAGCTGTTCTCTTTTCATCGTAAATAGAACACCTTTGTATCGAATTAGCTTCACAAGTCTTAAACACATTACCCCGATCACTTTGGGATTCTGTTTATTGCGAGAAGGATCCCAATGACTGTGAGAATACGACTGAATTGGTCGTGGTGAATGGCAGATTTTTAAAAACAATCATATGCGAGATGTGCGTTACCTTAAAAAAAAAACTAACATATCCACTTCAATACACGCATCATTTGCTTTGAAGAATAACTTCATTTATTAGACTGGTTTAAGTCATTTAGTTTTCCCTCTGCATTGTTTATAGCAGAAAAAATTCCCCATTCAAATAGTCTAAGGGTATCATTAGTTTTTTGAGTCCCAAGGAAAAAGGAAAAGGGTTTGACCATGACTTAAATCCGTTAATATTCTCTCACTTACCATAGCTGGGCTGTTTGGCAACTTCACCTTATCAACCAACATTATTGCAACTTTTACAGAACATTACACAGGATTCTACTATCTATGAAAATAGGTCGCGAATTCGAAATTGAGGACTTTGTCATAATGTAAAAAATAAATTTAGTGTCATCGAAGTAAAGCTGTAAAGTTAATTTAATTAATTGTCAAATCACTAAATGCATTCATTTAGTAATTTAACTTAAATGACAAACATTATTCATAAAATTAAATTATCATAAATTGATGTAATGAAGTTGAATTTGAGTATATACGAGTATATAGTATTTAGCTTGTAATTTACCCAATAGTTTGACAGTTTCCTGTGGTTTTATGTCAAATTAGTGCGTACCATAGCATCTTATTGTTCAATTAAGAGTATCATTTGAACACCACATGACTTGTCATCAGCACAGCCGAGAACAATTAAAATATTGGCAAGAGGTAAAATACGGGTTTTGGTTATCTAATGCTCCTTGCTGTGTTGTTGATTGTTTCAGTTTCTTTTAAACTAGCAACCACCATCGGGGTAACACGGTAATTGGATAATTATTGCAGCAAAATTTGATAAATATTAAATAAGGAATTTATAAAGTTTATTTGAATTCTGATCGTTTTACTTGACAATTGAAATCCATTTAGTATGCGTTGGGCTTTTTTTCAACAACGAGGGTGCCTTCTATAATGAACCATTTGACGGCATGCTTAACTCCACGTGCATGTTCGTAATAGATGATAAGTAAAGGTTTTAGATTAAAACAATGCCTGTTAACTGACTTTTGGTTACGTAAGTGGTTGGTGTAACAGATATTGCCCACAGGAAGGCTTCCTATCCCCACTGCTTGAGTGTATGTTGGCGGTTTCTCTGCTTTATGGTCTCTAAAGCTCTAACGCCTACCCTCAAGTGTATGCTGATGACAAAGCGGCACTGTCTGTGGAATCATGTTCGGTGATTATACAATATGGTCCAAAGCGGAGGCAATCCTAGATATATTCGATGGTAAGTGCACTAGAAAAAGGTTTTTAGTCAATCTTCTCAAAACTAGGAGTATTCTCTTCATGAAAAGGATTATTCTGACTTATCTGTGTGACTAATGCACAGTTTCACAGTGGAAGTTTAAACTTGAATTCAGCTGAACTTGAGCTTGAGTTTAAATTTAAAGATCATCTCGTCGAGTTTAACAGTGTAAATTCAGTTGAACGTAGTTTAACTAAATTGTATGAAAAAAAATTGACAGCATTGTACGTTATTGCTCCGTCATGTCAAGTATTTTCGTTGTAAATGTATGTACCTTCACATTCGACTGTGTATAAACTGGCAGCTGCCAATATGAAATTGAACTGAGGTTTAAACGGCAGAATTCTGTCGTTTAACTTAAACTACAATATGAACTCAGATCAAGGGTTAAACGAAACTGTGAAACCGAATAAATTGTTGAACTGAAGTTTAAGATTTCACTGTGAAACTGGGGGTAAGTAATAAAGTGAGTCGACAACTCCAACGACGGAAATTTCTTTAAACTCAACGTATCGCGTGAAAGACTTCCAAGGCGCTGCCAGCTTTTAATAAGTTGGCGTAAAATGGTTGTCTACAACTACATGGCTATGATAAGACTAATCCCTGCTTCTCCGTCTATTCGTTGTTTCAATAAGCTTTCAGGCTAATGTACACTGCCGCTCCCACTAAAGACAATGGAGCAATTTGTCCTGGCTACATAGGGGTGTAAGAGCTTTGCCCAGCACGCCTGGCTCTATAACACATTGATGAATCTCCTTCCCCTTGATATTTATATGAAAGGATACACTCTCAAAGTATTTCTTACACTGAAAGTACAATGGCCTTGTTGTCATTTGTCTGCTCCATGATTTTTAACGTAAACCAGCTGTCATGTAGACCTTATGTTTACGGGATGCCCATACATCCATGGGAGCAAGGATACGCCTTGCCATAGCATACCTACATTAATAGTATAATACCAAAGCAGAACTTGTGTTGGAGGCACAAGTTCCACCCTTGGTATGAGTCGAGGCCGACCTAAAACCTCTTACTGTTCTTAGGGTCACACCACCCAGTACTTATTTGCTACTCTACAATGGGTTAAACCAAAGGAAAACCCTTCCCGCGATTTGGGTTTAAACCACAGCCACCTTGATGCTCCCACAAGGGGGCCTACCTCAACAAGTCAGGCCCGGACCGAAATCCGGGGGGCTCCTGACTCCCATGGTACCGTGATTTAAGTCCTGGTGTGGACTACCGGTGGTCCAGCTGCCAACAAGACCTATGACCGGCAACTTGTTACTGGTCAAATCGTAGCAACCTTCAGAGGCGTATCTGAAGATGTTTACGATAAGACTAGTAATATGCTTTGCCCCCGGTTTTTATTAGACAACGTCATTAATGGGCGAAGCCTTGATAATTGGGCGGGGGCCCACGCCTCTGATACAATGAGAATGGCTTCGGGCAGAATTTGAGCCAGAGAAGGAAAGTAAACGCATTTCTATAGATGGCTCTGAAACAGGCTTTGCTTCAGCCGGAAAGTCAGCCTGTTTACTGGTGTCTTGATTTGGCTGAAAATTTAAGTGTAATGGGCATAAGTAACAAAACATTTCACGATATTTGTGGCGAGAGTAATAAATACAGAGTGAAATGTGAGTGTTTGGCTTACACTCCCATTAAGTGGTGTGTACTGATACTGTAGACACTTGATTACCCATATTTCAATGACAGATTGAGAATTTCATTAAAGAAAACATCTAAGGAGTAAAATAGAATAGTTTTTTTTTGGACTTATGATCTGTTCATATTGGGAAAAAAACCAAACTAAGAAATTGGAAGAAAACTAATTTTAAACTTATTTACAATATATGCTTTAGATCTCTTTGTTTTATTTTGTTAATTATACAATTCTATACAATGTCAAGGAATTATAATAGTAAATATTACTTTACTTAATTATTTTTGCTCGTAGCATAATAGAAACTAGAGGAAGAAAAAATGAGTGAATTAAAAAAAATAAAAGTATAATATGCGAAAAGGTAAAAGTTATGAGAAGCACTCATACGGTGAACTTAAAAAAACCAATCCCATTTATCATAACTAATATCATTTTGTAATTTTAGAACTTGAGTATGATGTACATTAACTGCCCGCACGAAAACTCTTCTATTTCCAATTGGTTGAAGAGTACGGAAATTGTCAACTAAAGCCCCATCAATTGTGTCCTGAAGCTGACGAAATCTTGAGATCTTAAAAGAGAATAATTAAAAAAAAAATAATAATAATAAAAAAGAAAATAAAAGAAGTTCATACTTGTTTGGGTGATACTGGCAGTGTATCTGGATAAAGAACCCAAGTGATTGCCTCAGAACAGGGTGGAGTTGTTAGTGAACCTGAAAGAAGTCCAAAATTATTTTAACTGATGACCATATCAAGAAGTTATTTTATGGATACTAAAAAAAATCCATAAAACTTGTACGTTGTCTGCGTTTAAATATGAACAAGCGAACAAAAATGCTCCATGCGCGTTAATTCTAGTCTTGTGTTAAGCTTTTTGGAACAATTTTGTTAATTCAGAAATAAACTAGAAACATACGTTGAATTTAAAAAAGCAAAGCATTAATTTCTTTAGGTACATAACGCCCAAGACGGCATGTCCCTGGCTTTTGGTAATACTCGTATAAATCTAATTCATATTCAGCATTAACATTCTTATGACGTAATTATTATTGAAGTGCTAATAACTTACTAATTAAAACTAAAAGAGAAAAAAGGGCAAGATTATAAATAATTAATTAATCGTACAGTTGTTTCGGCTTTATTACCTGTTGCAACTAATTTTGTTTTTTTCTTGTAAGTTTATTTATCACATTTTAAGCGATTATATTTGATTTTTGATGAATAGCTGACAATTTCGTGATATTTTAGAAAATATTCATAAATGTCTGTGAAAAGCTTGTTAGAAAACAGAATGGACGGAGACTGAAGGTGTGTTGGCCCAGGTCTCGATCGGGATTCAAAAGCGGAGCCGTTCATATTGGAAGCCAATACACGCTAAAATGACAACTCAAAAAATTTTACTGGTAGTCAATGAATTATTCCAACTGTATGTTGTTGTTTATTTCATATTAGTAAAGAAATGAATATACTATATACGAGTTTTAAAGTGGAGATGTGTTTTTGATTAGGTATTTTGTATTGCGGAAGACGATTGCGTTCAAAAGCCGTACATAAAATAAAATAACAAGGGAAACGTCTTTTCAGATTCCAACTAACACACAAGTATATACAATATAATAACTTATATAAATTAGATTACTGTTACTTCTAATTTCTTTTTACAATACAATAAAATAATTCCTTGTTTTCATACATTAGGGTAACTTATTGTCCTATTTGAAGCAAAACTGTTCTGCTCATATTAGAAGGTAGATGACTTCTAAAATGTAAAAAAAAAAATTTAAATTTTAGAAGAATCGTCAAAGAAAGTGCGGATAAAATGCAATGCCAAACATATGTATGTATGAGAAGAAATAAGAAAGGCTAATACGTGTTGAAGCCATTGGAGTACATGTTTTGTAGTAAAAAGACGTTATCGTTAGTGACTTAAGAAATAGGCATTTTAAAACTTCATTCGTATCGTATCCAAGGAAAGTACGAGTATATCTCTTATGTCACTATTGGCATCAATTTGACTGTCAAACACACGTTTGTCTGTTGAAGATGCATCTCAAAAGAAGGTCGAATGCTATATGAAATTGATATATGTAACTTCTATTCGAAGGGCAAACCGATATACTGGCCGTCTGATACTATGAAAATGATTGATATAACAATGTAATAAACGTTTGTTTGTTCGGGAACCCATCAAGAAATAGCGTACCAATTTAGTCGATCTATTCACTTGTCGAAATTTGATCTTCTTGTTAAAATCACGCTATGCTCTATCAACAGGAAAAGCTCATAAATTGCGGCGGGAAATAAAAGAATTCCTGAAGAGGAAAAGAAAAGCTTGTAACAAATTCGAAAAAATACAAAGTCGTGCTTCACAGCATAGAATAAATATACTTTAGAGCCTTGCGTAACATGCTGAAATACATCTCTGAAGTCAACTAAAAAAATTAATATCGAATTAGCAAAGGGAGACAGAGGAGAAAGAGGCCCATTTTGTAGCGTATAGATGGTTAAGATGGCTATTGGTAATATTAATTCGTTGAAATAGCTATTAACAATTACACAATAACACATATACACACACATGACCGAAAAAGTTCGTAAAATGTTGCATAGAAAAGCATTAATCAAAAGGTTCTCTATATCAACAGATTCTTCCAATTAAAGCCAATATTTTCAAGAGACTGCTTACAGTCGATTATTAGGCAAAATAATCTTATGCTTGATAACCAATCCGAGGTCAGAAGCAAGCTTTCAACCATCGGCATATACGACAATACATTATATCTCGGAAATGGATGCTTCTGTTAAGCAAGCATTAATAATAAAGTCTTATCAATTCTAGGCATAAGTAATCTCTTGCGCTATCCATAAATCGCCAATCCAAGGAATTCTATGAATTAGCCACGTTTAAATAGCGGAATAAGCAGGATTTTTCACTGGAAAGACATTTCACGAAAAAAATTAAAAATTAGCATTGTTATATCGAATGATATTCATAAGTAAGTAAGAATCTTGCACGATAAGGGAGACCAGGTAAGAAAGATAAGAAAAAAAGTTTGGGCAAAACAACAACGATGCGAGATATAAAATTGATTCTGGCTTTATTTTGAAGCTACGTTCATGCCATTATGTGTGGAATAGCACATCATTCAAATGGCCGCCTCGGCTTCGCTGGCAGTGCTTCAAGGGGACGATCCAATTTTTAATGACTCGGTTCAATATATGCGGCGTTATTTCTACAATAGCGTGTCGAATGTTGGGCTCGAGCTCGTCCAAAGTGGTTGGCTTCTTAGCGTAGACTAAAGACTTGACGTTGCCCCAGAGAAAATAATCGAATGGTGTCAAATCGCATGATCGTGGCGGCCAATTGATGAGCGCCCGCCGTGAGATGACCCAGTCGCCAAATTTCTCCTTCACAACTTCGAGCGTTGTGTCGCTTGTATGGCATATAGGAACCACAGCTCGGATATATCGATGTTTTCGAGCTCTGAACAAAGAAAGTTGGTTAACATCGCTCTATACCTGAGACCATTGACGGTAACGGTGTCTCCTTCCTCATGGCAAACCTTACTGAATATTTTGACAGACCGATATCATTGGTAACTTCGACAGCTGCTGAAACATAACAATTGGAAAAGCTATTATTGCTAACTGGTCACCCAATGGTTTGTTTTTAGTGTAAGATTTTCACCCTCTGTCAAAAAGAAAGAATACCTCATAAGTTATTTTATGTTTTATTTTGTTGTTGAGTGAACAAGCAGATGAATTTGGAAATGTCTTTTTTTGCAACATTTCCCAAACACAGAAAAACTCTGATCATATAACGTTAAATATAAAGCCTTACCTTTGTATGTGTAGAATTTATCTATATCAATTTTTGACATCAATGACGATAAGGAAAATGTAACGTTCATGGTGACAAAATCGTTTGAATTTTCTATATGATTCAAATGCCTGCAAACTGTCATTAAGCCACTATTTTCGCTCTCTTCTAACTGTAAAAAATATATCATACAAAAATCATACCACACTATACGAGTGTATGGATTGTATTCTGTGCAGTGTGCTTACCGTAAAAAAAAAAGCTAATACAGCTGCTCCATCTGGATGCTCCAAAGCTTCAGTCAAGTTGTGAAATTTCTTATTACGATGTACAATGTGCATTTCCATCGTGTATCGTATATCATTTATGACATGTTCAGCTCCTCTATTGTTTTTGTCTCCCCAATGAAAGTGGATGCCCTCCACTTCAAACTCACCCGGCAGTTTACCTCCCCGTATGTAGGGAAGAAACTCTCCGCTTTCAGCGGCTTCTGGAGAAAATTTAGGTATTGAAATTGAAACTGTGAGCAAACAATAGGAAAACTGTTGTAATAAACTGATAAGCGCTCTATCTAATAACGCTTACCTGTGTGACCATTGTTCATTAACTTAAGTGGGTGTGGTAATAAGTTGTGATATCCGATAAGGTCAATAGCTGGCATATGCAAAGGTACAGCCTAAAATTATGTGTTTGCATTGAAAATTAATTAAGCCATTTTGGTGATAATATTTAAACAATTTAATTGGATTGATGCGACGTCGTTGTCCTTCAATTTAGTAATTATAATTAGGTTGAAAGCAGACACATAAGCTTCAAGAATTCATATAAAGTCAAAAGCAAATACTTACTTCAGTTTGACTATGCAGAAATAAGAAGAGGGAGTTTATAAAGTGTACACACAAATATATGTAAATATGTTTAGTTACAAAAGTATATTCGTATGTATAACATGTTATTATCATACCTTGCTGTTTTGAATCGCTATTGGGGACTGCAGCTTTCCGGAACAGTGACCATGATGTTTTCCCCATCTTCTTTGACTTGACTGCGAATATCCAAAGCCATGTCCATTTGCTTCTAAAAATAAAACAAAATAAAAAAGGCAAATGCATACTAAATAAAATGAAATTGATAAAAGCGAGTTTTATTATATATGGTATTTGTATAGTCGTAAACTGTGATTTGTAATTTACGTCCCATGGGTAAAAAGAAAATGCCAATGATTAAAGCCATTTCACCTTTAACTCACGTAAGTTTGGAACATAACATACGAATTATGGTACCTATTGCACATATGTAAATATGTCCTCTTTCTTGATTTACATATTCAATGATTAAATTCCTGGCACTATGCGAAATAGCTGTACATAAATCCATATATGTTGCATATACGAGTAACTACTGTTGACAACATTGTTTTCTTTTCTCTTAAAGATAGAGTTATAAATATAAGCTAATATTGATACATAAGTACCATTTTTTTTAACTCAGTTTAATATGCAAAAAATGTGGATTAACCATTAACATAATGTATGATATGAAATAAAGATAATAAGGCTATATGCCGCGCCGATGTGAGTAGATTAGGAAAGTTTTTAGCTGTCGAATCAAATCTTTCAAACAGTCTATAAATGTAAATTCATAAGTTGGCCACAACAAAATAAGGGTATTGTTTTTTGTCTTGTCAAATATAACTTAATGTTATCTTAGACTTTTTTGTATTATTCTTGATTACGAGAAAAAAATATTTTCAGCATTATTTCGATAAAACAGTTTTAAATATAACAAGAGTTTTCATAGTATCATGATCTGATTGACAAGCTTGTGTGTTTCAATTTTACTTGTTTTACTTATCCAAATAAAAATCTTTGAGGCTTATGCCCTGGCTATTACATTTATATGTATAATAGTGTTTAGTCCCGGGTGTGCTGACGAGCTGTCTTGCATCTGTGATGAGGTGATCATTGAATCGGAGAATAGGTCTTGTTTGTATGCAAACCTCACACATTTTGTCTTATCCACATGTTCGTCAGTACTTTAATATCAACTTTTCTGGTTTGTTTTTCAGTCGCTGTAAAGGTTTGACTACAATAGGAATAAGCAGTGATAACTACATATGTATATCTTCATCTTCATCGCTACGAAATATTTGGACTAATTTGGAGAAAATAGTATTTTCCCTGCTTATGGCTGCCTACATAACTTTCTTTTTCAAGACAAGGTTGAAGAAATCGCTAACAGTAAGCCTCAAAGTCTGGAAGTTTGTTTTTTAAGGTCATTAATGTCTTCGCCGACTTCTTTTATGGGATAACTATCATAACATATTTAATAAACTAGAGATGGGTTTTATTCGCAATGTTTTATCTTAGGTTGGTAGTACCGCTATTGGCAAAGCTGATGCGTATCGGTGACATAATTGACCTCACAATTAACAATATTCTAAGTTTCGTTTCATTTCATTTATTATTGAATACAAATGGGGTGTACAATAAGATTTCAATCTTTTTTAGTATTATACATACAATACTTAGACACAATATAATAGATAACAAAATATTTATTGTATTAATATAAAATAATTCTTAGAACTAAGATTGCTATATGGCTTAAAATAGGAGGGATGGATGGGAGTTTAGCGTTGGGTTGTGGAGGAGGAAAAGTACAGGACGGTTGCACCTTTAAAATTTGCACGGCTGAGAATCACTTTGATTCGCGGTGGGAGTGAATTCCAAAGTCTGACAGCATAGATGAAAACTAAACGAGATGTCTGTATTTAGATATTGGCTACGAAAAGAAGTAATATTAATATTTCCTATGGAACGGCTGAAGACAAGTTTGTTAAACAAATACGATGGGGATTTATTGTTTATAATTTTGTGTTTCATTATCGATTTCTTGCATTGACGTAATGTTGGGGTGTGTAACCTATTAGTTTAATGGAATGTTCAGAGGTATGGTCGTATCTTCGGAGGCCATATACATAGCGAAATGCATCCATTGTATGGTAGTTGTAGTTTACGTTGGGAAAGTGAACATAGGAAAACCTCAGCATAAGTAATGATGGGCAATATAAATATTAGCACCAACTAATGTCTAATTTCCACACTGGTAAAATACGAAGTTAGCCACAATTTATGTACGCAACTGTAGATACGACCGATAACTAGTGTGATTATATTCTGAGAGCTTACGATCAATACAGAATTCTAAACAACACCCTTAATTTTGTTATTACAAACGAAAATGTCTGACAAAGTGCTGAGACCAAAATTTCTTTTAATTGTAGGTATTACCTGCGATTTCTTTGGGTTAAGAAGTAACCCATTAGCCACGGACTGTGCTGAAACTCCGCTGAGAGCCTCATTAACAAGAGGAGCGTGTTCATCGATTTTTTCAAAGGATTTGCTTAGGTTAAGTTGAACGTCATCAGCATAACAATTACTGAGGTGTGGGTACAGACTGATGGGATATCGTTAATAAACATACAAAATAATATTGGGCCACGAATTGACCCTTGAAGAGCTCCTTGAGTTAAAGGCTTTAGTGAGGAGAATCTATCACTGGAGATTATTCTCTGAAATCTGTCTGAAAAATAACTGCCGACAAGTTTGATTGTTCTGTCAGGAGGAGACTTTTATGACCTCTGCCGTAATGTTGCCTTATTTCCTCAAGCAGGTTGACCATAGCTGTTTAGAAACTGAAATTTGCTCTGAAACCAGATTATTTAGCGTACAGTAAATTTCTGAGAATTTGTCTCTCTAATATGTTTTCAACGACTATAGAAAAGCTGGGTAAGATACTGATTGGTCCGACGTCGGCAGGAGAATTGGCGTCTGTTTTCTTGGAAGAACCCTTCCGATTTTCCAACATTGGGCAAAATTAGCAGTAGCTATGCAAAAGTTAGTACATGCACACTATACTCACCAACAGAATTAGACTTAATAGCCCTAACACATTAAAAACCTCAACAAATGATATTTTATTTATTTTCATTTTTGTTGGTATATATGTATTATCTTAATTTAAAATTTCAAGTTGGGATTTCTATTGGCTCGGCCAAAATAACATTTTATGGGAAGGTAAAACTAAATGTTTATTAGGTTACACTTCTTAGCATCGTCACATCTAATTCGTGTGCATATAGTATATACATATGTGCATAGGTGTTTTTTTTAAAGAAACATCTCTGCGCTTGTTTTTTTGTTTGATTTCTTCAATGACTAGTGTCTGTAACTGCAATTTGCCCGTGTTTCATTATTTTGGTAGTTGTGGACGTGGTTTAGTATTCTCTTCATATCTATCTAGAGTGAGCTCGGGACTTATTCCAGATCATGTCATAATACGAGTATATAGGCTTAATAAGCGTTGATTTTAATATGAATTTAATAATAATTGTGAGTTATTCCTATAAATTTAAAATGAGTGTTTTTGTGTGGAAAACGTGTAAATCCTCTGGATTTACCATCTCATCAATCCAGTACACGTGATTTACTGCCAGTATGGCCATGAATGATTACGATCCAACCACAATTGGACACAAAGTCGTTGATTAGCTCTGTGTGCAGGAAAAAATTGAGTCAGATTCGAAATTCTGATACGAAAATCTGATACAGCCATCGTTGGTAGATGCTGAAGATCACATTGGATTTGACGAAATGTATGTCGATAAAGGCGTTGCATTCAATTTTATTAATGAATGACTGCAGCATATTGGAGAAGTTGCGTTCGACAGAAGAAGGCCTAATGACTTGAAATATGTACAATCAAAGTTGAAAAAGTCTATGTTGAAAATTACAAAGAAAGTTTTCTCTGTTAGAATCAAAGCGTCAAAGCATTTCATCAACTTATCGGAGAAGTTTAGATGCTGATATTAAGTAATTGGTAAAAAGTTTTTGCTGAGAAGACGTATAAGCCGCTTAATGCTAGCAAAAATTTCTCAGGTTTAAAAATAAGGTCTTTTTCTCTTTTATTAGACTGAAAATGAGAAGCAACATGTTCAGAAACGCCTGGTTCTGGCTAATCTTCAATCAAGGAATTTCATAATAACATTGAGATTTGATTTTCAAAATTCGCGAAGTTTCAATTAAAAAAATTAATTTTGGTTGGGGTATAAGGATCTCATTCCATGTGTGTTTGCTTAATCCATCAAAATATTAAACTCATGTTTGAGGGTAGAAATATATTATGACTTAAAGAAAACGTAGGTATGCATTTCAAAAACCACGTAAGTGCTTAAATTGCCCAAACTATTCTAAATTAAGAAGAATCTTTGGCACTGCTTTTAATAATCGCTTCATATAAGACGTCACTTAATGTCAGTGGACGCACACAGATCGATTAAAATTGGAAGTGAGAAATGAAAACACTGATGAGTTCATTCAAACCTTTTTGAAGCGGCTTAGTTTTTTATTGGTCACAATTTTATAATAGACCAACAAAACACGTATTTAAGGGAAGTCAACATTTTTTTAAGGAAAACGGACGTACTTGTTTTAATGGACTTTTCTGAAAATTATGGTTTTTTTGTTGCAGTTCAAGAACCAAAAGGATTTTTTTAATTTAACATTGCATGAACCGGAGTTTAGAGTGAATGCTGAATGGAACTTCTTTGCCACCTCTCATGGTAAGAGGGCATGTGATGGACTTGGTGGTAAAGTAAAAATACTGGCTAGCCTACAAAGATCGTATAGAGAACACATTACAACCCTATTTACAGTTATATAACCGGGCAATTGAAAATATAAGGAATATGGGTTCCACCTATGTGTTCACACAGGATTATAATAGAGATCTTAACTTGAAATTTTAAATAAAGATAGAGGACGAGTCTCTCTATAATATACATATGTACAAAAAAATTAAAAAAACAAATATATTTTTTTTGAGTTATTCAGAAAATAAAAAGACATTCTGGAATATCCCTCGCCTCTAAAAAAAAAAAATATGTTGAAACTTTGAAATGTAACGTATTTCTGAATTTATAAAAGTACATTTTACTAAATTCTGATGACCAGAGTCAAAGTAATGATTTTTTGATATATATTGTAGAAACTTGAATTTAGATTTTTTTTCCAATTTTGAAGTTCCATTACTCGAAATCTATATGGATTGATTTACACCACTTCAATAAGTAATTCTACCAATTTTGAGGCAAATCGGATTTGGGTCGTTTAGAACGTCGGGCGATCTTTCTTGGAATGACCCTATTTCGTCAACTTGACAATTTACAGTTTGCAACTTTATATGAATAAAAAATAGTTACTCGTCTTTCTTAACGTTTACACGTTCCAAGTATTTGCAAGTACCATATGTCTTGCATACACGCATGCAGCACATACTTGATTTTTTTTATTAACCGCTGTTAAAAGCAGTTTTTAGGCTTGTCGATAGGAGCGTGGCTCATACATACATACATACATATATTCCATCGTGTTGTGAAATTAATCCACTTGTGCTGTTGTTTAAAATGCATGAGCTTCTTTTCAGTAAATTATGAAGGAACTAACTAAATCTTTAACATATGCAATGTTCTAATAAATATCGCTCTACCTGTCTGCCCCTGGCTGCTGTAAGATGCTTTTGAATACTCCTTGTTTGCATCGTGTTGTTATAGTGAGAGGATCTGTAAAAATTCCACAGGCCCGTATATGAACCTGAGTGAAAATGGAAATAATAAAAAAAATATTTAGGGTGACAGGTGTGAAAATAATTTACTGCTAAAAACAGAAGCTGAGGTGGTTCTTTGTAGTTCTATAGGGAGACTATTCTACAAAAGAATTTTGGATATGCAAAATAAGGTATTTCACTAACGTAAGTAGTATAACGTCTGAGGACTGTGAAAATAACATTTTAGAATAAATTTAAAAGTCAGAAAATCCTTTAGGCTCGTTCCATTGACATAAAGTTGCAAGTGGGTGACTGCGGCTCAAGTGGAAGTGGACTGGTTTCCAAATCGCAAGGTTCGGTATTCGAATCCCAACCTCGCTCGAAAGACATTTAATCAAATAAGATGAGTAGTTGACGAGAAGTCAACAACAAGCCGCTTTCCACTAAGAATTTAGTCTCCCCATTAAATGTTGGATGCCACCCACTGAGCGATGTAACTACTGAGCCCAACATCTTTCTTTCTCTCTCTATCCCATTTTCCAAAAAACTTAACACATGCGGAGGCATTATAAGTGTATTCATACCCACTTGAGTGTAAAGTTCTTAAAAAAAAAAGAAAAAAAAAGAAAAAAAAAGTGAGGCATACTTATATGCCTAGGAATATGATATATGTTATATCATATGTCATTAAAAATACAGACCTGCTAAACGCAAAATATAATATCAACAAAGATTCATAAGACCTCCTTTTATATTAAGCAAAAAGATCCCAATTGGTGAAATCTTCAAAACACTTATAACTTGAATAGCACTACCGCAAATAATGTTAATGTTTGTACTGAATCACGGATATTTAATTTCTTTGACACAAACAAGTATATATTTAGATATAAGGTATCACTTCTGTGAGTACCAACTTTGCTCTAAACTCAACCATACAGTCATATTTGAAACTACACTTTATAGAAGTAATCTTATAGAAATATAAACAAATTATATTATAGAAAGAAAATAGAGGAGAGAAAATCTAGAAACCTCGTTTAAGATCAATAATTATTAATCGTTGTTATACAGGGGTTCAAAAGTCTGGATACACACTTGAAGATTTTATCTGCTTAAGTACCGGCAGAAACGTTAGATAATCTATATATACAGTCAAATTTAATAACCCCCTTTTAAACAGGAGTTGAGAAAAACGTGATTTCAGTGCTACTATCGTACTTTAGTACGACCACGTAGCTTATGTTCCAAAAAGTATGGGTTATCGAGAGATAAATGCATACACATTTAGTGTACAAAAATATACAATAATTTACATGAAATACAAATGTGCTATTTATTTCAATGTTGATATTTCATTATTCCAAGACAACAAATGACAAATAAATTATGTCTAAGAAAGTTATAGGGAACATAAAAGATACAAAACTAGAAATAAATATAATATTTAAACCATATCTAATCAGTTAACCATAATTAATGTTACGGAAACTGACTTACTAACCACAACACCTAAAAGAAAATAAACTATTTGACTTATTAAGTAAATATATATGAAAATTGTGGTTTGAAAGTAAAGATGACGCTTGGACTATTGATATTGCTAAGTATAACGAAGTTTTTATCGTCAAGAATTTAATACACCCCTATATTAAAATATATTTAGATGTTAGTGTACAATTTTTATCTCCCAAAACAATTGACGCATACTTGTATTTCTGTTGGAATCTTTATATACAAGTAATTTCCATATCGTGGCATTAAAGAGATTATATAAATAAGTACTTGTACTTACAAAAGAATATGAACCAAGATATGTGTTATGTTTCTGATTTATTGAAGCACGAACTTCAACTTGAAGCATTAGCTGACATGAGAAATTAATTTCGGGATTTCTTGTGAATTATATGTGCATATGTATTATATACAGTTACAAGTATAGTGTCTTTTGTTAGAATATATATTCAAAAATATAATAATACAATTTTGTTAATAGAAAACACTTTTGATACTTTAAAATAATTCAGGGCATGTTGACTGTTCCATGTTGTCAATTACTGTGGTTGTCTTGTTCTTCTTTATATTTTCGGCTTATGGTGTGTGAATGTCGTAAATAATATTTACAATGTTAACTTTGTGGCTGGATAACATTATTAACTGGGTAAATTTCATTTGTGTTATCTAAGAAATATTCAGTGATCTTTCATCATTTTTGAAAAAAAGGTTTAATTATGCAATCGGAGTGAAAAGTACGTCGAAAGAAAAACTTTTCTACATCTTCTTGTAACCTAATGAATTCAGTTTGTTCTCCTCTAAATTGGTCATACATACCACAATTTTAGATTAAAATAAGTCTCACCATCAGGCAAAACTTTGCAATAATAGGACAACCATTTTTTAGTTATCTTTCAAATTATAACTGACGCTAATTTCTTTGAAATGAAATTTAACTATTTTGTAACAGATGGTTTGCTCAGATAAATGATAATGGGCTTACCTAATCTTGTTTTAGCCTAATATAAATATATTCGAGCTGATATTGTACAATATAAACGGTGAACATAGCAGAAGCAACCGTCGGCTAAAACTAAACTTACGATTTTATTTGTTTGCTAAACAAAAAGGCTACATCGAATTTCATGCTTTTTTCCGGTTAACACATAATACTTCATATACAATCTTAGTAAATTGACTAGGAACTTAGAACAACCTGTGAGTCATGCTGATTACAAATTTAAAAAAATAATCCAGCAGTTGCTATCAGGTGGAAATGCACTTCATTGCCAAAAGAATCTACAAAATATAAACATGTAACTATCTAATTTTAACCTGCTAAGTTCTGCCAACAATTTTGAAAGGCGTTATGTTATAAAATAAATATTTTATATATACGTAACTAAAGTATAGCAATTTATCAAATCATTCGAATATTTGACTCTTTTTGTCTAAAAAAATATAGAGTATCAGGCAGACTCTGAACATCTATTTGGGTATTCAGTTAGCTAGGTTATCTTAAAACCTGTTGAATAACTATTTCGCTTTCTAACACAACAGTTATCAAATGACTACTAGTCGCTTAAAATTAAATTGTATTTCCTTTGTCTTTGAAGATTTCAATTCAAGCTAAATATTTTCTAATGCATCATACTACTATCATTGTCACACAATTAGCAATTACTCTGCTCATACAGCTAGCTGTCGTTCTCAATGAAACCCTGACGGAGAATAATTATCTGTTTTTACTTTCCACACTTACAATGTGCACGAATATTTTTTTTTCTCGAACCATTATCGAAGTCATTTGATGAAAAGTAATTCATTAAGATTTGGCATGTACGAATATGTGTTGGTTGTTAAAAAAAAAAATTATCAGTAAAGGTTTTCATGTGATGTTAGTAGAAACTATGGGGAAATTGCGTAACAGGTGCTAATCAAGGAAAATCTATTTTTGTAGACTAAAAACCATTGTTATGAGCATATAAATATATAGGTTTGATATATTAAAAGATTTATGTCATCGTTTATGTTGGTATTTGCATTATGATACTATTTGTCAATTTACAAAACAAACTTTTTTTCAGAAATTAAGATAAAACATAAAACTGATAAATAATTTTTCTTTCTCATCAATTGTCTTTACTTGGGCTTGGACCAATACATATAATTTGGGAAATTGGATGCGCAGCGAAACTACTTAAAAATGGAAGTTGATAATGAACATCTATCTATCTGTTATAACTGATGATGTCTAAATGCGGCGAAGTGAATAGTTGGGAATCGCTCTCTAGACTTTGTGTTAATTTAATGCTCATTACATAACACAAAACAACTAAAATTGTGGTATAGCCTTTGAAATCGAAAAAGTTTTGATATTTAGTAGCGTTGCTGGCGTTCCACTTATACTTTTTCCTAATTTTGTTATTGTTTATTGTGTGATTGTAAAAAGAACTAAGCACAATAAACAATCCCCACTGCAACTCCTGATAGGATTTTCAAGTATCAGCTAAACATAAGGGCCCGGCGCACACTAGTATCATATAGTATTTATACATATTCGAGTATGTACCACCTTGATCAAAAGGTTTCCGGGGGACACCCACCGTTTGGCGTTCCCATTGTCCCGATTTGAATTCTGTTTTTTGGTAAGTTAGTAAATCTGTTGTTGACATTCTCTCTAAATCTTAGTGTCATAGCTTGACATTTGCAAAAGTTACGTAGCCAAGAGTACGTCTATCTCTGTGTGTGTTGGCGATTTTTTACAATCTTGTATTAAATTTTGCGTAAAAACGGATTTAATGGTGCGCGAACGTTGGAAATGTTGGAAAAGTGCTTCGGCAACAATTCTCTAAAGAAAACTGTCGTTTACCAGTGGCACTAGCCGGAGCGGTTTAAAAGCGGTCATGAGTCAATCGAAGATGATGAACGCAGTGGCAGACCATCGACATCGAAAACCGACGAAAACATTAATGAAATAAAAGAAATGATGGTCAATAACCGCAAATTAACCATCAGAGAGATAGAGGAGGACTTGAACATTGCCTATGGATCCGTCCAAGACATTTTCGTTAATGATTTGGGTTTCCGTCGTGTAGCAGCAAAGTTAGTGCCAAAAGACCTCAATTTCATGCAAAAGAGAGACCGTGTTGACGTCGCAAAAGAGATGATTTGCGAGGCTGAATCCGATCCCAGATTCTTCTGAAAGATCATTACTGGAGAGAGACGTGGGTTTATGAGTACGACACGCAATCCAGACATCAAGCAAGTGAATGGTGAATGAAGTGAAAGAGTATTATTTGGGCGTTATGAGACGTTTGCGTGAAGAAATTCGCCGAAAGAGACCAGAATTGTGGGCAGAAAACTCGCGGATTTTGCACCATGATAACGCACCGTCGCACAATGCCATCATTATTCGTAATTTTTTGACGAAAAATGCAACAAATACCATCCAACAGCCACCGAATTCACCTGATTTGGTTCCCTGTGACTTCTTTCTGTTCAATCGAGTTAAAAAAGCACTACGGGGAACGCGTTTTAGCAGCGCCGAGAGGAAGTAATGAAAAAATCGTAGGAAGCACTGATGGACATATCGAAAACCGAATAAAAAATATGTTACGAGGATTGGATCAAGCGCTGGAATAAGTGTGTTGCAGTCGATGGGGATTACTCTGAAGGGGACAGTATAGATTTAGATGAATAAACTTGTATTTACAATTTTCTGGAATTGCGAATATATAAAGACCCTACGGTTTGATTTAATTACGGTTGATAATTGATATTCATATTCAAGGTTTTGAATAGAAAAAGATATGTTCTACTATACTAGTATTCCTTGATATGGCACAAGCTTCGATATAGTCTGGAACAAAGGACTGATCCATAAATAACAATAGCAGTATTCACAAATTCAAGAGTCTTATACTTATATTGCAGCGATTGTTCAGAGTTAAATACGGAATAGAGTGTTAACATTAAAAAAATTAAAGGTGGCGTGCAGTACTATACCTTTAATTTATTTATTTATACATATGTATATTTATTTATTTGCTTTATGGACTAATAAATTACAGACTAGATTAAATGATCTAAAGTCAGTCTATATTAATTTTACGAATAAATGTAGCACACACTCCAGTGTACATAAATTACAACGAATTGTAATATTCAAATACAGCCAAATATCTAGTATGACTCTAGACGCTAAATTGCGATGAAAAGCACGTGTACAAAAAAAGAGAGAACATGCGCTACAGTAAGATGTATTCGGTTTTTGAAAATTCATCCCTGTCCAACCACAATAAATTATTACTCTATGAGCAAAGCCAAATTTACAAAAAATCCAAACTTGCCACGATAATGAAATATAGTTAATGCACCTTGGTACATACGAAACGCTGATCTACATAGAGATTTAAATATTGAAATAGTTGAAGATGAAGTTAAAAAAGTTGCTCTAAAACATGGAGTTAGGTTTTCATCACGTGAGTTTAGAAATAAGCCAAATTCTAAATATTCACAATACAATCAGGAGATGGAAATGGAAAAGACCACTTAATCAGTAGCTAGCTATGAATAGTATCTCTAGGAATTGATACTTTTAGCAAGAAAGTTCAGAAATCCGATGATGGCGACTTTCCTTTTTAATTTTCTAATATGTAACTCAAAACAAATTGTCTAACATCTAGGTGCAATACATTCAAGACAGGCGTAAATCAGTTCTTCGGAGGTTTTTTATATCCGTTTACAGTGCCTCAGTATTACATAGAATTGTCTCATATATAAAACAGTGTCCGTCGAAGATTTTTTCATCCAGCGTACCCCAAAACAAAAAAGAAATTATTTCAGCATTATTTTGCATACTAGTAGTGTTTTTTTAAGAATAAATTATGAATTGTGATCGCAGAATTCTTCCAGTCTGTCATTTATACCGTTTAAGGTTCCGAAGGTTTCGTTATGAAGTCATTAAATCGCAACTTTCGATGTATTTCAAATTATAATTTACGATATTAACCCTCGAACACAGCACCTCTACCCAATATCAGTACCACTGGATTCTTAAATTTTTAATTTAAACTGTATTAGTAGGGGATCAGATCTTTTAATTAATTTAATTTTGTTTAATCTAGTTTTATTCTTTTATTTCTTTGTACATTTTTTTTAAATAGAGGTTCCTGTTCTTGAATTAACATAGTTGTACTCGTATCGTGTTCATTAGCATTTAATTTTTATACATACTTGAAGTACGTGAATTATTCTCATTAAGTCATATTACGAAAATTAAAATGTTAACTGACATAAACAAAAAGAAAGTATTATATTGACTTGTGCACTATTTTCAATAGTTTGCAAAATACAAAATATTATTATTACTGTTTATACCTTCTTTTACGTATTATATTATTTATTTATTGAAAAATTATTATGAATTTACGATGAATTTTATAATATATAATGTATAATAATGTATGTAGTATACACTTAATATTATAGTGTATAATATCTTTATTCAAAGTTTGAGCCCGTATAATATCCATGGAATCTAATTAAGTTTCAATCTAGATAATTTGAACATAAGAAAATAAAAGTAAAGAGTTAGAGTAAAAGAGAAGAGAGCATAGAAGCTTTAAAATTTGCGATCCACATTTCGTTGGTAGGATAAGTAACAAGATTTATTACTGAATAAAAAAAAAACAAAAACTTCCGCATGCATTCATATAAGGATATTTTATGAAATAAATTAGAACTGATACATGGACCAAGTTAAGAGATAGAAATGCTGATGTGCTTATTCTGGTAATCCTTGGAACCATTTGTCCGTAAGAAGAAACATAAAAATTAATTTTCTATCTTCCAGAAGCGCGAGGAATATAACAGACGTCAAATAAAATAAAAGAGCTGGTGTAAGTGGTATTCTAATTTACCCAGTGAATAGTTTTGTACGTTCTCATCCTGAGGTGTTCTAGATATTCATAAGAAGGTCATGGGAAATATTTGCCAGTGCAGCTATGGGTCATTCCTAGTTGCCATATGCATGTGTCATCCCTTGCGTCTTTCTTTGACTGCTTCCTCCAGTTTCATTAGTTGTTGAATTGATTTGAATAAACAACTGAATTGATCACTTGGATTCCTAGAAGTCGGTGAAAATAAACGACCAAATTGACAACAGATCGTTCTTTTGATGCAGTTCACCTTTTGATGTGGTTTGTGTCGGTCCATCATGCTTAGAACACGATCGTTTTCGATTGATGTTTATGTAAAAGGTCCATTCTTTTATTATAAAAAACCCGATCAATTTCATTGTGTTTGAGACGCAAAGCGTGAATATTGATTACGTTAAGTGGATCTCATTCAATTCATGTGGAACCCAACTATCGAGCTTTTTGGTCCACAAGAACGTTATTCATCTTTGGGTGAAAAATCTCCAGAACGGAATTTCTTAAACCAATTCTGACACGAGCGTTTTGTAAAGCAGTCAAGACCATACACTTAACATATATCTTTGTGAATCTCAACGGCCTTCTTGTCTTGTTATAATTGCCACTAACTAACAGGTCTAAACAAAATTATGGTCGATTTGCTTCTAAAGTAAGCTTAAAGTGACAACAACCAAATGACGAAAGGAGAAATCATAACATTCACAAAAGCGAGAATAAAGAAACATGATGCAATCTACATGTAAAAAGCCAATTACTTTCTTGCCTATCCAATGTAATGGTCTATAGAGTAGTTTTAAGATCCGGGAATCCCTCTAACCTCGCAAACTGTTCAAAAACAGTGAAAGTATGCGGGATATATGAAACATTAGATATACAATATGTATATATTTGTACGTACTATTTCTTTCAAAGGTTAATAAATAGTTATCTTTTACGATGGAACATTAATAGAACATTAAAGTTAAATTATATGATTATTTGTTTTAAATTCAAGTCATGACCGTCAGATGTTCCAAACATCACTTGAAATTTAAAGCTGGAAGGAAGTCCTCCATTTTACATACAAATTATGGAGATATGCAAATTAACCGCTCCAGTAGTTGAATAGTAAGTCTAAGAAGGCGTTGAGAAAACCCAATCGAACGATTATGTACAAAACACGAGTAACAGTTGTTATTCGTCGTTAATGAGAAGATGTCGTTTTGAGAATTTAAATTTGCGTAAGAACTTACGTTCGCATCCGTAACGAACTTAATTACTCTAAACGCTTTATACTATTTATATCCAGAAGAACTTAATTTTCTTTCTGAATTATGATATAAGTTTACGTCAATATTCAAACCTTACACCTTGCAAGATGCATGAGCCAAGATGCGGATCAATAATTTGCGATAGAACATAAAATGTACCATAGTTACCATTTTATTCCTTTCTATAAAAGTTATGTAATTTATCTCTTAAGCGCAAAATCTATGTATGCTTAAGTTATACTCTTGTCAAAGCATGTAGAATGAAAATAATATCCGATTACCGAATAATACTCGTATTGTAAATTAATATTCTATGCGATTGACGTTTAGCTATTTAAAATATATTCAACGTTAAAACTTTGTATAAAAATGCTTAAATTTATTAGCAATACTCGTACAATAAAAAGAAATCTGCAAGATACATATGCTTTGCCAAAAAAATAAATATTTAGATTTTATTTAATATCCTAGTGCAGAGTAAAATGTTCATTTCGGGAATGATAGGTTATCATTCATTACACATGAGAACCAGATGCATTTTGGTTAAAGAATATTTAGTTCTGTTTTCTTATTACCGAAATGTTACTTTGACATATAGAATCGTCTGTTGAGATGTCGAAAAAAATAATTTTTATTATATTTGCAGTTGCAAACAAGTCGTGTTATGTGAATGATCATTTAATGTTAAGAATATTTCACATTTAATTTGAATAATTCGTATCACAAAGAATTTGTTCGCAAAAAAGGTGAAACAAAAAATGTGTTTTTAAGAGCATAGGTTATTAGAGATCAATATTCAAAGCCATTATTTACATATAAATTTTTTTTTAAATTTGTAAAATTGCATTTTTTCAACTAATAGAAGAATCTTGAGGGTTTTGTTTTTAACGATTGTATTACTTTATTCTAAACCTGAAAAAAAATTTCAGAAAGAACATTTATATCTTTCCTGACTTATTAGGTAATATGCTCAAATGAAGCACATATTTTTTGTCTTTCTCATGTGATTCCCAAAGCTTGTTTGCTTCCGTATCCGGATAACACAAATAAAGAATTTCACGAGACTACGTACATATGTACATAAGTGAGTTATCGAAGGTTAATAGAACTTTATTTATATTTCAATGGACTAGTACATTTATTAAGCCAACAACACTTACGTATACAACGTTTTAACATTTTCACCTAGTTAGTACTAAGAGTCCCATTATACATACTCGTATAATATTTATAGCTTGTTTCATATTCTGACTGTTTCAGACTTATTCAAAGAAAGAAAAAAGAAAACCACCCAATAAATTTTTCGAATTGAATTTTACATAAGAGTACTGATTATTTTAGATGTTATTTAACACTATTAGCATTATATTAATATCTCGAAAGGGCAGAACAAGTAAGGCACGTGATATAGAATGGCAAACTAACCGTATCTTAACGTATCATTATAACAACACATGAAATAATTTATTTACCTTTACTTAATAAAAGGAATATTACTTGTATTATAAGAATGCATTTCGCTGATAAGTTTGTGTTTATTTCGAGAAAATTGCACATAGTTATCATTTATACTAACAGTCGCTCGATAAAAAAAACAGGAATTTTAATTTATCACTTGAGACATTCGGAAACCTCGCAACCAATTGATCTGACTTTTGATAGAAGACTGGTAAAATCACAATCGTAATCAATGCAAACTCCCTAGGCCGTGGCAAACAAATAAAAAAAAAAAATAAAATAAATTATTTGCTGTTTATTTTTGTTAGATACCTTTCACACGTTAAGAACCTTACGGTGACAAATGATAAGACCAAATATTAATAAGTTTCGAATTTTGTTTTATGTAACAATAAAAGATATGCTAATTGAGTGCAGAACGAAAATGTAAATTGATAAAAAGTTGCCAGAGAATGTATTGTATGTACACTCAGTCACAAAAGTAAATATACGAGTACATCCATTTCAGTGTACGGTGTATACGATTAATTTCGTTCGAACTTCAGTCTGTTTTTTGACATTTGCACATCTGTTCCAAATCACAAATAATTGTATAAGTTCACTTAATTCAATAGAAGATTAACTGCTTTCCGACGACATGCAAAAAAACGTAACAAAATTAAGCATACATTGATGGTATTTCAGGACGGAAGGTGGAGCAGTAAACACGTGTGGTGTGGTGCTCTTTATTAGTTTTAAAATTTGATTTTCAGTTCTTGTGCCCTAAAAATACATGCAGAGATTGCCGAAGAAACAGGAAAACAATGCTAAGCCCTAAACGATTCGCCGTGTCTTGCATGATGTGGGGTATTATGGTCCAGCCATCAGGGAAAAACTTTTCGTCAGAGATGTTAATCGTAAGAAGCGCATAGAATTTGCCATAAACCATATTAGGACCGATATTACTTTTTGGAACACAGTTATCTTTACAGACGAAAGTAAATTAAATATTTTTGGGAAAACCGTATGCGCAGTTGGATCCGAAAAATATGGCTCGGACGTAAAGCATGGTGGTGATTATATAATGAGTTGGGGGTGTATGGCAGCACCTATCGGTGCCAATTTGGTATTCAATCTTCACGAGAGTGCGCATACTTCGCAGTTTGTTAGAGAATTGCTCTTATATGGTACCACGTGCGCAGCTGCTCAAAATACCACCTCAATCACTATTGAGCATTTGTGGGATCATATCGTGCGCCAAATTCGAAAACATGACATTCGAACTAAAAACCATCTTAAGCGCATTATTCAAGTGCCAAAATAGACACGGATGTAACCCAAAAGCTGGTTAATTTACTGCCATCAAGAATCAGAGCTGTGACAAAATCTAAAGGAAATGCAACTAGGTATTAATTTCAAAATTATCATGATAAATTTTTAGCTTTTCTTTGAAGTGTGCCATATATTTACTTTTGTTATGTATATGTACATATTAACATGTAGGTATGCATTTTGGTTAGTTTTAAGGAGAACTATTATCAACGTTTTGTTAATTTTGTGCTATTACTTATTCCGGGAAGTGCATGTAAGAGTTGCTCAAGAAATACTATGTACATATTCACATATGTATGTATGTCATATGTTTTATTGAAATTAATTCAAATGTGGTTTTCGTTGATTAAACTTTTTATTTCGTACTGTATACTCACTTTTGTGACTGAGTGTACGTAATTTTAATGCGAGTATACCTATGCACGTACTCGTATTACATTTATTTTGGCCACCTAATCGCATGTGTATATTGACGTCTTTATTATGAGTAGCTTTCAAATATTTAGCTTTAGGTAAAAGAGATAAAATCAGTCAATGTTAAGGAAGATTTCTTATCGACTCAATTTATACACGAGGTGATAAGTAGACAAATGGGTTTGTCATTTTAATATTGTTATCTTCATGCGAAATATTTTGGGCTACTGTTTATCTTATTTCGTTGCAAGAGTATTGCCATCCTTTGCAAGATACAGAAGTTTTAAGCAAAACCTTACGCTACCATGTTTTGACTTCTATTAAAAATAACATCTTTAAAATATATGCTGTATGGTAACAAATGGGGTATAGGTGAACTTGTGATTATGAGTGCTGCCTTAAAATTAATGTAAACATCGTCAATTAAGGTTCTTTCGCTCCGTGGGAAAACATGGCAGTCATGACAAATCTTATAAAAAAAGGAAGTATAGCAAAGTGCACATGTACAAAGAAAAAAAATAAGAGAAACATTAAATGCATTTTGACATATTTTTAGCTTCCTGATAGGAAAGTTCTTGCATTCACCTCGAAAATCGAAACCAGAAATTTTGTGATATCCTTATGTTTCAAGGTGTCTATAGTGTTTTTAGACAGTTTTTACCAAAATACCTCTGTGTGTATGTGTGTGTATGTTTGTATGTCCCTATGTGTCAATTTTCGTCAGATAATGCATCTTCACGCGGGATTTTGATAAAAAGAAAAGACCTTCTCGATATACAAATAATTTTTTCTTAAAAGTAGGAGACTCTTATCGATTGCAGTACTGGTTGGTGGAAATCTATTAACATAGCACATATTTCTCGAAAATTGTAAAAAATCGGGATAGAATTATCTGAGTTATTCAAATAATAGCAACAATTTTAGAACCGTCAATGCAGTGCTACAATTTCGTTAATATAGAGAGTCCACACATCTGCCCGGTAAAACTTGTATGGGTAATAGGTTTCCTAAATTCTAATACGATATGAAATATAAAAAACCTTTGGAGAATACATGTTCTCTTTATCAGGTAGTTCTTGGCGTGACCCATTGGTCGCACTAATTTCGGCTGGTTGATATTCGTTTTGATGGTCCCAGTTAATAAGATTGTTCGAGTTTGAAGTAAGCGTAATACTACGCTACAAATTGTTAAAACAAAAAAAAAGCAAAAAATAGTTAAAAATCATATCCGTACATCAACTGTAAAGAACAAAATAAATACTACATGTAACCAAGAACACAGTTTGAGAAAAACGTCACCAGATCCTCTAACCAGGTAACCAGAAACAGTTTATCTAAAGGATGTAAAGCTGCGGTCAAAATAATAGTAGCTGGAGTAAAGAGATTGATCCTTGAATGCCTCATCTCCCTTTTGATCAGTTTTGGCGGCATTACTGGCTTCCCCACATGTGTTTCTGGCCTTTGCGAATAATTTATAACATTCCTAATTGTTGTTGGTTATGAATTTCTAAATAGGTTCTATGAATTTCTAAATAGGTTCTACTCTCCGAAATTAACTTTTTTATATCCCCGCGCTTTTCAGGTGTGCAATGCCGACGAAAATCTAAAGAATTTTTTAACAAATGTTATGAAAAATTCATAAAAAAACACTAATATTTGCAAAACTTTTCCATGCTAAAACATAAGAATATTTGAATTTGGAACCAATCACTCGAAGCACAACTATAGGGTAGTTATTAAGAACGATAGGAAGAAAAATTTAAATAAAACAACCACGGTGTGAGATATAAAATTTATTCAGTCATTACGTACATGCCATTATGTGTGCAATAGCACATCATTCGAATGGCCACCTCGGCTTCGCAGGCAGTGCTTCTAGCGGTCGGTCCAATTTTTGATGACTCAGTCCAATAAGTGCGGCGTTATTCCGGCAATAGCGTGTCGAATGTTGGCTTTCTAGGGTAGACTAAAGACTTGACCTAGCCCCAGAGAAAATATTCGTGTGGTGTCAAATCGCATAGTCGCGGCGGCCAAATGAAATTTCTTCTTCACAACCTCGCTTGTATGGCATAAAGCGTGTCGAGTGGAACCACAGCTCGGATATATCGATGTTGTTGAGGTCTGACTACAGAAAGTCGGTTAACATCGCTCTATACCTGATACCATTGACGATAGCGCTGGCTCCTTCCTCATTTCGATTAAAATAAGGTCCGATGAAGCCGCCATGCCATAAATCGCACAAAAGAGCCAATCCTTGAGGATGCATTGATGCTTGGCCGAACACTTGCAGACTATGTTCGCTCCAATAATGGCAAGTTTGCTTGTTGACATAACCGCTGAGCCAAAAATGGGCCTTGCCGAGAAGATGATTATTTGGCCAAAATCCGGATCTCCGGCCAATATTTCTAGCGCCCAATTAGTGAACTCACGTCACTGTCTATGGTCGTCCGGCTTCAATACTTGCGTCAGAACAATTTTATATGCACGTAGGCCCAAATCTAACCGCAAAATAAGCCGGGTTAATGCTCTGACAATGCCGAATTCAGCTGATCGGCGTTGAATTGACATTTCTGGGCATTCTTCGATCCTGGCCGCTACGGCGGCTATGTTTTCTTTTTTTCGCACCAACCCCTGTCTGGTTGGTGGTTTAAGATCCAAAAAAGTGTACTCACGCTCAAACTTTTCCACGGTGCGATGAATTGTTTGCACACTGAAACCATGATGACGACGGACCTCACGACGAAATTCACGTTGCGCATTTACAATTGCGCTGGAATTTCGATAATATTTTTTAATAATTTCCGTACGTTCGGCAAGCGTTAAGCGATACATAATGAAATGCCAAGCCTTACTGAAAATTTCGACAGCTGGATATCATTGGTAACTTTGACAGGGGCTGAAGTATAACAGTTGGAAAAACTACCATTGCTATCTGGTCAACCGTTATTATTTTGACCGGACGAAATCCATAACCTTCATTAACAGCTGCACATTAGACAAATTGGCACAACAAAACACAATGTATGTATACACAGTTGTTAAAAAATTGTTGTGCTGTCATTATAATGTTTTTCACAGTAAAATAGTCAGAAAAAAAACAGCTTTAAAATAATGTTTCGACTTCCACTACTATTATTTTGACTGCAACTGTATGTCCTTCCTATACATTAAATTATGCTGCTATTAAATTCCTATAGTTATTAAGTATTGCATTCATATCTATTTATATTTACGTAATTATTAACTTGTTCTAAAAAAAAATCATATAATTTATACACTTACCACCTTGATCAAAAAGTTCCCGCACCACACCACCGTGTGGCGCACCCATTGTTCCGATTTGAGTTCTGTTTTTTTTTGTTAAGTTGGTAAATCTGTTGTTGACATTCCCTCTAAATCTTAGCGTCATAGCTTGACATTTGCAAAAGTTACGTAGCCAAGAGTACATCTATCTCTGTGTGTGTTTGCGATTTTTTTACAATTTTAGAAATGGAATTAAATTTGCAACAATGAGCTTGTATTAAATTTTACGTAAGAAACGGATTTAATGGTGCGCGAACGTTGGAAATGTTGGAAAAGTGTTTCGGCAACGATTCTTTAAAGAAAATGGTCATTTACTAGTGGCACGAGCGGTTCAAAAGTAGTCGTGAGTCAATCGAAGATGATGAACGCAGTGGCAGACCATCGACATCGAAAACCAACGAAAACATTGATGAAGTAAAAGAAATGTTGGTCAATAACCGCAAATTAACCATCAGAGAGATAGCGGAGGACTTGAACATTGCCTATGGATCCGTCCAAGATATTTTGGTTAATGATTTGGATTTCCGTCGTGTAGCAGTAAAGTTGGTGCCAACAGACCTCAAAAGGATCATTACTGGAGACGAGACGTGGGTTTATGAGTACAACACGCAATTCAGACTTCAGGCAAGTGAATGGCGTTCACCAAATGGGCCGAGACCAAAAAAACCACGTCGTTTTCAGTCAAAAAAGAAGACAATGCTCACGGTTTTCATGGATTATAACGTTGTAGGGCATCATGAATTTTTGCCAAAAGGCCAGACAGTAAACAAAGAGTATTATTTGGGCGTTAAGAGACATTTGCGTGAAGAAATTCGCAACGCAAAGAGACCAGAATTGTGGACAGAAAACTCGTGGATTATTCGTAATTTTTTGACGCAAAATGCAACAAATACCATCCAAGAGCCACCGAATTCACCTGATTTGGCACCCTGTGACTTCTTTCTGTTCAATCGAGTTAAAAAAGCACCACGTGGAATGCGTTTCAGCAGCCGAGAGGAAGTAATGGAAAAATCGCAGGAAGCACTGATGGACATACCGAAAACTGAATATAAAATATGTTTCGAGGATTGGATCAAGTGCTGGCATAAGTGTGCTGCAGTCAATGGGGCTTACTTTGAAGGGGACAATATAGATTTAGATAAATAAACTTGTATGTTAAATTTTCTGAATAAATTCCGGTGGAAAAAATAATATGGACAAGGTAGAGTATTCAAGCAATTTATCTTTTAAATAGTTTATTCCCTAGAGCAAATTATTTAATAATACTAATACATTTTAATAAAGTTTTTAATAACTGTATTAGTTCTTCAATTTCCCTTTATTTCTTAGCCAAAAATAAATATATATGCCGCAGCCTCCCATTTGTAGTCGGACAAAATAATAAGGACAATCATTGTAAGTTGATTGTTCTGGTTGATTTAACGTTTTTATTCCACTTTCTAAAATTTAATTGTCTGCTGCAATTTGTAGCAGAACTATCACAAGGCAATTGATAGAATGTAATTTGCTTGGAAGGGTTGCGAGAAAGGTTCCAAATTTATGCACGTCCAACATAAAATAGCGAAAGCAATTCACCAGCTATAACCGAAATCATATGCATTTGGAAAACGTTCAATGGCCCGACGAAAAAATCTAAATTTGTTCAGATCTAATGTTTGTGAGAACCCCAAGGAACCAAAAATAAGATTACAGGTACACCAAAGAGACTGGCAGTGGCAGTATAATGCTTTGGGAATGTTTTCCTGGCACAGAGTAGGCCCAATGATAAAGGATGTTATGGACTCTTTAGCGTACATTAACATCTTCAAAAACATCATGCTGCCATGCGCGGAGGAAAACATACCGCTGAAGTGGGAATTTCCACAGTACAATGACCTCAAATACTGCTCCACACTAACAAACCTGGTTTCAACAAATTAATGCTCTTACCATGAGCTGTCCGTCCCAATTTTCCGACTTAAACCATATCGAACATATTTGGGGAGTCCTTAAGAAAGAAGTCTCTAAAACAAAAATACTATAAGAAACAAGGACCATTTATGGCAGGTGGTCTAAGAAGCTTTGAATATTATTCCAGTGGAGACTTGCAGAGCCCTAGCAGATGCAACGCCTCGCAGATGCTATACTGGGCTTACAATACTAAGTATTGTACTAACAAGATAACTAAGGCGTGAAATAAACGTAAACAGTTTTTAAAAATCGAAGTAACTTCAAATTTGTTCCTATTTTTTTTTCCAGGTATTATTTTTATTATTAAGGGTATTCACTTAAACTCGTATAACCTTCGTAAGTACGTGGTTTACCGTATAAATTTATCGTCGAGTAAATGAGCTGTCAAATTTTATATGAAAAATTATTTACGAGTCCCCCGTAAATTTCTTGGCTCGAAAATTAGCCTCGGAAAATTACACCGCTTTTAAAAATTGTGTTGGTGTAAAATTGAAGTAAAACTATGACAGAATTGATAAAATCTGTCCTTATTGGACCTTTTTGGAACAAACTTTTGGTATCCGTAAAGACATCTACCCGTCGGTGATATACGAAACATCAAATCAAATAGTTGGAATAATCCCAAAAGAGCATGGTGGCAATTCAATTTTCTTACTTGTTTCGATGCAAGAAAAAAGATTGAATTTTGAAAAAAAAATTAAATTGGAACAGCATCTAGGGATGAAAATAAAACACTTGAAATTAAAACGGCTAGAGTTGAAAAAGGAGATAAAAATAAAAAAAATTAAATTGAAAATTGTATGAAACGATTACAATGGCTAGGATGAAATTAGAAATTGAGTCCAAGGAACTGCTAAGAAACTGTGAATTTGAATTAAGACAAAAACCTTAAGATTTGTGAAAGAAATACTTTTTTTTATTTTTAAGGAACAAACATGAAATAAATTAAATACAATAATATTTCATTTCATTTCATTTACATTTATTTGTATTCTTACTCTACTACTACTATATTATAAGATTTGTAATATACATCTTTTAATTTATTGAACAAGCTTAGGATAATTACAATTATAATGATTTACACAATCTGTACATAATTTGAAGATAGGAAATAAAGAAAAAAAAAGAGAAAGAAGAAAAGATGAAGAAATAGAGCTTTATTAAATTAATTATTTTCTTTATAGTACTGGAAAACTTGGGTAGCTCGTACGCTTAATTTCCAGAGGTAAAAGATTGCAAAGCTGAACTGCATGCACGAAAAATTGACGAGATGTATTAAGATACTTACATTAATTAATTGCATGGCTCTATGATTTCATGCAAAACATATTTTCTCAAAAAGATAATCCGGTTTTTTGGTTGTAATAATATTGTGTAATGATAGTATGGTTCTGTATTTAATGAACACCATTAAATTGCAGCCGGTTATTGGTTTACTGTAGTCAGAAATGTGTTCATGTCTGTTGATACAAAATATGTATCTTGCACAGCTACTCGTATTATAGGTTACTATGAGTTTTCTTCTAGACTCATGGTCCATATTAGAAAATATTTCGCAACCATAAAGGATGATAGGCAATACAAAGACTTAACAAGTTTTAACTTAACGTAAGTTGGCAGGTAATTTGACGTGGGACTTAGTCCACGAAGTGCTTCATAAATTTTTGATACAGTTTTACTTATATGTTGACCGAGATGAATACCAAGATTCTTAATTGTTTCTACATACTCGACAGGAGAGTGGCTTAAGAGAAGAGGGGGAAAAACCTCCGTACTTCTAGAACCACTTATCACCATAGCTTTTGTCTTTGCCAGGTTGAGGCATAGCCTCTTTTCGATTGACCATTTACTAATTTTGTCTAGCTCACAATTCATGCTGTTTATCGCCTGGATTTTGTTCGATTTCGGAAACAGGGAGTATATTTGAAGGTCATCGGCGTATATATGATGTCCATAGGTGTTAAGTCGTTGAGAAATATCATTCAAGAAACATGTAAACAGTAGAGGCCCTAACACGGAACCTTGTGGAACACCTGAGGGAACAAGAAGACAAGACGAGTGTTTGTTTTTGTTATAGATGAATTGGGAACGATTACATAAATACGATGAGATAAGACTGCATAAAGAGGTTTCAAATGAAAATTGTCTTTCGAGTTTCTTTAATAATATAGTATGATTTACAGAATCAAATGCTTTTGAAAAGTCAAGAAATATAATTATACTCAACATATTCTTATTCAAACCGTTACGTAGATCCTCTGTAATGTTTAGTAGAGCAGTGGTGCAGTTGTGCTTAGTGCGAAACCCCGACTGGTACTTTGCTATTAATTTGTTATCATTGAGATAGGTCCTCATTTGATGACTTAAGCACTTTACTTAGAAACCGTAGTATTATGTCGGTATTCTGGAATATTTGATAGAGAGGATTTTCTTACCGGTAGCACTTTTGCAATTTTCCACCCATCAGGATAAACTGAGGTTGTGATTATAGTGTTCACAATGTGCGTGGTTTGATGAAGAATAGTATGTAGGAAAATTTTAAAAAACTTTGATTGGATATTATCTGAACCCATTGCATTAGATTCGATGTTTAATATTGTCTTGCCCACCTCATTTTCGTCAACGCAAGAAAGAGAGAACCTTCTTTCAAGATTGTTTTCTCGAATAAAAGAAGTCGGCATAACCGGTCCGTTTGATTTTTCACTATTGGAGACGAATTTCGAATTAAGGTCTTCTAAGCCTGTAGTGCTAGGAATTGATGTCTTATCTGTTGTTAGTCCAATATGATGAACTTTGAAGAAGTTTCTTTTTTTTCTCCGAAAAAGGGTCGTTACTGCGTTACGAGCAGCCTTGAACTCCCTATATTGGGATAAGCATTTGTATCGTCTCCACCTGGAGTACAAAAGGTTACGTGCTTTTATAAGGTCACGAATATCTTGAGTAAACCATGGAATGTTAGTTTTTTTAATCCTATTTATTTTAAGCGGGACATATTTATTAAACAAATATAGGATGATGCTATTCAGATATTCAACCTGAAAACTGGTATTGTTCGTGCTATAAATGGGCCACCAATTCAAACGACGACATTCAGCAAAAAGCTCTTCCAAGTTGATATGAGAATACTGATATGATGTAAAGGTTGTATTATTTATAAAAGAAGGAATTGCATCTATTGCTGTGAAAATCATGTCGTGATGGGAAAAGAAGGAGCAAGAAGTTGGTTACAGTGCATTACTAAACTGGGATGAGAAACCAAAACAAAGTCTAATAGAGAAGGCATACAATTGGGTGCAAAATGAGTTGGTTGATTGGAATTTACAAAGGTTAAATTGAGTGCTTCTATCATTTTTCGAGTTGTTCGATTTTCATTCCCTAAGATGTTTAGATTAAAATCTCCACAGATAACGATTTTGGAATGTAGTGGAGTTAATTCCTCAAATACTATATATCCCTAATGAGTGCATAATTGGCTACATCGGGTGCCAAGCAACATTTCATCCGTGTTACAGCCACCTATTACTTCAATAAACACATATTCCACAAGCTCACTCCTTGCCGATTTCTTTACGACATGAAACGTATAATTCTTATTATTTTTAATGTACATGGCATCCCTTCCGCCTCCTTTGCGCTGCCTATCATTCCGGGAAAGTTTCATATTATCTAGTCTGAACAGATTGGAATTCATTTCTGACTCCAGCCAGGTTTTTGAATGACAGGTAATATCAACCATGCCATCATTAAATATATAACGTAAGTTGTTTTGTTGTTTATGCTTTGTGCGTTCAGGTAACATATGTTGTCACACATTGGGTCAGGTAGTTCAAAAATGTCTTCACTTTCATTACGATCTTGCAATAGCATTGTGTCAGCATCAACTAATATTTAGCGGCACAAAAATTTCACACTCCTGTCTCACTTCAGTGGAATTTTTAATTCTTTTAAGCTGTTGAAGTTTCCTTCAGAAGGCCAATGTAATGCTCGATTCTGATTGGATATTTACTCAACGTCTTGTTGAATTCTGTTCGATATTGACGGAAAACTTTAATTAAATTCGATCTGTATAGAGTGACTATAGTGGAAGTCAATTTGTAGGCACTATCGCCTTCTGCACTCCTCCTTTCAGATATTCTGATGATTTTGTTGAAAGAACGCAATTATTATAAATTTTGCTGTCGTGCAAATCGGCTGGGTATCCAACGACGAACTATCTTTTTGTAGTCGCAAACTGTTTCTGCTTTCACACATATATGAGTACACTGGACGCCCAATAATATGATTGATATACTGTCAGGCCTTTTCGTACGATCGATAAATTCGTATGACTGGACAAACCGTTTTTCTCTGTATTGTATAATTATGTCTCCCAATGTTTTTTTTTTTTAAAGCAACAAAACTGTAACTAAAAAGGGAATTCGTTACAATTGAAACAACTTAAAAAAATATACATATATAAAATTGGCTTTCAAAAGCGCAGCGCTCACAGAAATATGAGATTCTATTCAGAAACTTTGGCTGGAATAAAAATTAATTATTCAATGCCGAAAACCCCATGTTATCCACATAAGAAACTTACATTGCAAGGCGGAACGCTTACAGCTGAAATGATTACGCTGTTAGGGAGATGTAACTCTAAGGTTGAACAGTTTAATACCATTGTACAATTGGCTGTTAAGTATCTTTACCAAGGTAAATAATGAACGCTAGGCATTCGAGGTAAAATTTATGAATTTTTTGCTTTTTTAAGCGAATTCAACGTTGCTGTTAATTTGGTTACAGAGACTTGTTAAATGGAAATTGCAAACTTGTCTAATAAGGACTATAAAGATAGATAGAAACGAGAAAATTGGAAGCGCTCTTGCCGTTATAATTAAAAGAAGTATTCACTTTTGCTTCCAGTTTTCTGCACAAAATTGATAGAAAATATTATCAATACCTTTTCCTAATGGACGTTCATTCAAATCATTTGCTGGGTATTTTCCAGGTGGTTCAGTATCAGCGAGAAAACGACATCAGTTAAAAATTGATCTACGTAGATTTGTAAACTTAAACGATTTTTTTGATACGAGGAGATCAGAATTGTAGACACAGGAGCTGAAGATGCCTGAGAGCTAATACTTGGGGTAACATGTTTGGTAATCTTCACTCTAGTCATCCCTGTCATATAATTTTTCCTCCTCATGCTACATTTATTCTAAGTAATAATCGATCAAATCTTTCTACACCCTGAATGACACGAACTGCAGCCAACTTCAGACTGCTATAATTTCCAAACCGTTCATGACAGTGAGCTCAAATTTTGACACATGACAGATAATTTTATTATTTACAAGACTTTCAAACGATTTGCTTCTCAGTTGTGTTGAACAATTTTTATCCGCGATGGAATTCAAACGTGATAGTTTATATTTAGCTGGAAAACCACAAGTAGCTGTCGTTAGAGCCCTCCAGCACCTCAACGTGAATAAATCTTTTGTGTCTCGAACCATAGCTCGTTACCGTGATACTAGCAGCGTTACAAAACGCTATGGAGATGGTCATAAAAAACCAGCAACATTGACAGAAATGGTTCGGAAAGTGAAAGCTCGAATTGAGCGAAATCCGCGTCGAAGTGGAAGAAAAATGGCTCGTGAGCTCAACATATAGTTGGAACGGATGCAACACATACTGAAAAATGAGCTTGGGCTCAAGCCATTGAAGTTCCAAAAAGCACACGATCTTACACCGCAACAGAAAAAAGTTAGAATCGAAAGAGCGAAGGAGTTGCTACGCTTGCACGAAAGTGGTGAGTTGCCGAATTTGGTTTTTTCCGATGAGTCGCCATTTGTTATTGAGCAATTTGTCAACAAACAAAATGACCGTAAACTCGGTCCAGAGAGGTCCTTCGAAAATTTACATCTTCGAACGGCCACCAGAAAGCAGACAGCACCAATTGTGATGGCTTGGGCCGCCATAACCGTCGATGGTTGCTCTCAGTTCGTATCTTTGGACAGTGGCGTCAAAATTAATGCGATCGTATACCGTGAAACTGTCTTAGAGGCAGTATTGAAGCCTTGGGCAAACAATCATTTCGGTCGGAGACCGTGAACATTTCAACAAGACTCGGCACCGTCTCACAAAGCGCGCGTCAACCAACATTGGTTAAAAAACAATGTTCCACACTTCATTTCTTCGACACAATGGATTGCGAATTCTCCGGATGCAAATCCGTTGGATTTCTCTGTCTGGGGTATTTTGAAGGCGAAGGTTGGCACTAAGAGATACCAAATTTTGGACCACCTCAAACAAGCACTTCGCCAGGAATGGGCCAAAATACCACAGAGCCACTTGCGTGCAGCGTGCGATGCTTTCTTCGGCCGTCTTAAGGTCATTATTCGCGCCAAAGGTGGACATATTGAAAACTACTGATACAATTTGAAAATTGATGTATTTTCCAACATTTTTACTTTGGCACAATAAAATTTATCAAAAAATAAAAAAAAATTATAGCATTTTAAAAAGTTGGAGTTCGAGTCATTCACTCTGTACATTAAACCTTTTTTTTTAAACTAATACACCATAACTTTGTAGCAAACCCATGGTTATTAATGATCCTAGTTCAGATCAGTGTTGTGCAGCGTTCTTTTAATTCCTGTCCAAAATGATAATTTAGTCTTTAACTTCAAATATGCCAACTGGAAATCGGTGATTTAGATGATGTTACTAATGCTTGCAATCGATCTGAAATTGACTAGGCCTTAGGGAGAGTATTAAACGTTCGGTACCCAAAAAAGTTAAATCTTGTGGCGGCGTCATTATGCTTCCGTTCCACATACAACAATTATTGATCAAGATCTGGAACAGTTGAGCAGTCTATGAACTTGCTTAAAGCTTAACGCAAGTTCACTCGAAGACGATACTAATCCCGTATCCTTTAGCGAAGTTAATCTGTTTAATTTCTTGTCTGAAGTTAAATAAATCTTCTGACCTTGATTAGTTAAAGAACTTAAATTTAAGACATCTTAAAAATGCATTGCGTTTATACAAGCTCTGTCCAATTTCACTATTTCAAACTGGGATACTTTCCTGTAGACTGGAAATCTGCTAAAGTTATCCTTATTTTAAAATAAGAACTCGCAAAAAAACTCGTATGCCATGTAACTAAAGACTGATAAGTTTACTTAGCTCTTTAAGCAAATGCTTCAAGAAAATAGTTAAAAATAAATTGGTAGCACACACAATTTCCCATAACATCCTGCCTGCTAAGTAGTTTCGATTTAGGACTGATCATAGCACAGTTCATCAGGTGCACGGAATCTATTATCATATACAAAGTAACTGGCGTCGAAAAGTCATGTTATGACTTGTTGCATAAGCTTATGTCCTTTAGCTTCCCGATTTACCTGATAAAAATTATTCAGGTGGGAAAAAGACTGCTAGTATTGATACTATAGTATAGCGATATTATGTTCTATGCCACATGTCTGTCACTAAAATACCACGTAAAAATATACTATACCATGAAATTACCCGGTATTGCAATTCGAAATTCGTTGGTATATCATCTTCTTACCGATTGCAGCGCCACTTTCTCTCTGTCGGCGATTATTCGTAGATTCTTTGAAAAGTAATGAACTTTTTTATCTAAATACGAAACAACACAAACGTCAAAGTATGTATAATACTGAACGTGAAAATCAGCGTGTACAACGAAATGCTGTATGTCAGGGGTTGTGGCATTCACTATACCATGGTATTTATACCATGTTATTAATACCACCAGTATGTCCTCCATGACAAACGGATCTTCGTTGGAAGGAGTTAAATCCTGATAACCCTAGTCGATAACCCAGCAACATCAATGCAACTGTCATCGTCTAGTTTTTTTCCATGTTTTTCCTATTTGTCTGTCTTCTCATTTGTTTATGAGTAAAGAGTGTTTTCCTCATTTTGTCTACACCTATTTACTTACGTGTCACAATGCGTATTTTCCGCTTGTTTCTTTTCCGCCGAAAATGTGCATTGATGCTAAGTGATCGCTTCGCGATAATACGATAATGAAATTGGAGGGATGACACTAATGTCGAAAACACCGAGGATGTTGCAACTCGTAAGTCAACGGCTAAATGGACATTTTTTTTTTGTAGGCATGTACATACATATGAACATATATTGATTTTGGTTTCCAAAATTCGTATCCTGGCTGAATTGTAAATTGTTGCTCTTGTTACATCTGTCGTAGAAAAGTAGAAAGTAGAAAAAGTGATATTTTTCTCTGATGAACCGACCGGCCTCAACCTGGCGAGATCCAGTACTATGACTTTACATCAGCCAAGTATATTTAACCTCTTCTTGGTTGCCAACCAGTACTAGTCTCTCCCAACCGAACTTAACAGTGACGGCCTAGCTAACCGAAAGGTTAAGGCAACGAGACTGAGACTGCAGCACGTAAGCGAGCATTTTAATAATCCGCATCAAGAAAATTTATCCAAAATCAGCCGCCAAATACAATATAAAAAGTAGGCATTACTAAAATATAATGTTTCTTTCACCAATTTCCTTAAAAATATTGATTTACGAGCTTCTAATGCCAAAATAGGGAAGAATTTTTTGAGCCAGAAAGCAAATCACGTCTGAACTTGGCTAAATTGATCATGCTACGGGGCGCAATATCATTATAACTAGCATATGGTTTTCCCATCATAATATCCAAAAAGAAATATACTATTCACCTGATCAAATTGATCATGACCGATTTAACTCACTCCTTCCGAATTATTTGTAGATGTCCGAATAGTCTAAACAGCCAACATAGACTAGGACCACTACTAATTATGACGATGTAGGATGAACTAAGCGCTATAAAAAAAAAATACTACGTACTTATTTAGACAATAACATATATTTCTAGAGATCTAGTTAAAATTCAAAGTAAATTGGTTGAAAATTATTCAAATTATGAGTGCGGCCAGCTTGAAAAATGCAGTTTTGAGATAAACGCGTTTAAAGTTTTAAGTTACAGAAAGCTTACCTGGCGGCCTTGTAGTATATTTTGAAAAACAAGTACTTCGAGCAGTACCAAGCAAACTCTTAACCATAGTAAACAGGTGATCGAGCGCGGTATTATACGAGTGAATTTTTTGCAAAGAAAGAACAGTAATTCTCCAAATCAAGTAAATAACTTTTCTATTTCAATTTTATTTTTCTTGTACCAATTTAAAATCCAAAGTCTCAACTTAATCATCCAAAACAAATATAACTTACCGCCTATATGGCGGTAAACAATAAAAACCGGTTTGATGGGTTGAATGCAAACGATCCCATGCAGACCGTTCAAAAAAAAAAAGTGTAACAAAAACGATTTACAAGGTCAGTGGCCAACGCTAATTACTCCGCACCAAACAACAACTGATTTTTCACGCTTCCTAATAATAACGAATTGCCCAACTGACAACGATAAAACACCTATAGCTAACAGAAACCCAATTATTATAGGAAAAGGAATTGATGGCGTTACAACCAATTATAAAAGTATCAAGGCACTTAGAAATGGTGATTTGTTAATACAGGTTGACAACAAGATAATCGCAGATAAGCTTGCTAAATGCAAAATTCTTGGACATATCCCAGTTGAAATAAAATATCATCGGTCTCTTAGTTCTAGCCAAGGTCGTGTTTATTCATATAACATTATCGCCCTTTCAGAAATTGATATCTTAGATTCCTTAAAAAGGTTTAATGTAATAGTGGTAAAAAAATTATATAAAAACTATGCGGGAAATATGAAAGCAACGGGCGCTGCAATCGTTATCTTCGACGCGGCAAAACCACCAAAGGAAATTAAACTGGGTTGGCAGGTATTAGAAGTAGACCCCTATTACTCCAACCCAATGTCTTGCAGAAAATGTCAACGTATTGGACATACCAAAAACCACTGTAAGGAAACCCAAGGCATATGCCCAACCTGTGTTGGAGTTACTCCGCATACAGAAGAATGCAAGAGAAAATTTTGCGTCAATTGTATGATTGAGGAGCATTCGTCAAATGACCGTAATTGTCCAACTTTCATTAGAGAAAAAACTATAATGATTATAAAAACCATGAAACGTTGCACTGTTAAGGAAGCTAAAGAAGAATACGTAAAGCCAGGACATCTTTACACACCAATGGTTCAACCCATTAAGTCAATAGCCGAAATAATCAAAGAAAAGATCTCTAAGGTAACACCGTTAATTGACAATAACGCTATTTCATCTACCTCCTATCCAAATAAAACCCCCCCCTCTCATACCGCGACAACAACAATACCAAAAACAACACCACCAACCCACCAAATAGAAAAACCAACAAATCTCAACACATACACAAATGCTAAACAGACAGCCGATATTGACGTTATGAACAAATTAAACGAAACTCGTGATCTTTCATTAACATACTCACAACTTAATACAGAAGAATATTCAAGACATTTAAGAAATAAACCCTCTTTGACCTACACTGAAAAGAATACTGTAGCAAGTTCTTCAAATGCCGGCAATAAATTAATGGTTTCAAGTTCAACATTGCCGATAAAAAACCTTTCCTTTTTTTAGCTCCAGACGATAATAAACCCTTTACACAAAATGAACAGACAAAATAATAAAATTAAACTGAAAATATTACAGTGGAATATTCAAGGATTTTTCACCAATCTTTCATCCTTGGATATTCTTATTCAAAAGTAGTCACCTACGGTTATAGCATTGCAAGAAACGAAAGTGTTGGTAAAAAATGCTCCAACCAGGTATAAAAATTACGTAGCGTACTTTAACAACAAATCTCACTGTCGCAATAAGGATGGGACAGCTTTCCTACTTAAATCAGGGATTCCACATACGTACTCAAGCTCACCAAATGCAATTTTAACCCAAACGCTTACAATTGAACTATCCAGAACGATTATATTGCAAAACATTTATCGACAATCGGACAACACAATATCACACCAAGAGTATCTCAACCTTACAGCAAATAATTTTCCGTACAGCATTGTGGTGGGAGATTTCAACGCTAACAACTCTCTCTGGGGGTCCCCATAGACTAATAGTGCCGGAGCTGTCGTTGAGGGGTGGCTACAGAACTCGGATCTGATTTTATTAAATAATGGATCTCCCACTCACTTTTCAACCAAAAATACCTTCACCGCAATAGACCTGTCACTGGCTTCGTCTGCACTCGCACCTATGGTTAGTTGGAAAACCCACGATTGTTTAATAGGCAGCGACCATTTTCCAATTATTATTGAAACCTGGGCCACTTATACAATTCCACGACTTTTTCATTCCCGTTTTGTAGAAACTAAAGCGAGCTGGTCTAAATTTGCAGAAAATATCCAGCAGATTAGCTCCTCCATTTCAATTTCGGAAAATATAAATAAAGAAGCAGCTAACATCAGAAAAATAATCAGACAAGCAGCATCCACATCTATTCCCACTTCGCATCCCACTTCGCATCCCTCTTGCAACTCCTTTCAGCCCATTTGGTTCAATTCAAATTTAAAAAGCTTAACTAAGGAAAAGCAAAAGCTTTGGCGGTAACTTAAAAATAACTTGAATAGAGAAAATGCTATTGCATATCGCCGAATAGCAACAAGGGTAAAAAGAGCAGTACGGATAGCCAAAGCGGAAGCCTGGACAACATTTTTGTCGACCCTGAATCCTTCAATGGAAGCCAGATTTCTCTGGAGAAAAGTTAAAGCAATAAATGGATATCATTCCAGAAATGGGATAACCGCAATTAAATATAACGCTGCTTCTGTTGTTGATGCTAATGATATAGCAAATAACAAATGGGCGGGATACAGTTCTGACAAGAATTTTTCAGATAATGTCTTGCAAAAAAAAAAAAAACATTTCAAATCAGTTCACTCCTCCACAACACTCAGAATTCTGAAACCATACCGACAATCAGTCTCCCAGAATTGATTGAAACTCTTCGAGGTACTAAAGGATCAACGCCCCTTTCTGATAAAATATCATTTAAAATGATACAATGTTAAGACTTATTAGACTGTATAATAACATTTTGAAAGAAAGCATCTATCCTCAGAGTGGAAAAAGGCTCATCTGACTCCAATACCTAAACACAATGCTATCCAATATTTATTAGATAGCTACCGTCCGATCTCCCTCCTTTCCGCCCTATCCAAATTATTCGAAAAAATAATAGGGAATAGGCTCAGGTGGACAATAGACAATAAGTTAAGTAGTGGCCAACACGGCTTTAGGACAAGGAGAGGCACGCACACCCTGCTCCATATGCTGGATCATACTGCGCATGCAGAGTTAGCCTTACGCCACCATTCGATCCTTCTGTCCATGGATCTGGGGAAAGCTTTCGAACGTGTGACTGCTTATATGGTAATCAACCAGCCTAAGAACTGAGGAATTAACAAATGTGTCCTAAAGGTCATATACTCCTTTATGTTAAATAGAAGTATCATCGTTAAAGTCAACCACTCACATCGAGAATGGAATTCCACAAGGCTCACCAATCTCCACAATGCTATATAACGCATATGTAAACGCGCTCCTTTTAAAAATACAAGCGGAAGTATCAGCAACTATGGCAGTACTCACTTATGCAGATAATATTTTCGCTTTGGCATCGCGTTAAACAGAAGAAATAAAAGATGTTTTAAACTTAACTGTTTCAAAAGCGCTCAAATGGTGCGCCGACTCTGGTGCTAGGCTTCCAACTAGCAAAATGGAGGCGCTACATATATGTAGGAAAAGAAATTGTTCAAATACAAACATACCCATCAGTGACGCGTCGATTCCTCTTCTTGAAAGGGCCATAATTCTGGGACTTATATGCACCAAAACATGGAAATGGCACGATCATGCAAAAATAGTGGCACAAAAACTTGGAAAAATTCATAATGTAATCAAAGTAATTTGCAACTAACATAAAGGTCCACATATCAATACTTCAATTGAGATAGCGAAAACACTTATAAGAGGAGCTACGCAGCTTGGCCTAACCATATACTCTCATTGGACTAAACAAAATGACCAGCAAATCCAAGTTAAAATGAATACCATATTAGGAGCTGCGATCGGAGCACTACCTTCAACGCCAATTGATGCCTTACTCGTAGAAACAAATACGGTCAGCTTCAAAGATATGAAAGGAATTGCGCATCTTCTAAGAACAAGAGCGCTATTTTTACCTCTATCCGCAACAGTAAGCTCCTGAAAATAGCTTTCCAGAAAGCAATAAGCTATGATTATATAACACCTTGGTTGTCTTCTAAAAAATGTAATAAATACGTTCCTAGATTGCACACAAAAAAATCAAACACCAGCCGAAGTGTATAGAAAGAAGTTCGCTGAAATTTTAGCTCTTGGCAAATTTGGTTGTATATTGTACACTGATGCTTCCTACAAGGATGGTGTAACAGGTTACTGTGTTTATAGACTTGACAGCACTAAGAATGAAATCATTACGCAACAACTTACAACACCAGATCAAAATGCATTTATTGGAGAAGTTATGGCGCTGGTGGAAGCATTTGCTTTTGCTCAGCCCTTAAAAGCAAAAACAGCTATCTGCAGTGATTCCCTTAGTGCACTCCGTGCGATTCAGAACAATAAGTGCAGGGTCCTTATCATACAAGCCCTGCGAGCTAAACTCTATTCGAACAGAAATCGAATTCACCTGATATGGTCACCGGGACATGTTGGTATACAGGGAAATGAAAAAGCAGACACCGGTGCAAGGGATGCCCTTAACATGCCTTTGGAATACAGAATTCCGCCCTTTGCGAAATCAATGTGGATCCAAGTAGTGCACCATCTGAAAAAAGATTCAGAACGCAAAAGGGATCAATCCAATTCTTTTTTAAGGAAGTATAATTTTTTACTGACACCTGTTATTTACAACAGCTGCTTAAGTCACAAGCAGTACAAATCTGTCGAATGAGATGGGGGCACGCAATGTTTAACAAGTCGTACCTGTTTAAAAAGGAAAACCTACCTTCAGGTGATATTTGCGCAAAATCACTCACATTAGAACACATTTTAAAAAACTGCCAGCTTACAAAAAAGCACTTCAGAAATGAAATACCAAATATTAAGGAACTGCTGGATCCTTCTCTACCACCAAAGGAATCTAAACTTCTCTCCCTTATAAAAAAACATAAATTAAGTACATGATAGAATTTTAGTCTATTTAAATGAATGAAAAATTGTTAATTTAACACTATTATTTTGCTTGCTGCATTAATTAATTGGCATATAGACACATATTATTTGTATAAATCTAATAATTGATATTATGTACCTTATTTATTTATAACAGCCATATGAGCATTGTACTCCGGTGTTATATCCCGGACAACACAAATTTATTTGTATTGTATCCTTTGTAAATAAATAAATAAATAAATAAAGTACTTCGAGATATTTCCCGGGCATAATCTTTTGGGATATCATTTTTTAGGTCCTAAGGGACCATTGAAAGCAATACAAAAATAGATTGGAACTCGGTTTTATTGGAGTACACCCCTTTAAAATTTCCACTTTGAAGCTCCTGTCTTATAGAGCAGTGAAGAAAGGTTGCATTCATGGCTTTACTATTGAAAAATGGAGTGAATCAAGCAATTATCAAGTGATTATGTCTAGTTCTGGAAGGAAATTGGTGATCGTAATACTAGTGCACTTGAAAAATTAAATTCGCTAGACTCATGTACTTAGAATTTCAGTGAAAAGGGAAAAAAAGTACAAAATATAAAAGAGTGTCAGGCATCCCACTTTTCCTGCCTTTGGTCACTCAGTCACTACTGATGCTGTATAACATAGTCAAATGGCAAGAGCAATGGCTGGGACAACCGCCCGATAGTGGCTTGTGCATAAGAACGTGGTTGGCAACTGCTTCCTGTTTTTGAACATAACGCATATAACGTTAGAATTTTCACTTCAAAATTTTGCTTATCATCTGCGATGCTTATGTTTTTTATGTTTTCGGAACTCAAAGTGTATATAAGAAGTATACAATCAGTTATCTGCGTACGTCCACGTCTGCAAATAACAGCCGCCTGTTTTGGCGTTTAGTGAAACACAGGTTGATCCCTACATCTCTCGGGTCTTCAAAATTTCCATGATTCCATTAATTTTTGTGCCTAGTGCTTACCAAACTCCACCACAGTATTATCTCTCTTCCAGTATGGTGTTAATCTTCATCTGGTTAAGATTCCATTTCTGTAGCACATTATTCGGCACTGCTATGGGCTATATGACTCCATAAAAAATAATTGTATGGTTTTACTATCATATGGAATCGTTGTTGCAGGTAATCTCAGTACTCATAATTCTGGGTGGCATCGACACTCTGGACAGAAAATACCTGAATAACGGTATGTTGAGATCGTCGCTGCAGATATAACATCTTCTTTAGGAATTCTATCGTCTCGCTGACTAACAGCACGTTTTTCGTAGCAACAGTGGGATGTGTGGTTTCACCGGAAAGTGGAACCATGGTCTACACCAATCTGCCGAAAGCACGATGATTGTTAAAGTCGGAACTCTTTTGCTCCGGCGGTATGATCAGGGTGCATGTACCTTGATCTTGTTGCGGATACATTAGGTACTTGTACCAATATATCAATGTAATTGGGAATGATATTTAGCTATCTTACCTCGGGTGGGGGAATAACTAAATATGACTTCTTCTTCTTAGTGTTGAAAAATCAGTGCTTTATTGCTTCAAATATAATTCTATTAATACAAATTTATTGCTTACTTAGCATAACTTAAATTACGACTAACACTTGCATACAAATTGCTTATTTGACAATATTTTAATATCGTACAGTTTTGTTTATTTAGCAAAAATTAAGTGCAACAACAAAATTATGAAATTATTTACAACTATACGAGTATGGCTCGAATTTCGTCCAAACAACCTTGCAGTGAATGCACCTTGTTTTTGTTTTTCCTCTGTATGTTCAAGGTGGATTGTTTGGGCGACATTGTTCGTGACTTACCTATACTTTATGTTCTAAACAATGATTGCACTTAACAGAGTTTGGCATCAAGGATTGATATCGATGAATGTCTTCTTTAGTGGATTAGAAATTGGCTTCCGGAACGTTCAATTTTAGGTCTTTTGGACAGATCCAAATCTGATGTCCACAAGGTTTCCTGAAGCGATGAAAGTAATATTTTATTCAGGTTGATCTTACCTCAATATACTCGTATAAGCCAAATTGGAGTACAATGTCCAAATTTGCTCAGGCACTATTAAGACTCCTATTCACTCATAGATTAGGTCAATATTACCCATTAATGTAATCGCTTATTCCATTAGCATTCCATCCCTTCAAACCTTCGACCTTAACACCCATCTCCCTATGAAAGCTTATCAATTAACAGTCAAGCCTTCATTTAAACGTACTCTGAATTATTGTAATTTTTTTTTTGAGCCTTACAACTCGCTTATCGAATGTCATACAAAATTCAAGACCAACGTACATGGGTTTTCCTCTTCCATTCCTTCCTAATTTTCCTTCGTCCTCCCTTTTCCCAAACATTTAAAGAAAATTCATCATCTACTGGGCGCGAATTACATCCACATCGGAAATTTTCCCATCAAATAATAAAAACGCTTCTGTAAACACCTCCAGAGGAAATGTTGAAGCTAATACGTATATCGAAAATACTACAGATACGATTGAGTTAATTATCATGACCGTTCGACAACATTTCTCCGATAAGAAAAAATTAGAAATTTCTAAATCTTTACTCTAAAGATAACAGAAAGTAACTCAATTTTAAAAAATAATATAATTAATAAACTAATTAAAATTAAAGTGTTTTATTTTATAAAATTAATATTTGATTCAAAAATAATATTAATATAAAAGAACTCAGTTGTTTCGTGGACAAAATATATCACAATTGTGTTCTATAGAAAAAACAAACTTCATTAAATAATTGAGACGAATGAGACTGAAACAAGCATCAACAACGAATGCAACACCTAGCACAACAACAAGCACAAATACCACAACAAAGTGTGCGGTTCAACTTTCACTGAGCCCTGCAAGTGTCCCGAACCAGTTTCGACAAATAAAGTCATGCAAAGGCATATAAGAGTGTAATCTCTTATTATTCACCGAATCTATAAACGAAGTCTAAGTAAATTATTTGATGACTTTAAAAATGCTTACGAGTATTCTCAATTAAGTGAATTATACCAACTCAACGAAAATAAACCCCATATTTTTGAACCAGAAAATGTTGATAGTTATTTAACACTGATTTTAATAGTTAAAATAAATTTAAGGGAATATTATAGCCATTGATTTCAATCATTCGAAAATTAGTATTAAGTCAGTACTAACAATAATAATCCTATGAAAAATAATAAAGAACCCCGAAACCAGTATAATTTCGGTCCTAACATAGTTGTATTTCAAAAACAAACTCAAAACTCAGACAAACAATTATGATTGTAAGTTAAGGAAATCCTTTAAGAGGATTTCAAAAAAAAAAACGCGAACGTCAGCCCAGATGGTACCCAACTGCTCGACTTACCACACATTAAATAAAACAATTCTTTTAGACATTTTAATATTTAAAATTTATTAATTTGAACAATAGCCCCGGTTGCCGTCACGATTACAGCTAACTGCCCAACCCATTCCCATCTAACTCCAAAACTTTGCCTCTATTCAAATGTTTAAATGGATATCCCCTGACTCGTCATTTTTGATATTTCGCATGCATCTCGTCCGGTGTCAAGTAACTCGTACCGGGATTTGCTTAAAAAAAATATTTTTATTTATTTCAAAATTTTCTTACAAAATTTTTTACTAACTAAATATTGTTTTTTAAACTATTGTATGTTTCAATAATACCACTATGTAAACTTTCTTTCGTGTGATAAAATTAAATTTGTTTATGGGTTTCCTCTAAAGCACCTATTTCCCTGGCCCTGAGAGTTGTTTTCATGAATTTTATTTTTTTTATCATGGCTGAAAAGTTCAATTAGAAGTTGTTGTGTTTTATTAAATTCGTGATATGAAAGCCAGGTACTCGTATTATTAATATATCTACGTAATAAGTCGACCCAATATTTTCGTTCTCTCGTTATGTCTACGTAACTTATCCTTTATTATGTGCCACTTCTATTTCTTTGTTAGTGTCGTTTGTAAGTATTAGTTGAGTTATCTAAATGTTGACTATTGCTTCTTTTATCGGGATATGGTCCAGCTGTTGTTCATCTTGCGAATGTACTGTTGCGTTGTCTGAGATATTATTTATTAATTGGTTTTCTGTATTGTAATTTGCATTATCTTCATTATTAAGTTCAAGAATTCGGCTTAAGAAGCCTGCTATTTTATTTTCCTTCCCTTTTAAGTACTCGATATCAAACTGGTATTCTTGTAGTTTAAGTAACCATCGTTGGTTTCTTTGACTAAACTCTTTCCCGGTATATTTTTTAGTTAAGTACTTTATGGGTAGATTATTTTAAATCTTTTTCCCATAAATATGGCCTAAAATATGATACTGTCCGTACTATTGCCGAGAATTCTTTGTTCGTGACAGAGTAATTCTTCTCATGTTCGTTTAAAGACCGTGACCGTTGCGCCAGTGTACACGGTAAATTCTTTCTTGAAGTCAGGGAACTTGAGGATCTAAACATGATCCGATAATGTTTGTTTTAAGTGTTTCAAATGCTTGAATATATTCTGGGTCGTTAACGTTTATGCTATTATCTTTTTACAAATATTTAAGCATCGGGCTAGCTATTTTTGCATAATCCTTTACGAATTTTCGATAATAACCAGTGACACGGAGAAAACCTTTTAACTGCTTTTCTGTTTTAGGCAAAGTCTTGAATACATTTTATTTTCACAAAGTTTTGCTTCATACCTTCCGCTGTTAAGATATAGTGTGTCCTAGAAACTCCGTATTTTTTTCATGGACGAAAACTTATCGAATTGAAATTTGAAGTTGTGTTCGGCGAGCCTCTGAAATATTAATTTTAGAGAACTAATATGTTCTTGTAAATCGGTTGAAAAAACCAATATGTCATGTAAATAGACGACATAGATTTTGTTAATATATTCCCTCAAAATCTCATTCATCAACCTTTGGAAGGTTGCTGGCGCGTTCTTTAGGCCAAATGGCATTCTAGCGAATTCGTATAATCCATTTGGGGTAACAAATGCCGTTTTATGAATGTCATTGGGATGCATCTTTATTTGATGGTATCCCTTTTGATTCTTTACTTTATTTTATTTTATTGTGGCATAATGTTTACAATATTTATAGTTATAATGCTCGTAGTACAGAGATTTGGTTGAAGCACCTTACTACTAAAATATTATTACAAATGTTTAAAATAATAACAATATCAATTTTATAAATTTGAGGGAAAAGCCACTAAAAACCTTCACTAAGATAAGTTCTATGCCCGATACCGTTGGAGGGAAAAGAGAAGTGGTTGTAGAACTGGGTTTGAAAGTAGAAACTTTAATTACTATTTAATTAATAGCTATAATGAAATAATAATTAAATAATAAATAAAATAAAATGAATAAATAGATAAATAAATAAATAAATGAAATAAGTAAATAAACAAAAAATAAATAAAGAGAGCAAAAAACAAGAAAAAAATAATAAATGAATAAATAAACAAGTAAATAAATAAATAAACACAAAAATAATTATATGATTATTTGAACTGAACTAAGAACAGAAAAAGTGTTGCATTCACTATGATGCTAAGTTTAAGATTAAGTCATTGTCAGAGGATAAACACGATATATTATATTGATGCAAAAGCTTTTCAATTCTATTTTCTGCTATTTCTATATTAGCTAGTTCATGTAATTCTTTTGTAGAGAAAAACCAAGGCAGATTTATCATCATTTTCAATAACTTGTTTTGGGTTGTCTTAAGTTTACGCAAGTGACTTTTCGCGCACCTACCGCAGACTGGAGATCCGTAGAGTATAATGGCTTGAAAGATAGCCTTAAAAATCAGTAATTTATTTGGGTCATTCAATTTCGAATTTCTGCATATGAAAGCGTAACGAATTCTTATGATTGTGTTGACTTTTTTGATTACTTCTTGCACATGAAGATTAAAGGTTAAGTGTTCGTCTAAATATATACCTAGATACTTTCCATTCGGTTTCCACTCATTCTGAACTCCGTTCAATAGAAGTCTGTTGCTTGGTAGTAAACAAGCTTTCCTTTTACGAGTGAAAAAGATAGCTTGAGTCTTAGAAGCATTAATTTTGATTTTCCAGTTAACACAGTATGATTCGAAAGCATGTATAGCAGGTTCGTTTCAACATTGAAACCAATTGATGGTATCCCTTAGCCAGATCTAATGAGGAGAAGTGCCCTTCTTAACTTATCCAATATCCCATCTATATTCGGAATAGGATACTTGTCGTCGATTGTAAATTCACTTAACTTTCTATAGTCAACGCACAGTCTAAATTTCGGTCGTCCTGAACTATTTATCTTTTTAGCAACAACTACTATGGGCGACGCGTATCTATTGTTTGATTTTCTTATAATACCTTGCGCTTCCATCTTTTGTAGTTGTCTTCTGACTTCGTCTTCATGTCTAGGTGGTAGTCTGTAAAGTTTTGCGTTAATTTGTTGGTCGGTCGTAGTTTTTATCTCGTGTGTGATGGAGTCTGTATTGGTCAACAGATCCCCTTCATGGTAAATTAGCTTCTTATATTGATTGAGGAGAGCTTCCATTTGTTGGAGTTCCTCCTTATCAAGATGGCTTAAATCAATCTCTTTTTTGCTGGGACTGAGTTCGAAACAATCAAGAGTTGCTTCGTTCTCTACCGAATAAACCGGTATAACCGTTCCATTCTTTAAAATGATGGTTTTATCATTGAAATTAATTATTTTAATGATTTTACTTAGCAAATCCAACCCCACTAATGTATCGTAAGGCTTGTCGCCTAACTTTCTTGGTGTACCACAGTGTTGTTCCCTTTTTATAAAAGTCAAGTTCTGCCTCGTTGATTTCTGTTATGGTCAATATGCTAGGGTGTATTATTCCGTGTTTTACCGACGCTATGTTATCTCTTATCTGGTCTATCTTTTCTTTTGACATTCTAAGTCTTAATAATTGGTCTGATTTAAATTGCTGTAATACAACCCTTTTTTCATTTGCTGTTAATTCTGTAAAAGTTTTAGTTAATTTTTTCCTATCTAGTTCTATTACCTTTTTTAATTAAAATATACTTTCGTTAAAGAGCTAATTGATTTCTACCTGTTTGTCTATATTACCTATTGCATTTTGATTATTGTTTTCTATTTGCTTGATATGGTCCGAAATTTCTTGTCTGTCATTGTCATCCATTGTCCCGAATATCTATTTCTCTGCTGTACCTATAAGATTGATAAGCCCCCGCTTTTTTTAGTTTTTATGTGTTTTGCTCGATCAACTTAATTGTCTGTCTTATTTCTATAGTATCGATGATTGTCTTCGTATCTGCACTATTTCCATCTGTCCCATATAAATTTCTACGTATCCGTTGCCTGTTATTATTCTGTCAATCGTTAATCTTGCTATTGTTTTTCTCGTCATTATTGTCAGTATGAGAAACGCTAATGTCGTCCTCCTTAAGCTGCTTATTCTCCTTGATATGTCCTTGTAGTTCACCGATGGTCCGAAATGTTGTCGCAGAAGCTGCCTTTCGCTGGTCCGCAAATTTTGGTATTCTGGATCGCCTGCCATGGCTTCCTTTTCGTATTTTCATCGACGCTGTCCAGGTATAGTTGGACTCCCGTAATAAACTGGGTTAGTGGTTCTTGTTTACCGTTGAATTCTCTGATGTAAGCGATTTCCTTCATTATCGTCACAGCTCTGCTCTGGACCGGATTTCTGTTAGCCAATGCTTCTATGGCTGCTGTTAGTCTTTCTGCTAAAACTGCATCCATTTCTTCTTGTTCAATTTGTCTTTTGAAGAACTTAGAAATATTATCTTTTCGACGAATTTTGGACGGTTTTATTTTCCTGAGTTAGTGACTTAATGTTCTAGCGGATTTTATTTAGCTATTTTTGAAAGCTTGCTTTTCTTTTGGGTTCGATGAAGAGCTTTTCTAATTTTAAGATACACTTCTACACTTCTACACTTATTTACACTTTCAAAGACTTATTTTTCTCGGAATCCTACCCACTGCGCCATTTAGACTACTCGTACCGGGGTTTGCTTAAGAAAAATATTTTTATTTATTTCAAACCGCTTCGACTTTACAAAATTTTCTTACTAACTACTGGTGACCATTCTTCACTTATATTAATTCTTACATTGCTATCTCAGCTATCTTCGATGCAGTGCGTGTGAACTTTTGTGATATTGGACACTTTTTTTGCCACATTGTTGCTGATATTAGATTGCCATGGTCGCGGAAAGTGTGGGAAAATACTTTATATTGAAGTTACTCGTATTTGGAAAAATCTAATCTTTGAAAATCTACGCCACGTATATTCTTTGATGGCCTGCAGGTCAGGCAATTGCTTGTGGTAGGCTGGCGGATGAAATTGTGCGGATGTTGGGACTTCTATGTATTTTCCGCCAAATGGTGAGAACAACGAATGCAACACACAAGAAGATTACCATCTCAGTAAGTATAGAAATTTTAAATTCGTTGGTTAAGAGCTTGCAGAACTGTGGCCGTGGAACTCGTAGAGATTCTTCCCTTCAACTGGACTGTTTCCTTGTGTATCTCGAAATGTTGTTAGAAGTTAAATCGCCTGGTGACGAAAATGGTGTCGTCCTTAATGAGTTCCAGGATTTCTTCGGTATTAGTTTGGAAGGTGCAGGTTGTGGGTCCTTCTTTAGGCAGCCTTGACTCGCAGCTTTCTTCAGGAATTATTTCTAGTGCCTTATTCTCACAGATAGTCGAGTTGTTAATTGGTAGGCAATTAGATTTGACATAATATGTTACCCTATGGTTGATCAGAATCATCCTGAATTTCAGATCAATCAGCTTTCAGTCTATTGTTGATGGTCTAGTTATCAGTAAATTGTACTCCTCTTTTCCAGCTTTTAGCATTGGAATAACATGTAGCAACATGGAGCCGTTGGTGAAAATTGATGGTGTGGCATACTCAATGGCATTTATTTCATTAGCGTTTGGTAAGGTTTCCAGTTCATTGATAACCTTGTTGATCTCCTCTTTGTCCAGGAGATTTGTATTAACCAAACCGCTTTTAGTAATTTAACAAGCTCGAACAATTTCATTTATTTCTTCTTTAACGACCAGTATTTCGTCCAATATATCCCGCTCAAATCTTTCAGAATTTGAGTCCTTAATGCTATTTTGCGCGTGATGCCAAAGAGCCTCCCTTTGATCTTATGTATATTGTTCGTTACTGATTTAAATTATAGCTTCCTCACTCCGAAGGATTTCGCTCTAGTCCGTGGCATCGGGGTTGCCATCTACCCACTTCCAAGCAGTTCCCAACCAATTGATGGATCTAGCCTTCCTCGTTAGTTTGCCCTTCAGCGAATAAAGACGTCTTTTTACCTGCTGTAAATAAAATTCAACTATTCGTTTTCTGTCTACGTCATTAATGCTGTTAGCAACTAACAGATGTTCAAATTGCGCTAGATCAATGGTATTTACCAGCTTGAAACTGCCATCAACGATCCAGCCCTTACTCTCTTTTAGGGAAACTATAGGTGCCCTGTAATTGAAGATTTGAGACCCCTCGGTTACAGCTAAAGAGATAAATGTGGGATATGAAAATATCGATATATGTGGACATATGGGTATTTTCGTTGCAACTTCAGTATGATGCGAAAGTGGACATTAAAGGTTTGAAGTAAAACAACACAAAAAAAAATATTTTTAGTTCTGTAAGAATTGTATTCTTCTTAATATACAATCCCAGTCTTAATTTATAGTTCTTTTAACTAGAGTAATACATATCTTAAAGTTATTTGGACTTAAAGTTTACACATACCTTATAGCACATTCATGTTTGTGCTATATACAGAATGGCTATAGTTGCATTGTAGCTGTATTGAGTAAGTTCGGTATGCATGTGTCTTCTTTAAATACATAACATACATATTGTGGCTATTCTCTGTTAATTAAATATTCTTTATGTGAGCCTTGTAAATTCTACGACCACTCGTCGTGAGGACGGTTACTTTCTTGTCCATGGCTACGAATTCTTTCTGATATAAAGGCTTGTTTTTGCCTTGAATTTTCTTATTTCACCTTTTTTATATTTTTTGGGAGAATGTCTTTGTATAAAGACGCTTATTACTGATCGGTAGATTTCTAGAATGATGGAATGCAATCGATCTATTGGCCATTGACCTCACTGCGCTGGACGGGGGTCCTGTAGAGTTCTATTTCGAACATTTTGATGAAGTTTAGTATGATTGGACTGAGGATACAACGTTCGTTGTCGGTAACTATAATTTTTGGTGAAGTAATGTAAGATTTTTGTTATTTTATTCCTTAGATATGGGGGCGATTTGTTCTTAATATGGAAAAACTTGGCAAACTTGGAAAATTTGTCCATGCAACTAATGTATTTCTCATTCTGCAATTCCATTACATCCATGTGAAGTATCTCGCAGCGATACGATGGTACAGGAGTGCCACGGAGCTCTGGATTCATTGGATGCCTATCATATTTGTTCGCAAGGAAAATGTCGCAAGTTTTAGTGTATTTGGTAATCAGACTATTCATTGTGTCTTTAGTCTGGAAAGTGCATCAGCTATTTGGTTTGATTTACCTGGGTACTAATTCTGTAACGCGATAGCTGACCCTCTTTCAAATGATAATGAAAACGACGATGAAAGTGAGAGTGGCGAAGATTTGCTTTCTGTAAAACGATGGTGATACTCTCGTTTTCATTCTCATCCAAATTAATTTCGTTCCTGATTGTACGCACAAATTTTGGGAACAGTTTAACTGACAATTATGAAAAACAGTAAAAAATTTCTAAATTGTCATATATTTCGGTTGGCCTGTGATTTGTTTAAAATTTTAAAAGTTTCATCTCATTGAATTGATGGAAAATGTAAGTATATACTACAAAATAAATTCTGAAAAATGCAATTTAAAGCCAATTTTTAGGTGTACAACCAATAAGCAAATGGAATTGCTTGTTTCTTTTATAGAAAAGAATGAGGCTTGAGCAAAAGTGTTTTTAACACTTCAGCTGATAAAGTTCGCAGAAACCAAAGGACCGCCAATAAAAAATAAAAAATGTAAATGTGTGGCAAAAGGTAAGAATTCTTGGTATATTTATTAATTAGAATTTGAATGAAAGTTATTTTCAGGGTTTGGACAGGCTTTAAATACCGTACCAAAAGTGTAATGAAATCCCAAAAGACTACGTCAAGACTTATAAAGAAACTTCTAAAGAACTTCTAGTGTTGAATAGAATAGAAACCTAAATATAAAAGTCCGTAAACTTAAACACATGTTGGAAGAAAATAAAATTAAATTAGACTTATATAAGAACAACTGTTTAAGGGATAAAAATTAAATGTATTTCAGTACACATTACATTAAACTGTTTGCTATTCTATCTTTTTTGTTAATTAAACTGATCGAAGATTCTGCTGGTGATTATTTTCACTACCGTATGTGTATCTTTCTTCATTTGTGTAGTCTAAAAATGTCTCCACTTTGAAGAGAATACAAATATTGTATAAAGCAGCATACACGTTCCCAAATTTCATCATTTTCTCCGGGGTGTAACTACTTTTTCGTTCTTCCATAAGAATTCACCAGCTACCTTGACAAATTTAACTAATTTGGGTTATTATTAAACTAGAACAAATTAGAAAACTTCACCCTTATAAACACCAATGCAATGTTCAACCAAATTTCTTGCTTTTCCATGTTTAATGTTGAATTTTGTATGTTTTCCTTCAGTACAGGTTCTATATGGTGTTAGTAGCCATGATTCGCCTGTTATAGTGAAAACTACATATGTTATATCTCTCTTTATATATGTCTGTATGTTATTCACAAGTATTACCGAAAATCAAAAAATCCAAATTGTTATATTGAAAATTTTGTTCGAAGTAGTGGCGTTCATTGGAGTGTCCCCAGACAAAAGAGTCATGTGATGAACCACCGCATTTTACATTAATAGCTAAGATTCGCATTTCGTGATCACATATCTTAGAAATTGATTAAACATTTAAAAAAAAAACCAATATGCACTATTCTCTTACTCACGATCATGGCATTGATGCTATGCTTTCCCTTTCGATTAAAGAATAAGTTTTCATTTGCATGTTGCCTTTTAATATAAAGATGAGTTCCATCAATCAGTCCTACAACTTTACAATTATGTTTTAGTGTGGAATATACATATGTATTGCATATGTGGACTATTTTTTTTAAAAGAGATACTTACCTCGGAATTCCATATTTTCTATAAAAATAATCTCTCTACATCCAAAATGTACTTAAAAGCCTCCTTGGAAGCGCATTACTTTCGAATAAATTGTTTTGAAAGCAATGTAAATGGACTTGATCTGTCGCGCTAAAACTTCGTTCTTACTCGAATATTTGTTACACCTTCCACTTATTTTGAATCACTATCAATATCAAATGGTAAGAAACTACGATTTGCAAACATTTTTAACTTCACCACGCGTAAATTGAAGAAAATTTAAAACCACCGAGAAAAACGATATTAAAAACGACACCAATATAGCTATATTTTTAAAAATGACAGCAAAACGATAGTAGTACTATCAGCTATCGCTTTACAGAAAGCAACTTTTAAAAAAAGGGGCTGTTCTCACTATCATTTATGTGCTCTCTCCTTAGAGACAGTTCCGCTGTCATCTACTCGTATGTTGTCACAGAAAGCAAAACTATCATTAGTGATATCACTTTGTGTGCTATCACGTTATAGAATTACTATACTGGTTTGTAAACCAACCCTAAGTTGTACTCTTCGATGCGAGCCTTCCATCTTTTCAACTTAGCATTGAAGTTCCTGTTGCTTAGAGTGAACGTTAGTGGCTGTAGTCAGTGAAGATCCGTATCCATATCCGTATAGGAACTAGGATTGTTCGTGGCGTAATCTTTCTCGGTTTTGTTGAGAGACCTCGAGATGTAAGCAATTGGTTTGTCCTACCCTGATATGTTTTGCGACTAAACAGCTCCTATTGAATGATTCGAAACATCAGGGGTCAGGCTAAATGCTTTTTCAAAATTTGGAAAGCCAGAACTTCGGATGATATCAATAGGATGGCCGTGGCTCAAGTGGTAGTGGACTGGCTTCTAAATCGGAAGGTTCGGTGTTCGAATCCCAGCCTCGCCCGAAAGACATTTCATCCATTTTTTCAGTTAACGAAAATTAAGTAAGATGAGTAGTTGACTAGAAATCAACATCAAGCCAACTTCCCCTAGGAATTTAGTCTCCCCATTAAATGTTGGATGCCACCCATGGAGCGAAATAACCACTGAGCCCAAACATCTTTCTTTCTCTCTCTCTATCCCATTTTCCAAAAACTTAACACATGCTGAGGCATTATAAGTGTATTCATACCCACTTGAGTGTTAAGTTCTTTAAAAAAAAAAAAAAAAAAAGGCTTTTAAGGTCTTCAAAAGCTTGTAGGACCTCTTCATTCAACTCATTCGGTACACGTTTGGATTGATTTGCTTTAATTTGGGCATTTTCGTCTCTTATTAAATTCCTGAGAGGCTTCACCACTTTAGCGTAACCACGAGTAATTTTATATAATAAGACGTGAGTTCCAAAAAGCTTTTCAAATCTTTGAGGTTTTCCGGGGCAGTATTTTCTGTATGGCCTCAATCTTTTTAGGGTCCGCTTAAATTCTATCCCAAATATCCCAAAAACTCGACCTCTGTTTCCAGAAAATGAGTCTTTTCTAGGTTAACCTTTAAATTCACCTCGTGAAAACGAGAAAGAATGGTTTCGATGTTATTCAGCATATCGTCTATGTCGCTACCAAAGATGACAATGTCGTCGATATATATGTTACGTAGCATGTGCTTTCAATATATTCTTTTAGCACGTCATCGATCATTCTCTGGCAGATCGCTGGCGCGTTTCTTAGGCCGAATGGTAATCTAAGCCATTCGTACTTTCCATTCATTGTGGAAAATGCGGTTTTTGGTATGTCGGATTCTTGCATGGGTATTTGGTGAAAACCAGAAGTAAGATCAAGCGTGGTGAAGTACTTTGCTTTACATAGACTGGCGAGCGTTGAGGTAATGTCCGGGATTGGGTATGCATCGGATATGGTAACGATGTTCAATCGTTTAAAGTTGACCACCATTCGGTATTGAAGTTCTCCTGTGGGTTTTGTTTTTTGGCACAATCCAAATCGGAGAGTTATAGGGGCTTTTAGAAGGACGAATGATTCCTTCTGCCAGAAGGAAATCAGAGAGTCTTTGCCGAATGCTGTCAGGAGTCCCTTCGTGAAGTACAGTATTGACCACTGAGGATAGTTTGTTCTTTAGGGGAATTTGTATACCGTTCGATAACGTAAGGATATTATTTTCACGATCAATAATGGCTCCTAGCTGTTTTAGAGCGTCGTCGCCGATGATGCCATCAAAAGATTTCAGGCCTGGAAGAACGTAGATTGTCAATTGGAAGGCAATTCCGACCCTATCAAAGAATTTTCTCGGCTAAAAGTTTGGTTTAAGGGGGCCATAATTGTGTTTATCGCGTTATTCACATGAATAGAGTGGTTTCGGAAGTTGAGATTCTGAATCTACAGACATGAAGCATACGCCTCGGTAGTGTTTCCGGTCTTTGCGCAATAAGCATCATCGATAAGTCACCGTTAAGACCTCTTATGAAGACGTCCAATGTTCTATTGCGGTATCTCTCTACAAATGCATCAACGGTTTCTTGCATATAAGATTCCGTTTTAATCTTATTATCAGAGAGAATTGGTGACTTACCGTGGCGTAAAACTCGTTCAACCTCGACCTTCTCTGGGAGAGTTGATTGAGCTGATGTTCGAGGGTTCTAATATCGCGTTTATCTACGTAATGCAGAGACAATACCTTTTCATTTCTCCCCAATCGTCATCGAAGTTGTTGTAGGAAGTCAGGGTTGTATCAGCCCTACCTCTGATTTTCTGCCGGATATGCTGTAAAATGGCTAGGTACACGGGCTTGTTCCTAATTATGCTGAAGTCCTTTAAAATACCCTTGACGTTATGCATCCATGACACGTATTGTGTTGGATTACCGTCGAAGGTTTGGAACTCCTTCACGCAATCGGGGAGTCGACTTATCTCTTTCAGGTTGGCCTCTGTCCTTGGTTCACACAGGGGTCCATCGGCCGAATACTTTCAAGTTCTATATGAGTGCCTCGCTCAAGCGACTTTAAGAGCTCATCAATGTCCTTAAACGGGTTCAATATCACATTGACAGCTCCGGTTAACTCTGTTACGGATTTGGCGATATCATCTATTTTTCGTTAACAAACTTTCGACTTACTTCTTAATTTAAGTTTAAATTTTCAATTAATTAATTTTTTTTTTTTATTTTTTTATTTTTTAATACTTAATAATTAGTACAGATTGTATATGGTATAACTTACTTTAAATTAAATTTATAAAATTTTTTCTTATAATTTGGTTATATGAATTGTGACAGACAGCTGAAACATCATTCCCATAGTATCTGAATATTGAGTTTTATTAAATTAAAGATATAGAATAATATATATTTTTATACCTGACTTGGAAAAATGTACTGCAAATTAATTTAAAATATAAGTGCCGCCAATTGTAGAAAGAAAAAATGCTGTCATCAAGGAGTATGTCTACTGCTTTTTCATCCGGAATTCTGTGGGGAAGAAAGTGCTGCCATCGAGAATGTATTCGTCACTCTTTGTCTGTAATTCTGTCAGTGACACTTCCCATCGGTGAGGCTGCTATCGCGAGTAGTTGTCTCACCTTCTCTTGAATCACTGACAGCCAGCACCGCCAACTTCACTGCTGGTCGTACATAAACGCCTGCGACCGTCTTTACTGATGCACGTCTAACTTGGCCGTCAGCTGATGAAGTGACATCCAGAACGATTCCTTTAGGCCAACACCTTCTTGGTAGGTTTTCATCAATTATGATGACTACATCGCCTACTTTTATTGGTTTCGCTTGATCAAACCACTTCCGTCTCTGAGTAAAAGTGGGCAAATATTCCCGTACCCATTGCTTCCAAAATATATTCGCCAGTTGCTGGCACTTCCTCCAGCTTATACGCAAAAGAAGATCCTTATCTCCAAACTCACCTATCGGTTTGCTTCCATCCGATGATCCCAAAAGAAAGTGGTTCGGAGTCAATACTTCAGCATCAACGGCCTCCAAAGATACGTGCGTCAAGGGACGAGAATTGATGATTGTTTCTATTTCGATGAACATCGACTGGAGTGACTAGTCTGTTAGTCGCTGATTGCGTGTTACCTTTTGTATGTAGAATCTTCTTCACGGAGCCAACCAATTTCTCCCAGCTTCCTCCCATGTGTGGTGTCGATGGAGGACTAAAAACCCACTTGGTTTCTGTACTGGTGAACTTGTTTTCGATTTCTACTGCATCCAATTCCTTAAAGGCCTCCTGGAGTTCCCTCTCTGCACCTTTAAAATTGGTCCCATTGTCAGAAAAGACTGCCTTCGGATTTCCGCGTCGTCCAATAAAATTTCGTAGACACAAGATAGAGGAGTAGGTTGAAAGACTGTTAGCCAACTCCAGATGTATGGCTCTAATGGTCAGGCACGTAAAAAGGACACCCACTGAATCGCATTTTATTTTACTCTTTACCATTTTTTCTTTATAAAAATCAAAAACTTTGAACATACCTAAATCTTAGAGACATGGCCGACTTGCGGAAATGTCGGCCATGTCTCTTTGGATATTTTTTCTTCAAGCTAGTTGGTTCTCCTAGTCGTACGTGTAGTACGTACGTACATTCCTAATATATAGGAAAATAAAGTCTGATAACGTATTAAACTAAAATTGTATAGATTGCTGCTTCAGCGGAAGTGCCAAGCTGGTGAGACTAGGGATTCCAGTTTGCAGAGAGCTGATTGATCCAGATGGACTTAGCCGAGCTGAAAAGCCTTAAAAGTTGGCGCTCCGGTAGGATGAAATGTGGTTCCCGAGTAGAAATATGCGAGGTGTGTTTCAATGCATACCTACATACATATATACATATGAGTGCATATACTAATCACACCACCAGGAATCATCATATCCATCAGCTTGTCAAGTAACGGCACTTTATCAACCTCATCAAAGCTGTCTTTTTTTTTCTTGCATTCAGTTAACCGTACTTAAACAGTACTGTAAAAACCATCACTGTGTTCTTAATCATTTTCTTCTTAATCTAAATTAAACGTCTTTTGTTTTATCATTTTTGATTTTTCGACTATCGCTCTCTGTTCAAAATTGTACAATTAAAGTTTGTTAATTTAAGTGAAATTTTTTACTTGGAATATATACATGTATGTATATATATATATATATATATATATATATATATATAAGTCTGCCTTTCTGGATATACGAATGTTAGATCTATGCCAATCAAGGTGCTGAAAAAAATTTTAATATTAATCCTACCTACATTTACAATTGAGAAAAAAAAAGAAGACTAATTTAATGAACCTACACACCTGCAACAGCGGAATATCGTGCACGATCTTCAGCTATAACCTACAAACATGCATACGACATAAACGTTATATAATTTTCTTTACTTTCTTTTGATTATGATTTTAATCTATAAAACTTTGGTAAAATGTGCAATTTTAAAAAAGAAGCCATATGGACAAAATTTATGACCTACATAGTTTGAAAAACAAAAAAATAAAATAAAAATAAAATGTAAGAACAAAAAAATAAAAATTTTACATTACAAATTTACTTAAATACACATATATACATATATATACTTGTTAAATAACTATCTTTAATGTAAACTTACATAACGTATACATATATATCTTAAACAAATGTTTCATAAATTAACCTAAGTTGAGCGATACATATACATATGTACATATTTATTTAATAATTACCTTACAAATTAAGAATTTATATTGAAATAAGTATAAATTCGCGATCACTACCATAATTGAGTACTACATATCTGGAAGTGGTACACTGCAGCATACTCCCCAGAGCAGAACGGTGGTACCAATTTTGCAATATGTTGTGATCAGAAGCAGTTACAGCGGCTAATTTTATCCTAAGTAACCAGGGCGACAACGATGACGCCATATGACGAATGCAATGGTTCGAAGCCAGAAAATAGATAAACAATAGACAAGACTGGTGTGCAAATAATTTTCATTGCTTCTGTAATCCAGCATCAAAGCAAGTAGTAGTTTGCCGAGATGTGGAATTTATAATTAAATCGGGTTAACATTTTACAAAATAAGAGGCCCATCGCATGATCCGTTGAGGAAAGGCAGGAAATGAACGGCATGTCTGTATCATTGGAGTTCAAAAATTACTGTATTAGAAAATCAAGTTAATGGAACTAGTGGCCGAGATACTGATCAAAGCGGGAATGCCAGGGACTGGGCCGGGAGATTTGATTCCAACAATGTGGATTGAAGGAGGTCGGAAGATCAAGTAAAGGGAGCCCACCGATGAAGTTAATAAATGTAATGAGCAACCAGGTAGAGTCGAAGAACTTAAAGGAAGGCATGTCAAGCAATTATAACGAAGAATGAAATGGGCCCATTGTAGCATAATGGTGTTTGGGAATTGAGTGAGCTGTCAAAAGGTCGAACAGCTGTTGGTAGTAAATGGGTTTTTAAATTGAAATTTCGTTTAAATGATACTGCAACAAGATTCAAGGCTCGTCTAATTACTCAGGGTTTGTCACAAAAAATATATGAGAGCGATAACGATCACGTCAGAATTTTTTTGTCTATCATAGAGCTTTCACAATAAAAAAACCAGAAACAGCCGCTAAAACAACTAGCAATACAGAAACCGGCACAAGATCCATCAAAGCCTGATGCAGAACTACAAGGAAAGCATAAACAGCAAAAACAGCAAAAACAGCAAGAACAGCAACAGCAACAAAAAATCAGCAGCAGAGGCAACAACAACAACAACAACAACAAAAGAACAACACTCCAGTCATTGCCCGTACCGTATGATAAATACAGTAACGCCAGTAACCGAGTGCTAGCAACAGTACTTCGGACAGGAGGTCCTAATATTTTTTTCTTTTTCCTTCCACATTGCGCTGCACAATATTTACTTTTTCTTTATTTTTTTGTTTCCCACGCTAGGTATGTATTCATAACATAGATTATATCGTCGTTATAGATCGAATACCTCGTAACCCAGAAAAATTAACTTTTTAGGTAATGATGCACTTATATTGTAAAAAACATTCCGGATCTAATGAAAAATACCGTGCAAGCCTTAACACGATAGTTTCAAAGCTGCGCACATAAATATCAATACATCGTCTCCCCTCCTGCATTTTCGTTGGTGAAAAACCACGTATCCCAGAGCCAAACCTAGTAGCGAAAAAAAAAGCAAATAACGGTATCGCGCAAAGAAAGAGAAAAATAGAACTATTATCTCTAATCAGCACTCATAAGAGTTTTAAATTTAGTTAAGCTTGGTTGGCTAATATGATGTCTAGAGGCAAGTTAATGGTATCGCTGGTCTCTAAGCATACCATTGATATTGGTGTAAACCGGGAAGCAATGGAACCTGCTTCCGTGAGTAATGTGGATAAAAATAATAAAGTGCGTGATGTATTGAAAAAAAATATTGCTGGTATGTACATACATACAGAATTGATGATTTTAATTATTCCTCTTAATATGGAAATGCGTAGTTATTATTTTTGTAGATGATGTCAAAATAAAACTTCTTGCAGATTCTCTTCCCATTATGATTTACGATGAGAGTATAAGGGATCAGATCTCAATTATTCCTATCGAGTACATCGATAACGGATATAGGCTTACATGCAGTACAGCGATTTGTTCACCAAATGAAGAAGGTAAACTCATACATACATACATACATACATAATATATGTATGTGCAACCTTTTTTAGCTCTATGCGATCATAATGCAAGCTCTTTGAGGGCTCCTGATTACAATTATGATAATGATCTAAGAGAGCTTGAGGTTTCTGCCAATGAAAGTGATGATGATGGTTTTCCTGTTATGAGTGAAAGAGGTCTACAGAATAATAAGCTTGGGGAACAAACTAGGAAAAAGCGCAGTAGGAAATCTGATCCGAAGAAGTGGAAACACCAAGAAAACAAAAGGTTGCGGTCTGAAGGAAAGGCATACATGGGTTATAAGTGAGCACAGGCTGGACAACTCTATTAGGATGCACCTCAAGAGGCGCGTAAATTGGGTTCCCCATACTTATCCAAGGAATATGAAAGAAGAAAAAACAGCAAATGTTCGGAGATAACGGAACCTCAACCATAAGAAATCTTTGGTGGATTCCGGGATCATTATGCACGAGCTTCATCTTCTAAGCTATCTATGCATGGCTAGAAAAAGAACTTGCTCAGCAGGAAAAGCGCGTAATTTTTGCAATGGACTTGCAAGCAGTGAAAGTGACTCCATGGGTTCAAGCGAGTGCCATTTTTTATAAGATGAAGCTTTGTTGCCACAACTTTATCGTGTACAACCTTTCTACTCGTGCGGTTTGTTGTTACTGGTTCGATGAAACCGCTGCTGATATGGCAGCGTCCACTTTTATAAGTTGTATTTTGGAATATCTTGAGCGATTTTTAAAAGACATAACGGTTCCTATTGTATTCTTTAGTGATTGGTGCACTTATCAAAACCGTAGTGCGATCCTATCCAACGCACTTTTATCTTTTGCGGATGACAAAAATAAGGAAATTATTCAAAAATTTCTCGTTATTGGACACACACCAATAGAGTATGATAGTGTGTATTCGCGAATAGTCCAGTGGTAACTGACTTACGTGCCTTAAGGTATTTATGCTCGATTTCGATTGGTCACCACTACCTCAAACGGTAACTGAAAAAGCAACAAGGCAAAGAATGTACCAAGAGGAAAGAAAGATAAAAAAACAAAAGTATTTGCATTTGCAAGAACTTAAATCAGTGACCCCAAAGGAATATTATGCCTTTTACGACAACCTAAAATATTACTAATTTCATTAAACGAAATCTATAAATTAATTTAAAATGAATTTAATATAATATTTTATAAATTTTAATCTTACTTTTGAATAAAATACGTTATTTTCTTGTTAATTATTGTACATTATAGATATTTTTTGCTATACAGTGGAAATACCACATAAGCCAAAAAATTGAAATACCTTGTAAGCTGAAACAAAGCAAAAACATAAGTGTAATACCTCGTAACCAAAAATATTAACATAAAATAATAATTTTGATAACAGGTTATATCGAAACATAAATCCGCATCATTTAAAGTTTCTGAAATCAAACCAGTTCAATTTTATTGGCCTTCATTACTTTTATACCGCGTTTTTTGTTTCTCCTGAAAAACTGACTTTTCTGGGCTACGAGTTATTCGATCTACAGCGACGATATTATTGTGTAGTCTAAATTAAATGATGTAAACCTTTAATTTCCTAAAAGTGCAAATCAATCACATTTCAACTCTTATACATATGGTATATTTTCTTTGCATTCCCCAGTAACTGTACACTTCTGTTTTCATCCAAAGTAACTGCACACTTTTGCTTTTCCGATAGCATTTCAAGTGTGAGAATATTTTTTGCATTTCCGTTCTTACATTGAAAAAAATTTATGTATCTCATTTCTCACAGAATTTATAAATATACCTTGTAAACTTGGAAGTAGTTGCAATTGGTTGTTGATAATGAACGAATAAAAATTTTTTTTTTGAAATAAAGTTTGTTGCTACACTTAAATCGTGCACGGTGATTTTGTTTTTTCTGAAATGGCTTGTTTTTGCACAACACAAGTGAAATGGGAGAATTACGAGTGCACTGGTAAACTTGTACAGTCGTCAGTGGTCGACTCGGTATTCCGAGTTTCAGAATAGCGAACCGGATGGTCTAACGAGTATTAAAGTCCTAGACTACCAGATTGTATCATGGAGAAAAACACACTGCAAATTATCGGGGTTGCCCCAAATTCCTATCCAGAAAAAGAGAAAATCTGGCTCGACAGCAGAGAGTTGAAGTTCGACGTCCACCTGTGCAAACACAAATACCAGCCGTTACTCCGCAAGTTACCTGCGCCTTGGTGGTAGGTACGGCAAATTTGCTACAACAAGCAAAGGTTGTTTCTCAGGACCGGTGCCTAGAACACCGAAAACTGGCTATTTTGCTCTCTATTCAGGGGCAGATAGCTCAGCTTTCGGCGTCCAATACAGGAACGGGATATGAGGGTAAATCAAATATATTCGCTGCTGCCGGGTCTAACGCACCTTCAGTCATAAAGGGTAACTGGGTACGTGCATGGCGGAGCAAAGCCTGAAAATCATTGCAATGGATGTCGCACTAATTAAGTTGCTTAGAGACCAAAGCCCTGATGTACTTTGGTTAACGAGACTAAACTTACCGTTACAAATGACACAAGAGATATACTAAGAAGAAACCGACCCAGCTTCATACAAGGAGGACGATTCCAGGGGTTCGAAGCATTCATCGTGTATATCCTCCCTGTGGTGGAAAGCGGGTGTGCATATTGTCTCTCTATGCACCGGAAAAAAACTCGATTCACCATTTATATCAATGTCAAACATGGAGGTTGGGGAAGTAATACACCCGCTAGGGGGAGCCTATTATTCAATTGGTGTGATCATCATAGGGTAATGTACAGACTTGGATAATCCGTCATTTCATAGGCGAGGATCCTATTTGGATCTCCTACTGTTCGACATACGAATAGAACTGTAAGGCAAGCACTAACGATTTTGCGGAATTGAAAGAGTTTGTTCAAAAGCATTCCTACGATTATAATAGAGTGAATTGGACACACTTCTTTAGAAAGTAAACAAGAGCACTCTTCTCGAACTCTCTCTACTCACCGTTCAATGCATAAAATAGCAGTGGGCGACAATGGACAAAACGAGACCTCGGTGTCAACAAACCGACAACTAAGACATATTCTGCAACGCAACTATTGACGGATTGCATCGACCTGAAAGTACGCTGCTGTCAAGACTTAAAACTTTGTACAGGACAATTTACGGACAAATAGAACTCAGAGGTGAGGACACTGAATTCATCGATAGAGAACTTTCAAATTAATAAAAGAAAATTGCAGAAATTCTGTAAATTTGTATTGGAACAACAAATTTCGACTGTAAATACCAGCAACCCGAATATGTTCCCGCAAATAAATAAAATATTTCGGAGAAATAATCAAAGCGACCTATAGTTTCTTCTAGCAGCAGGCATAGTGATGACAATTTCTTTGTGACCGAAGAACCGCATTAGAAGGTAGAGCCATTTTCCAGGAAGTGCACAAGCGAATGACACCATTGGCCTGAACCACGACCTCTGAAAATCGAGTCATTGTGTACAATTTCTACTTTCGAAATGAAAGCGTGAATTGGCGATTCGAGAGTTCAGGTTTCACCCAGTTCAGAGAATATGGCAAAAAATGTCATCGTCAATGTGAGGGAACAACCCCCGTTTAATTTGAAGGAAGTAGCCTAAATACTTTCCTACTAGAATAATCCGACGAATCTCCGGTGGATCAATCTTCTTCCAAATATCGGCAAGGTGTTCGAAAAAGTTTTTTTTTTTAAAAAAAATAACTTAACACTCAAGCGAGTATAACTGCACTTATGATGCCAAAGCATGTGTTAAGTTTTCCGGAAAATGGGACAGAAATAGAAAGAAAGGTGTTTGGGCTCAGTGGCTATTTAATGGGCAGACGAAATTGTTAATGTAAATTGACTTCATGTTGTATTTAGGCAACTCTTCATATCACGAGATTTTAGTTGCCTGAAAAAAAGAATATCTTTCGGGCACGGCTGGTATTGAACTCCGAACCATCTGATTGGGAAGCCAATACACTTCCTCTTGAGCCAAGGCCACAGTAATCAACAGAGTCTTGAAGAACTGGTTTGAGGACAAAAATATAGTTACGGATGATCAATTCGGTTTCAAGGCGAGGCATGATATCATTCATGTCACGTCTAGACTGGTTTCTGGTATATTATAAAACAACAGCAAGAACTAGTGCATTGGTGCCTGTCTGATTAACTTGACAAAACCGTTCGATAGCGTATGGTTAGAGGAACTCTGCTCCAATCTGAATAGTATAGACATTACCAAATCATTGATGTATATAACTTACGAGGGGCGTTCAATATATTCTCGATATCGAGATGAAGGAAAATGCGAATTCAATTTAAATTGTTTTCATTTTTCAATATAATCTCCCCTAACATCAATGCATTTGTTACATCTTGAGATAAGCTTTTTTAAACCCTCAAAAAACCATCTCTGCAAAATACCCATTTATTGCCGACTTGAGTTCTTCATCATACGAAAATCTTTTTCCACGAAGACATTTTTTCAAATCCGGAAACAGGAAATAATCACTAGGGGCAAGGTCTGGACTATAGGGTGGGTGTTGGATTTCTTCGAAACCACAATCTCGCGCAGCAGCCTTGGAAATTCGCGCCGTGTGAACAGGAGCGTTGTCATGAAGAAGCAACACACCCGCTGCGAGTTTACCCCGTCTTTTCTTTTTAATTTCCTCCCGCAAATTATGCAAAGTGGAAGCGTAGGATGTGGCGTTGATGGTTTCACCTTTTTTTTGTACTCAATGAGCAAGATTCCCTTTGAGTCCCAAAAAACTGTGGCCATGAGCTTCCCGGCAGACGGAGTGACTTTGAACGTCTTCGGGGGGTTTGTTCCTTTTTTATGCCACTGCATGGACTCTTGTTTGCTTTCAGGGTCATAGTGGTGACCCATGTTTCGTCCCCAGTAACAATTCGATCCGTAACACCGTCCGCGTTCTCACTACACATCTCCAAAAGCTCTCTACAGCATGCGATTCTCACTTTTTTCTGAGGCGCTGTGAGCATTCGTGGCACCCACCTTGCACTGACCTTTGAAAGGTTAAGATAGTCATGAAGAATGGTGTGAATGGTACCAATTGAAAGCTTGGTGATCTCTGCCATCATTTTCACCTTTATTCGGGCATCCTCAAGAACAAGTTTTTCGACTTCTTTGATGCTTTCTCCCGTACAAGCAGTAGCCGGGGCGCCGGAGCGGGGGTCGTCTTCAATGCTCTCTCTGCCTCTCTTGAACTCACTTGACCACTTTTGCACAGTTGATAATGAAGGTGCGGAACCCTGGTAAACAGCCACCATCTCTTCATGAATAGTTTTTTGACTTTTTCCTTGCTTAGTGAGAAATTTAATTACGGCGCGATGCGCAATTTTCACCATCATCGTCTCAGCATTGAGAAGTCGGAAACCATACTTTTTAGGACGCATTTATCCGAGACCTCTAGCGACAGCACGGCAGCCAGTTGCTTGTTAAAATGTAGTTAAATACCTTGGGATCTGGCATCAATATTTATATTTTAACAAATATATAGATGTTGCTTTCACCAGAGCCAAATGTGCCTTCCCCTTACAAAGAGACTCTTTTATAGCAGCCAACTCGATGCGTGGGTGACGGTGATCTTCTATATCGCCATTGTATTTGGATGTTCAGTGTGGTTTAACGTGAGAGGAAGTTCATTGGAAAAGTTTCGGGTATTTGAAAGGACTTGCTTTAACGCCTATATCTGCTGATACAGAACACCAGAGTATGAGTACATAATATTCTATCCTAGTGAGATTTTGTAGGGCGAACCTAATAATAGTGGACAATTTCGTTATTAAGTTGATTTCGAAGCCACATGGCATGAGCAATAACTTCGCTAAGCAACCTGACCTCCGGGACTTACTACCCCAATTATATGTACCACCAAGGATTTCGCTATATTCCTCCTGAATCGTTCCTCTAGGTCGATAAGAATGATCTGATCTAGGTCAGATTAGCGATGCCGCTAACCTTCCACGTCGCTCGGACAGATGCGGACAAGTGACGTAACTACGATAACGATGCCGCACACAGCATTGGAGAGCGCCTCCCATTCAGTGATCATCATGATGGTATAAACATCTATAATATATGTATTAAACATAGCCTATTTCTCAAACACGTCAGCTGTTCAGTGTAGCAAAGAATATGTATTAAGTTGACAAAGCAGTACAAATATGGTATGTTTGGATTAGAAATAATTTAAGTTTTTCGTAGAAAGTGAGAGATGAGGCAATTAACGTTAGATGCTTAGAAGATCTGAGTAATTTCTAAAAGCTCTAAATTTTTTAATATTATGAATTCACAATCTTCAAAATACGTGAAAAAATATAAGATTGTTATATTGCGTATTACCAACTTATACTAAATTGTCAAAAAAAAGCTGAACTTAGACCTAACTAATTTTGTAACCTAATGAATTCCACTTAATAAAATGAAGTCATTGAAATAACTTGTTATCCGTTTTTTCCTCGGTGATCCCATAGAATTACAAACAGGTTATGGGCCCAGTCCAATAAGTATAAAAAGTCGCGTTAAGTAAAAAAATTATTATGACAATATTTACTGGAAAAATCCCTCTTTTCAATGGGGAAAATTACTCCAAATGGAGGACTCAAATGGAAGCTGTGCTGCATAAGAATAGGCTGTTAAAAATGGTACAAGGACTGGAGCAGATGCCAACGGATCCTGGGAAGCTAGAGCAATGGAATATGAAGGACATGGATACTAAATGCTAGCTAATTATCGCCATGGAACCTGCGCAAGTTGCGCTTGTCAAATCGTCAGACCTCTGGTCATTTTTAGAAAAAACTTTTGATCGAAAAGGCACTCGTCAAAAGGTTGAAGAGTTTCGTAAGTTAATAAAATTTTAAAATGCATGAAAGTCAAAGCATGGAAACATATTTAATTCAATTTAATTATTATAAACCGACTGCGAGAGATGGAGCGAGGACGAGGAGTTGTTGGCGGTATTGATGTTGGACGGATTGTATGATAGTTACAAGCATATTCAAGCTGCTTTTGATGCGTCAATGGTCTTCCTAAAGATAAATGTGTTACGAGCAAGGCTCCTGGAAGTGAGTGACAAGAGGAGGAACACTTTTGTGCGTAGGGATGACGCTTTGAAGGTTAGAATTTACTATAAATAACCGAGTACAAATCAACGACCAGGTACGTCAATTAATAATTTCCCATACCATTGTCATCGTTGTGGTCGTAAAGGCCACATGAAAAGAGATTGCCGCGTTAACCTGTATAAAGAAAAAGGTAGATTAGTTGAAAATTGTTCGTTTGGAAATGAGGAAGGATTCATAACTACAGAACTACACGAGTGTTCCATACCTGTAAATGAAATGTCACACAGAGTAAACCGCGTAGATTAGAATGCAGAAGAGTGAAAATTGGTATCTTGATAGTGGAGCTACTTCACATATGTGGTGCATGAGGGAACATTTTATAAATCTGGACAAAATTTACAAGGGTTCGGTACAGGTAGCTAATAAGGAGTCTGCATGTATAGAATGCGTAGGAACGGTGCAATTAGTAGTAGAAGTAAATGGAGAAAGAAAAAACTTATTTCTTTATCGAACTCTTTTTGTTCCTAGTTTGAAAAGTAACCTAATTTCTGCTAGTAAAGCAACCGACAGTGGGTATAAAGTCTTTATAGAAGGAGAACGTGCATGTATATTGAGGAAGGAGAGGCCAATTCTTGAAGCTGTAAAACGTAGGGGCTTATATTTAGTTAAATCGTTCAAGGTTAAAGAAGGTCAAATAAGTACTTGATGAATCTTGTCACAAAGCTGATCAAATTAAGAATCCTCTGGAAATTTGGCACAAAAGGTATGGTCATTTAAACACAATATCATTGCAATTCCTAAAGAAAAATTGTATGGTAAAAGGCTTACCAATTTTCAACAACTTATCCATAGATTGCGTTGCATACATTAGAGGTAAACAGTCAAGACTGCCTTTTACAACCAAAAAAGAAAAATCCTCTCGAAATATCTTAGATATCATACATACAGACCTTTGCGGTCCTATGAATGTAAAATCAAAAAGTAACCGTCTATATTTTGCTACATTTATAAATGATTACTCTCGCAAAGTTTTTGTATACTTTTTACGTAAGAAAAGTGAATATTTTGATGTGTTTAAACAATTTAAGAGCCTTGTGGAAAACGCTAGTTGAGATGGCTCGGTGTTTTCTTATCGAAGGAAATTTACCAAAGTTCTCATGGGCGGAGCTGATCCATACTGCGGCGTATATACGCAACCGTTGTCCAACTTCATTAAATTATGAAAAGACACCTGAGCAAATCTGGACAGGTCGAATTCCTGTCGTTAGTCATTTCCGTCAAATCGGATACCGGGCATTTGTTTTAAATAAAATTCCAAGCAGAGCTAAATTCGACCCGAAGAGTGGGGAATATGTTTTGGTTGGCTATTCTGCAGAATCGAGAGCGTATCGCTTATGGAAACGAGATTCCAAAATTGTTATTAAGAGTCGAGATGTTCGATTTATTGAAACTTTAGATGATATCAAAGCAGATAGAGGACACAACGAAGATGATTATTATCACTTTGTATATATAAAAGAGAAAGATAAAAGAGACTGCTCAGATGAACAACCCAATAGCTCGACAAAAATTGAACGAAAGAAAGAGGAAGATGACGACAATGAAGAAAAGAATGATGAGGAATATGAAGATGCGGAGGAAGAAGTCGAAGTACCCGCAGATGGAAATGTAAACAAAAATAATACCGATATTAAGCACAGACTTAGACCATGTCAACAGGTTAAAAATGTCATAGAAAGTGCAAAGCTACTGGTAGATTCAAGTTCTTTTGGGGAAGCAGCAAGATCACCGCATGCGTCAGAGTGGCTCGGAGTTATAAAGGAGGAATACGATTCTCTTATGCAAAATAAGGTTAGGGAACTACAGCATCTACCAAACGGAAGACAAGCCATTGGGTGCCATTGGATTTTTAAGTCCAAATACAGTGCAGATGGGAACATTGAAAGACGGAAGGCAAGGCTTGTTGCTAAAGGCTATTCTCAAAAATTTGGCATAGATTACATTGAAACTTATTCGCCCGTGGTGCGACAGGGTTCACTTCGTATAATATACGCGTTATCGGTAGAGCATGACTTAAGTCTACATCATTTGGATGTGTCAACTGCTTTTTTAAATGGCCAACTTAACGAGGAGATTTATATGCAGCAACCGGAAGGATTTATTGATAGCAAGCATCCGACAAAGGTATGCCGTTTACTTAAAGCTCTCTATGGACTTAAGCAGGCTAGCAGGCATACAACGTTGGGTGAAAAGCTCAAAGAGTTGGATGTTGTACAGTCAAAGTATGATAACTGCGTCCATTTCAAAATTAACGATGTTGAAGAAACTATTTTGGGAATTTATGTCGATGATATTATTATAGCTTCCAATAATCAAGCTAGAGTAGACTTAATAAAAGCTTCAAGAAAATTTTGAGATTCGAGACTTTGGGCAACCTTCTCTTTGCATTGGTCTTGAAATTGAAAGGACGGAGGAAACTCTCTCAATCAGTCAAGCTCGCTACATAAATAATCTTTTAATTAAATATAACTTACAAAATTCAAAACTTAGAAATATTCCTATGGATGTTAAATTAAAACTGGAAAAGGAACCAAGTATAGCTGGAGCGGGTGTTGGTGTGCAGATAACAAATTACCAAGAAATTATCGGTTCTTTAATGCATCTGGCTGTATTTAGTCGACCAGATATTGCATTTAGTGTCAGTAGTCTCGCTCAATTCTCACAAAATCCTAAAAGGCAACATTTAAACACGTGTTTTCATATATTACGTTACCTGAATTTCACAAAAAATGCGAAATTAGTTTATCGTAAAACCGGACTGCCATTAATAGGCTACGTAGATGCTAGCTGGGCGGAAAATATTAATGATAGAAAATCTCAAAGTGGTTTTTGTTTTTTACTTGCAGGAGCAGCAGTTAGTTGGGAGTCCAGAAAACAGAGGACTGTATCTACATCGAGTGCAGAAGCTGAATATGTCGCACTCAGTGTAGCAGCAAAAGAGACATAATCACTTCGTTTCCTGTTACAGGAGTTAATACCTAATTTCATATCCCCAACTACTATTTTCTGCGACAACCAAAGTGCGCAATTTATTGCAAAATATGGCGGAAAACACTCGCGTACAAAACACATCGATTATAAATATCACTGCATTAGAGAAGCAATCGAAAAAGGCGCCGTTGCAATAGAGTATCTTCAGAGTGACAAAATGGCAGCTGATGCTTTGACCAAATCAGTTCCAAGAGAAAAACATTTATTTTGTTTCCAAACATTTGGATTGAATTTTGAATGTTAACGTTGACGAGGAGTGTTGAAGTATTCTTGCAACATTCCCATTGATATATTGTAGTTTCTTACCAACTTAAACCATATGGTAGTAGTAGATTGTTATATTGCGTATTATCAACTTATACTAAATTGTCAAAAAAGAAAGCTGAACTTAGACTTAACCTAACTAATTTCGTAACCTACTGAATTCCACTTAATAAACTGAAGTCATTGAAATAACTTGTTATCCGTTTTTTCCTCGGTGATCCCATAGAACTACAAATACATAGTTTTTACGGAAGTATGCCTATACGACTATGAATTTTCGGAGTATAATATTCCTGGTCTTGAACCATATGGCAATTGTAATAATTCTTATAATGCGGATGGTGTTGCAGAATTTGCAAATAAGTCGTACTAATGTGAAGTAGTGTACTTTAATTTGAGCAGTGCAGATATTACCAAATATAAATTGCATTATAATAAAGAGAACATTAAATTTATTTATATCTATCGAATCGTTTGAGTAAAAGCATCTTTATAGAACAAATGTGCGAGTTGCTTAAAGATGCAGAAACTTAATTGTTAGAGGAAATATCAATATTAATATCTTATACACTAATTTTGATTCCGTCGCATACTTATTATCAACGTCGTCTTATGACTTAGAATTACTTGTAAATGAGCCCACTCGCATAACAGTCCAATCACAAACATGCATTGGCCATATATTTGTAAGTAAAAATAGCCAGTTAAATTTTTCTACTGAAGTACAATATTAGACAATAAATTTACTGATCTCTATATAGTCACATTATGCTTACAGAACATAAAATCCAGGTATTTCATTAAATACGTACTCTTTCTAGTAAAACAAAAATTCAATTACTTAAAATTGTTACAAGATCTTGAATTTGAGGCATGGAACCTTGTTTATAGTGAAGGTAATCCTTCCTCGGCTCACGACACTTTAATGAACATTTTAAAAGGTCATATAAATAATCCTGCAAGTGTAAGTTTTGTAACAAAAAGTACTTCAAATTTAAAGTGACAGGGCCTAGTGATAGAAAAAAATCTACTTAAAACTTCAGGCTAGAGAGATATTAACTTAAGCTTTGTCAAGTTGTCAAAGTTCAAGAAAGTCGAAACAAACTCGTACATACTCGTATATTGCGTATTGTACGTACAAATTGGGTAGTTGCAACGGTCGGCGCTTTATTAAAGAAGAATACAAAACAAAGAAGTAAAGATATTATAAAACGGCAGTGGTTCAACCGAAAAAGGGAAAGGATATATCCAATCCGGCGAATCTCCGGTCGATAAGTCTCCTTCCGAATATCAGTAAGGTGTTTGAAAAAGTAATCAATAGAGCTCTGTCTAGGTGGGTTGATGACAAACATATAGTTCCGGATAATCAATTCGGTTTTAAGGCGGGACATGATATCTCACATGCCGCGTCTAAACTGGTGTCCGATATCCAATAGAATAAAAGCAAAAACCAATGTACTGGTGCCTGCCTTGTTGACTTGGAGAAGGCCTTCGACACCGTATGGTTAGAGGGTCTTTTCTATAAGCTGACTAGGCTGGGGATCAGTAAACCACTCTTGTATATTCTTTATAATATGTTAACCAACAGACAGTTCATCGTAAAAAATGGCGATGTGACTTCCGTTGGAATATTTCAAATTAAAAATGGTCTTCAGCAAGGCGCGGTCAATTCGCCGATCCTATTCAACATTTATACAAGCGACTTGATAGGTTCACTTCCCCATACTATTGCGTACGCAGACGATTTGATAGCGTACAGAACAGGTCCAAAAATCGAGGTCATTAATACTCTCTTGCAGCGTGACTTCGATAAGATAAGACGATTTTGCGATGACTGGAAGTTGAAAATCAACTTTCAGAAGTCGGAAACCATTCTCTTTAGGACGCCGTTGTCTAGAGCCTCTAGGGATACTAGAAAAAACTGGCGTAAGTTCTCGATCATTGGACAACACGGACAGCCTCTTGCCTGTCGAAATGTAGTCAGATACCTTGGGATCTGGCTAGATCAGTTTCTGTATTTTGACAAAAATGTAGATGCTGCTCTGGCCAGAGCCAAAGGCGCTTTTTCCCTTACAAAGAGACTGTTTTATAGCAGCCAACTCGATGCGAGGGTAAAGGTAATCTGCTACATGGCCCTTATCAGGCCCATGCTGGTATTCGGGTGTCCAGTGTGGTTCAATGTACGAGCAAGTTTAATGGAAAAGATTCGGGTGTTTGAGAGGGCTTGCCTTAGGGCTTGCCTTCGCTTGTACAGAACACCAGAGTCGGAGTACAAAAAGTTTTATCGTAATGAGGTCCTTTACAACAGAGCGAACCTAATACGAGTGGACAACTTCGTAATTAAGCTGACTCGAAGGCACATTGCAAGAGCAATGACCTCGACGAATAACCTGATATCTGGGGCTTACTACCCCAATTACCTTTACCACGAGAGTGTGCGCTCTGATGGCTTCGTTCCACCGGAAACATTCCTCTACCTAGATCAGATAGGGTTGATCCAGGATAGATCAGCGGTCCCATTAATCTTCCATGTCGCTCGGAAAGCTGGGGACAGGCGACTCAACTACAACAGAGACGTCGCACACGGCAGTGTGGATCTTCTCAGGTTCAGTAGGGCGGTGGGGAATCGCGATAAGAGGGATGTCGTTCGGCAGCACCAGCATTTCTGGTGGTTGAATGATGGAGAAGATGCTTCGTCGTCGTTTCCGTCAATTATGGACCAGCCTCACTAATGAGGCAGAGCTGACCAATCTATTTGCTCTGTGAATACCGATGGCCAGCTTGCATAGGTTTAGGTTAGCATTTAAGAAATACATATATATATTAGTATATACACAGGTATATACTAGTATATGTATGTCATTGTGTATAATGTCTATGTGTATGTATGTGTGTATTGTGTATGTAGGTTAGGTAGACTAAGGTTTATTTTAAGTTAGATATTAAGTTTCTATAAAAAATAAAAAATTATGTCCGTATGCTAAGTTTTTTGCTAAATTCTTTTCTTAGCCTTAAGCATAGAAAATAAGTACCTTAATAAAATGTAAATAAAGTCGAAAGACATAGATATAAGAATTTAGAGTAGCTTAGAGTGCCTGTGTGGGGCCAGTAAGTTAGTATAAGATTGTTAAGTAATTTTAAGCTAGCATTTAAGCATTTTTTGTTAGTATGTAAGAATTAATGATTTAGAAAATAAAATGCATTTAAAACTGAAAAAACTGAAGTAAAGATATTATTCAAAATATTTAGCTAACTGTTTTAAAATGAACACCTTGTATCTGCTGCTGCTAAAATGAAGCCTTATCCCCTCAAATTTGTAGTTGCGATTTGTATTCAGATTTAATTGCAGACGATTTTCAAAACAGTAGTTTTGTACTAGAGTCAAAATATACAGGGTGGTCCAGTTTGGGACATACATATTTTGGGATCTGGTTCATTGGTTTATGTTATGAAAAAAATTGTATGGTAAGGCGGGGAGGGGGAGGGGCTATCTTCAAAACCCATTGAATTACAGGGTATTTAAAAGAGTTCCTTCAGGGTAGTAGGTACCAAAAATTATTTACTTATAACTTATAGTGTATTAAAGCTGGAACAACCAAGTTGAGCTCGTTTAATAGTCTATGGATTAGTGATTAGTCTATTGATTTTAGGGAAAATATCTCGGAAAGGTATGCCTACAATGTTTTTTTTTATTATTCTGGTGCGCCATAATGTTATTTACATATTCACCATACAAAGTTTTTACCCGCAAAATGTAAATGCTTGAGCCATATCGCTCTAAAAAAAACTCAAAGAGAAGCTAACACGTTTCAAGGAACTCTACCACCAAGGTTAGACAGCAAGCGCAGAGGGATGCATTACTAAGAGTGTGTTTAGACTTTAGTGTGCGAACTACGGATACCGGGTGACGTCCGATTTAAATCCCCATCCCCTTCCCTTCCGTAAGACGGGCTCTATTGTTAGGTGACTTTCCTATCCCAATTACCCGTGGGAATTACAATTGATCCACTAAAGGTTATAGTTATACAGACTGAAGCTTTTTTTAAGCATCAAATTCTAGAGACGCACTTGTGCCACCTTCAGTAGTCACCATCGATAGGACTGAGTATCACAACCACAACACAAAATGATGACGAGGCCCCCATTTATTAGGATTAATACTAGCATAATCTTAAAAATGGAGGAATGGTGGAGGGGATCAAGTTTGAGACGAGAAGTGCTCAGGTTGAAATCAAAAAGGGAGATGTTTGAGTTGATCTCTCGAATCATACGGGAATTGGTTCGTTGGAACCATAAGAGGTGCGATGTGTTGGAATATAGAAAAGACGAGGATATCGTAAATTACGAGGGTGTTGAAGTAAATAGAGTTATAAAGGAAGCTCCAAGCCATCGAACCAGAGAATAGTTGACGAATGTACATATGTAAGTATTTATATAGTAAACAATTGATATTACAATCCATCTATACAGGGATTTTATAGATACGATTATTTGGGAAATGATTCCTGGATATATTCTAGGAAAAAATCGTTCTACAGTAAGGGTCTATCTCCAATGTTGACATCATTTATCGAGGATTTAAGAAAAGGCTTACTTTGGTGTACCCTGACCCATGTTAACGGAAATTGTTCTGTTACTACTAATGGTAAAAACTTCGTGTAGGAACTTATTTTTAGAAGAGATACCAGCCTTTATAACGGCGTTTAAATATGTTAAAGTTGATATCTTGTTCGAGTCTTTAGATATCCAATTTCTAAGCCTGTTCCACTTTCACTGCCCTAGCTAATTTTCGACTTCGAGGTCACTTTTCTTCAGAAAATGCCTAATTAACATAATGTTTTACTGTTTTTTTCTTATGAAAGTAACAACAATAAAAAAAAGTCATCAACGAGCTTGCAGAAAAACCCACAGATTTTATGATACTTGGAAAAACCTGCAGCAGTTAAAATTTTTTGCTTACAGCTCCAAAGGCTATGAATAAAAAATGATTTTATGTGGTCTTAGGTCTTAGCGGGGATTCACCCGCCCAAAATTGGAGTACATTGCACACATCTGGGCAGGGGCTCCTAAAATATCTCCGCATCTGCTAGAAAGGATACTAATATCAATCAGTCAAATGACACCCTCGAACACTGATGTAATGTCTCCTGTCTTATTTTGTTCTATCGCTATTTGCAGCACTTGTGTTCCATATAAATCGCTAGTAGCAATTCGCCCCTTCAAACCATAACACTCGTCTCGCTATGAGTGCTCGCCAGTACTTATACCCTCAAGCCCACTTTCGGACGTACATTTCAGATTCGTGATTCGTTCCTAAGCCGAACAACTCGTTTGTGGAATGCCCTGTCTCTATTCTTCCTCTCTAAATTTCCTTCACCCGCGCTATGTACATACGAGTACATTTTAAGAGTACTCAAATCCCTTGAGGGCGCGCTAATTATGAATGATCTCCTCAATACAAATTTTTGTCGGTTAAAATACTTTACCATTTACTAATTTGAATCCATAATAAAAATATTTCGAAAATGCGTTGAAAATAAGCTCTCTTTTGATTTAGGGATGGGCTTTAGTATATTTGTTTTAAGACATTCTCTTCGCCTCTTCTACTCATATTATGTACGAGGGGCGTTCAAACTATTCTCGGTATCGGGGTGAAGCTGTGGTTGTATATATAAATTGACTTATTTATCAAGTAATACTATTATTTTAGTGCATTCATTCAAATTTCATAGAAATGTGATTATTAATTCGCGTTTTATCTCTAGTTAAACAGAATCATAATGACAACTGAGACGATGATGGTGAAAATTGAGCATCGCGCCGTAATTAAATTTCTCACTAAGCAAGGAAAAAGTCAAAAAACTATTCATGAAGAGATGGTGGCTGTTGACCAAGGTTCCGCACCTTCATTATCAGCTGTGCAAAAGTGGTCCAGTGAGTTCAAGAGAGGCAGAGAGAGCATTGAAGACGACCCCCCCTCCGGCGCCCCGGCTACTGCTTGTACGGGAGAAAGCATCAAAGAAGTCGAAAAACTTGTTCTTGAGGATGCCCGAATAAAGGTGAAAATGATGGCAGAGATCACCAAGCTTTCAATTGGTACCATTCACACCATTCTTCATGACCATCTTAACCTTTCAAAGGTCAGTGCAAGGTGGGTGCCACGAATGCTCACAGCGCCTCAGAAAAAAGTGAGAATCGCATGCTGTAGAGAGCTTTTGGAGATGTGTAGTGAGAACGCGGACGGTGTTACGGATCGAATTGTTACTGGGGACGAAACATGGGTCCACCACTATGACCCTGAAAGCAAACAAGAGTCCATGCAGTGGCATAAAAAAGGAACAGACCTCCCGAAGAAGTTCAAAGTCACTCCGTCTGCCGGGAAGCTCATGGCCACAGTTTTTTGGGACTCAAAGGGAATCTTGCTCATTGAGTACAAAAAAAAAGGTGAAACCATCAACTCCACATCCTACGCTTCCACTTGGCATAATTTGCGGGAGGAAATTAAAAAGAAAAGACGGGGTAAACTCGCAGCGGGTGTGTTGCTTCTTCATGACAACGCTCCTGTTCACACGGCGCGAGTTTCCAAGGCTGCTGCGCGAGATTGTGGTTTCGAAGAAATCCAACACCCACCCTATAGTCCAGACCTTGCCCCTAGTGATTATTTCCTGTTTCCGGATTTGAAAAAATGTCTTCGTGGAAAAAGATTTTCGTATGATGAAGAACTCAAGTCGGCAATAAATGGAGGAGGAGGAAATTTATTTTTTTTAGGGTTTAAAAAAGCTTATCTCAAGATGTAACAAATGCATTGATGTTAGGGGAGATTATATTGAAAAATAAAAAAACAATTTAAATTGAATTCGCATTTTTCTTCATATTGATACCGAGAATATATTGAACGCCTTTCGTATATATATAAGTTAACACAAAAAATATTAGAACTTGCATTACACTAGCTGAGTGCAATACTCCCATTTCCGCCCAATTCTGAGAAATCTGACCCATGCACCCACACGCTCTATACAAGGCAAATTCTGAGAAGCTTGCAAACCACCTGTAACAGGACCAAACCAAATTTGCTGAACTAGTAGTTTGTTTGATGGTAACCTTACCTTGTAAATAATTGTAAATTAGATTTTAAGCTTCAGTTCGAAATGGCACAATAAAGTGGACAGTAGTCCAAAATAAAAAAAAAAATGTTTTTTTAAACTTCACCGCGGATAAAAGTATAACTTATATTACAATTTATCTTTGTCTTACAAGCTTATAACCCATTCTTATTCTTATTAGAGGTCTGCAGTGAGTGTCTTGGAACTGGTTTCACTCCATTACTGCACGCATAGCTTGAAAACTAAAATGAATGAATCACATGATATTTGATTACTAAACGAGTATTTCTCCCATTTCCAGCGAAACACTTAGTGCAGTGTACTTAATAAAGAACTGGTATTTATAAATGAGTATTCATAAAAATAGTGTACACTACACTGAGTACACTGATCACACTTTGCAAGCCAAAGGCGAGCTTCTTAAACGGCAGAATAATGAGAAATGACGGTTATGAAAAGGAGGGGCAATAGAAAAAGGCAGAATGATGACAATAGGTATGTAATTCGATTTAATTTTTTTTTTTTTAATATTTTCTTATGACAGTTCCTTGAGATCCTTACAAATTTCAATTTGATTTATATTGGAATGTAAAAAACATTATTATTAACCAAAACTAGGCAAAATCGCCTAGGAAACGCTTCCTTCACAATATCCCATTGTGTGTGTGCTTGCACCATCTTGTTGAAACCACATGTTCACCAAGCCCTGCTCATCCAATTCCGGCAGTAAGAAGTCGTTTATCATGGCCCTGTATCGTTCGCTAGTAAAAGTGACCGTATTGCCGATGGCGTTCTCAAAAAAATAAGGCCCAATCACTCCTCTTGCGTAAACGCCGCACCACACAGTGGCTTTGAGTGGATGTAATGGCTCATCGTACATCACACGCGGATTTTCAGTGCCCCAGAAGTCAAGATTTTGCTTAAGACGTAACCGCTTAAGTGGAAATGTGCTTCGTCGCTCATGATGATTTTCGACACAAAATCGTCCTCTTCGTTGTTGAGATTGAGAATGGCTTTACAGTAATTCACACGCGACTTATAGTCAGAAGGCATTAACTGATGCACTGTTTGCACTTTATATGGGAACATGTGTAAGTCTTCCACTAAAATTAGATGTAGGGCCCGTCTGGTGATGTCCAATTTCGTGGCCCGTCGTCTGGTTGATGTTTCTTCGTTTTCAGCGACATCGGCAGCCACAGCCGCGATATTCTCGGCCGAGCGACCAGTTCGGTGGCGGCCACGCCCTGCATGGTCTTCTGTGGTTCCATTCTGTTCGAGTCGAGTAGCTAAGCCGGAACGTTTGCCCAGTTGGCACGACACGATTAGGTAATCGACGTCGAAATTAACGCTGCGCTAACACTACCCACCGTGTATTGGTCAAAAATATCGACACAATTATTCCACACTCTTGCGGGGTATAGCGCTCCATTGCTTGTCTGTTTGTATACTGCAGCTGTCTAGTTCACAAATGTCAAATATGATTGACGTACGACGCCATTTGCAAAAATTATACCATCTTCCGATAGGGTGATTAATTTTGCCCCACCTAGTGCAATACATAAATGTAGTTTCTTAGTAAAGAAATGAGTTAAGTTTATTATATTAGACTACATTGAAGACATATTCGTAGCTTAAGCATTGGGTTGAGCTTATGGAACCTGAATAAAACCAGTAAGTTAGGATAAGATCGTTACGTAAGTTAAAAATTAATTAATTGAATAAAATAAAACAATTTTTGAAAAAGATCGATTTAAGTCTTAAGCCTTAGTTTTATTTCCCTTGTATTGAGCTAATAAAGTGGTATTCAATTGACTCGGTATACATTTATGTATTATTGTTTTTTAGTAATTAATAAAGCTGTTACATATACTCATAGTAAGAAAACTACGCCTGACATATTCATATTTATTTATAGAATTAATAATTTTTACACCACCAAAACAGGTAAAACAATCAAAGAAAGACATTCGTTTCAATGTATGTATAATATATCAGTAACAATTGCAAACCCATTCACAGAAAAAAAATAAACAATTTTATAAGGCTATGATTTGCCATAAAGTTTTTTAGATGTTGGGATATCGCTAACAAAGAAATTAGCAGGGATATAATGAAATACAGCTTGCAATTGAGGCAAAAGTAACTGCTCAACTGTTTCTGTTATGACTGGTCTTAAGGCTTCGAAAAAATCTTTCCAGTTTTCATTGAAAAAGTCATTGATATTGCCTTGTATGTCCGCTTTTCCATTGAATAAATTGTCGAAATGTGTCTTAAGATTGGTTATAGAAACCTCCATCCGAACATTAGTTACGTTGTAAAAGGTCAAATCTCCTTTTTCATACAGCCTTGTTTTGGTAAACATTTTGATATTCATATTTTCTAAAAATAAAAGAAAAGTGTCATTTACTTAATTGATTGTAGCTACATAAAATTAATAATAGTATTTTTTATGTATGTAAATGAAAAAAAAGTTGTAAGACCTTATGCATATAAGAAGGTAAACTGTCATCAAATACATGATGGGGTGGAATTAGTTCATTGTACAGAAATTGATATATTGTACAATAAACCCAACAGAAAACATGAAACTACATTAGAAACGAAAGCATTAATCGATCAGCAAAATGCTGAATTCATATTTTTACTTTAAAAGCAGTAGATGTTACATTATTTTTAAAGTTATTTCAATGGTGGTATTTATAAAGAGAAACACAAAGGATATTAGTGATCCTTTACCATGATTTAGTTCTGAACATAGACTAACTATACCTAGATATCAAACTTTCCAGATATTGGAAAATCAAAACCGGTTTTCTACTGATCGCCCCTATCCGTGTGATCCTGTCTGTGAATACGTGTAAATTGTCATCAATTGTCTCCTTTTATACAAACCACACCCATTTTAATCAAAAAAATGTCGTCTCCATTACACACATTCGTGCAAATCGCTCTCATTTTAGCAATTTTACTTGTAAAATGCTCTCCTTCTAGCAAATTTTGACAAATCCTTAGAGATGCAGAAGTGTTGGAATTCACTTACAGTGTGTCTGTGCAAAAGTTAAGCGTTTGCAAAAGTATTAGTAGAGTTTGACATCTAGTTAGTTTATTTATGACCAGTCAGCAAAGTCGGTGGGTTATTCGCTTACCTGGTTGTCATAGTACAAAGCATTAATTTTAATCGTATTTTAATAATAAACCTGAATTCTTAATATCTAAGCGGTGTGTTTTATTGCTACCAGTAGAATCGAGAGCCAGATCCTACAATTGGGGGCTCAACCGGGATTTGAACCGCGTCATAAGTTGAAACTAATTCAATCAAAAACTTATCGAAACTTTAAGTTCATCTGAGTTATTTCGTTCCACATTAAAACCTAAATAATAATCAGTAAAAAAAATTCGTTGTGGGGAAATTGCTTCAAACACGGGAAAATATAACACAGTTACCTAGAGACAAAGGAAAGTGGAAAACAGTAATTTGCGACGGTTTTTTTTGTGCTCGTGCACAAACAGTGAAATAAAAAAAAAATATAATAATAACTCGAACATGCTGTTGCTGTATAAAGGGCTTCAACCTAAAGCGGTGCTAGTGCGGTGTGGTTAAGAGAGTGTAATTCACCCACACGATGACCACCGTGGTTGCTTGTTCCAACGAGTGAACCATCGAGTGAACGAAGGTAAGCAGAGGCGAGGCGAATTTAACTGCTGGTGCAGTGGTGTTGGTGTGTCGCTGTGCAGATTTGAAGAGAACTGTTTTATAAAATTGATTTTATCATAATTTGTAATAAAGGTAAGTGAATAACCGAACTACATTTTTCCCTTTGCTGGTATCGTTGAGAATAAGTAATAAAATGATGCACAGAAACGAAATTTTGGCACTGACAGTGGACGGACTCAGACGAAAACTAACAGAGTTGGACTTGGACGTAACAAGAATAAAACGAACGCTACAGAACAGGTTTCGCGACCATTTTGGGCTGAGTCATGACGGGGAAGGTGAAGAGGCGATGAGCGAGGAAAGTGTGTCAAGGGCAAATGTTGGTAGGTTTACTCTGCGCGATATTGAGGATTCCCTGAGCCACTTCGACGGCAGTGGGTCAGGAAACATTGGGCTATGGATCCAAGAATTCGAGGAAAATGCTACCGCAGTAGGGTGGGACTCAATTCAAAAATACATTTACTCTAAGCAATTTCTCAGAGGCGCAGCAAAAATGTTCGTCAAGAGCCAAACCTTCGTCAAAAGCTGGGACGCTTTAAAACAAGTTCTCATTAAGGAATTTGGGGCAAGACTTTCATCTGCAGAGGTTCATCGAAGGCTTAGAACGAAGCAAAAGAAAGCATCCGAATCGCTTTTGGAGTACTTGTACGGTATCTTAGAGCTTGGGAGTCTCATCGAACTTGACGACGAGAGTGCAATCGAATACTTTGTTGAGGGTATTCCAGATGCTAGGCAGAATAAGGCCGGCTTATACCAACTATGAATATAGAGGAGCTTAAATTTCAAATCCGCGTATATAAGCGGTCGAAGGGATCTGCCTCGCAGTCTTCCTGCTCGAAGGGAAATTTATATTTTAGTTATACTCCAAGCAGTAGCGCTCCAGTTCGGGAGCAAATTAAGAGCGAAAGGAAAGGCCACTCGTGCTATCGGTGTGGAGAGACAACTCATTTTGCCAGAGATTGTCGTGCTACAATTAAGTGTTTCAGGTTCAATCAACAAGGGCACAGGGCACGCGATTGAAGAGCTGAGTCATTACCAGTTCAACGGCGTGTCAATAATGAACAACCTGCATCATCGGGTAATCGAGATTCGTGACCGGGAACAAGGACGAATTTAGCGATTGGGTCTAACAGAATTTTTAAAGACATTACGGTTAAGGGTGTTTATATAACTGCATTTGTTGATATCGGAAGCGATTTGTGTTTGCTGCGTAACGACTGTTTGGTTTTGATAGATTCCGTTGAGCTTGGGAAAGAAAAAAGAAACTTTTTGGGGATTGGCCAAAACAGGGTCACAACATTGGGCAACGTTCGGTTGGAGGCGGAAGTTGATGGCATTATCCTGCCAGTAAACTTCCACGTGGTAAAGAAGAGGAATATGGGTTACTCGGCGGTAATTAGCAACGATATCCTGGAGCTGGTTAACTTGTTGATAGTCGACCAAAGTGTAGAACTGAAACTTAAAGAGAGTTCTCTCGAATCGGAAGTAGAGTCTGAGGTTCTGGGTTATAATGAAGGGGAACGAGGATTGGGATCTAACGTGATGCGGAAGGATGCCAGGGGCTTAAACGGGAACCCGAACCAAAGACTAGACGAAAAGGAACCAAAGGATCTGGGATCTGAAGTATTCGAGTTGGCGGCGACGTTTCTTCAAATTTGTTCAGCTGCGGAAGACGGCATGTTTGCCCGAGATTTAGAGCTCAGTCACCTGGACGTCGACAAACGAAAGGTACTGATGTGCATCATCGAGGCGTATGCTCCTGTAGGTACGGAACCATCACCCGTCGCAATGAAACTGGTCTTAAAGGACAACATACCTGTGTTCCAGAGACCAAGAAGAATGGCTTACGCCGACCAGGTCTTTGTGCAAACTCAAGTGAAGGCATGGCTGGAGGAAAGGATAATACAGCCAAGTAAATCCGAGTACGCGGCACCCATCGTGCTTGTAACGAAGAAGGATGGATCAAAGAGATTGTGTTGCGACTACCGCTAATTGAACGAGAAAGTAACCAGGGATAACTTTCCAATGGCACAGATAGACGAGGTGCATGAACGTCTTCAAGGTGCAAAGGTGTTCACCACGTTGGACTTAAAGAACGGGTTCTTCTATGTTCCGATGGATCCCGAGTCGAGAAAGTATACAGCCTTTGTCACCCAAGACGAACAATTCCAGTTCCTGTTTGTTAAATTGGAAGAAATGTCAATTTTTGAAGCGGAAGATCAACTTCCTGGGATATATAATCGAGAATAGCACTATCAAACCTTCCACAGAGAAAACAAGGGCCGTATTAGTGTGTACCGGGTTCCGAAAGACCAAAAGGCACTTCAACGTTTCTTGGGAATAACATCATATTTCAGGAGATTTGTCGAAGGATATGCAACAATCGCTAAACCACTGTCAGGTCTGCTGCGGAAGAATGCCAAGTTTGAATTGGGAGTCGAGCAACTTGCTGCCTTTGAGCAACTGAAGTCAGCATTAGTCAAAGCGCCGGTACTAAAATTGTTCAACCCACAGGCTGAGACGAAAATAAACACAGATACATTTAAGTTTGGGTACGGTGCGGTTTTGCTTCAGAAAGACAAGGAAGATCAGATGTTACACCCAGTACAATTCATGAGCCGGAAGACCAAGGAGTCAGAAGAACGGTTCCATTCCTATGAGCTCGAGGTGCTTGCAATTGTCCAGGCATTGAAGAAGTGGCGAGTGTGCTAGGCGTTGATTTCAAAATTATTAGCGATTGCAATGCTTTCGCGCAGACAATGAAGAAAAAGGATGTTCCGCTAAGAGTAGCCAGATGGGCCATGTTCCTTCAAGAATTTAATTACAAAATCGAACACAGGTCAAGCTCCAAGATGAAACATGTCGACGCTTTGAGCAGAGTGTTTTACCTCATGATCGAAGACTCGCTCAGCCACCGGATAAAGGAAGCACAACAGAGAGATGAGTGGACCAGAGTGGTTCGAAAGATCCTGGAAAGGGAAAAATATGAAGATTTCTTCATGAAGGGGGAAGTATTATACAAGGATCCCGTTAAGGAACTCGTAGTAATACCAACCGAGATGGTGAAAGAACTGACCGGGAAAGCGCATCAGCAGGGACACTTCTCGGTAAAGAAAACGCGGGATATGCTAGAGAAGACATTTTTTATTCCAGATGTGACCAGGAAGGTAACCGAAGTAGTTAGGGGAAGTGTGAAATGCCTGATATCAGAGTCCAAAGCCGGAAAGAGAGAAGGGCTGCTGACACCGATCGATAAGGAAGATAAGCCGCTAGGGACATATCACATTGACCACCTCGGACTGATGGAACAGACGCATAAGGCATACAATTACATTTTGGTCGTAGTAGACGGATTTTCTAAATTCGTGTGGCTTCATCCCACGAAGAGTACGGGGGCTGCCGAATGCACTAGTCGCCATTAAGCACACGCAGTTCAGAACCAGAGCTAAGCTCAAGCCAAAGTTCATGGGCCCATTCAAGGTCGTGAGGAAACGAGAACATGGGAGGTATGACGTAGTAAAAGTTGGCGAACACGAGGGCCCGAATAAATGTAAAAAATAAAATAGACTGTAAGCAACGTCGAAAGACATAGATTAAGTATTATGTTTAACCTTGTTTAACCTAGAGTGCCCGCATGGGGCCAGTAAGTTAGAATAAGATAATTTTAAGTTAATTAAGCTAATTTTTAAGCGTTTTTTGTATAGCATGTAAGAATTAATTAATGAAGTCAAATTAAAATGCATTAAAACTGAAAATAAAAAACTGAGAACAACGACAGTCGCTGAAAACATGATCCGTCAGGATAGCTGATTGTGGGAAAAGAAGCAGACAAACAATGAACGAACGACTACGACAGAGAGCGGCAATGTAACCGACTTACACATACACGCACATGCACAATGACAAGAACAGACAAGAACGAAAGTGAACTCCTTAACCAGTTTGCAAACTCAACTCAGCAAAGTCGGCGGGTTATTCGCTTGCGTGGTTGTCATAGTACAAAGCATTAATTTTAATCGTATTTTAGCAATAATCCTGAATTCTTGTATATCTAAGCGGTGTGATTTATGGCTACTAGTAGAATCAAGAGCCAGATCCTACATATATGGTATTTTATAAAATGAATTGGTTTTTTATTCCAAATGTTCGCTCTTACGAGTAGGACTTAAATTATCAGAGTCTAGGCTTTCTATTGATGCCGTAAGGCTAGTTATGGAGTTACCATATTGCCACATCAAAATTCTTATCTTACTCCCAATAGTGTCCTACATGTCATGTATGCATGTAGTTACAAGGTCGTCATTACAAATTTCAACATTTTATTGTAACTTTATAACTTTAACTTTTTGTTATATGTAGTATTTATGTATATTTCCTTCTGCTAGCTAAAGATAGAAAAATAAATAAACAAACCATAGTGAATGTGATCCCTCAGGTTATGCCGATAACTTCCACTTATTAAATTAATTAAATTATTGTATGCTACCCAACATATTGATACTAGCACCACAATGCCTTGATGCATGGTCATAATGTTGTTTTTTAGCCCCGTCTGCAATATTACATCATAATTTCTTATTTCAGAGCCTAACAGTTAAAACGATATCCTTCTTAAACAAGATTTTTATTGATTTTCAGTTTGAGTTTGAAAGTGGCAGATCCACGGAAGATGCATTGCTAAATCTGCGCGGTGAAATATATACAATAATAGTATTAATGAATCTAAAATTTCTATTGCTTTTTTCGTTGATATCACAAAAGCCTTGGATATGGCGGACCATGTTTAACATATTATTAAGAAAATTTTATAACGCTCGTTATATACGCTTTGTATATAATTGAATTACTTTTTACTTAAATATTAGCAGGCAGTTAGTGAAAATAGAGACTTACTATAGTTCGCAGAAATGTATTAACGTTGGCATTCCACAAGGCTCAGTGATCGGTATCTTCTTTGTGCTCCCACCTTATTTCTCAATTTTGTGAATTGTTTATTTACACAACCATTAAAAGGTCAGCATTCTATTCAAACTGCATAGATTAATTGTAAGTGATAAAAGCAAATTTATACCTTTTGATAATCTTTATGCATTTCGTCAAGGCCTCCGTTTAGAATATCATTTCCCTAATTGCCCAAGATTGCATTTAGTTTGCCATGATTGGTTGGCTACTGAATTTAATGCAAACATTACTCATAATTGTAGTGTTGGCAGCTTTACCATTAAGTGAATTAACAACTTTAAGTACTTTGGCATCATATTGCAAAAAACATATAAGTTGGAAAGAACATACTTCATATCTCGAACGATAGTTTGAAGGCATCTTTATCACCGAAATGTGTATTGCCATCAATCAATTTTGATGTTGGAAAACAACGCTTTGTTCAAGTCTAAGGCCCAATATGATATGTCTTGATGGGGTGGTATACAAATCAATAAAATTGAGCCTTTGCTTAATAAACAAAACAGGCAAATCGTAGAACTCACAGTTTCGACTTATTCAGATATCTTAAATATTTTTTTAAATTTTTAAAAATATTTTTTGAAAAATCTGGGTACTATGCAATCAGAATTATTGAAAATTGCAATCTACTCGTACATGTCAACAGTAGAAATCTTGTAAATGTGCCATCAATACAAAAAATTCTGAATAAGATGCGAAACAGAAAGATCTGTATTTCTAACAAAGATAAAAGTTTGGCTATTTTCTTCTGATCATTCGTTGATAAATTATCTTATTGCTCCTAGATAATGTCTAAGTTTATTACATTATTTTGATTAATTTTCTACCTTTTTATTATATTTTGTTGCTTTATTTTATAAGTAATCGCTCTTATTATTGTAATATGTATGTATATTAATAGGTTTCAAGGATTGTGGCCCCACCAATAGTTTCTGAATTTATTTTATTAATCGATTTGTATGTTGAGCTCTTGCCACTAGGGCTTTTTGAATGTATAATATCTAATTATTGTACGTAAGTGTCGAATTCTCCAAGATTTTTTTTAATTATTTGTATTTGTAGTCTTAGCTTTATATAATAGCTTTACGTTTATTGTAAAATAAAGAATTTACAAAGAAAAAAAAAGACAGTGGTTGCAACCAATATATGATGATGGGGATAAATAAGGATTGCCCGCAAGGCGGCGTTCTGTCACCACTGCTATGGTGGATGTAGGCCGAGTCTCTACTCCACGCGCAGACGTGATCGACAAATGGTGCACAAGAAATAGGTTGTGAGGCAATTCTCTCAAAACTGAGGTTGTTCTCCTCTTACGAGAAGGAGGAAGCGGTCTGGTCTGACTCATCTAGTGCTTAAATGCATCAGTGTATTCCTGGATAACAAACTTCTATGAGCTAAAAATGTTAAGTCGAAGTTTTCTAAAGGCCCATTCAGAGAACTGCGAACTGAGCGAATGTTCCACATGCGACTAGGTTCCACATTTGTAGAGTGCAAGTAAAATTTGACAGTTTGCAAAGAGCATTCGCTTATTCTCAAAGAACTAAGCGTGTCGTTGACCTCTTCGCAAAAATGTGATTGAGTTTTTTTCTTATTAGTCCACAGATAAATTGAGCTCTGTGTTTTTAGAATAGTAAAATTGTGATTTTACTTTCTTTAAATGTACTAAAACTGATTTGTTCACGGTCTGTATATTCACAATTTGCCGAGCAAAAGATATGGGGCCCGTCACCGAGAAGGATCTTTGGAACTACACGGCGATGATAAGGCCAATCGTATCATATGCGTCGGTTGTCTGGTGGAAAATATGTGCTTGACGCTTTTAGGAGATTGCAAGAAACGGACTGTCTCGACTGCATTGGACTTTCCTTAGCACACCTGGCTTCGCTCTAGATGCATTGATGAACCTTCTTCCCCTTCATATTCACATCATGGACTCTCAAAGCCATCTTTCGTTTAAAAAGTAGTGGTCTTTGGTACAACACGCACAGGAGCCTTGATAACTTTGCGCACCGACTGTCTTATAACTTTCGTTTTATGGACATATCGTCTAATGCAGTGACACTAGAATTCTGCTTCGGAAAAAATACAAAGTGAACTTTCCTGTGCGCAAGGCTGGTTTCGGCTAGGATCTCACCGATTTAGGATGTAGCGCTGGTGTTTTTCTGGAGGACGACAACGTTAGATTTCACTCCTCGTTAGAAAAGCTTGTGTCTATCTTCCAAACGGAGATATAAGCATTCCTGTTGGCAAAGAACTACGTATATTGTGAAGAATCCGTGGAGAGGGTAAAACATTTGCAAGCTGCGTGCAGCTGAACCCTTTTACGACTTCCAAGTTAGGTCAAGAATAGAAGACACCACTGAATGCAATCGGATGGCGTAATTCACTGAGTCTTGTCTGGGAGTACCAGGTCACAATGGGATCACGGGAACCAAGGCTCAGGGACCAAACCTACGTTAGGTCTGTCTGAATCCTCAGTTAGGGCTTCCATTTACAGTTGGGTTTCATATGACCAGTTGCCGGGAGACGAAACGAATACTTTCCGACATCTATAATAGGTTAGCGACCATCCTGCTGTCCCTCAGCATGAAAGATTGCTGGTTGCTTACTGGACTTGTGACGGGGCACTACACTTTTGCTAAGGACTTAAACGAGCTGGGCTTTAGTGATACAACATCCTGCGACTCTTGCTATGAATGATGACGACACCGCGGAGTACTTGCCGTGTCTTACTGCCGCATCAAGCTGCAGGTACCCTTTTGGCATGCAACGGCAAATTTCCAAAAGGGAAAGCTTCTACCTATGACACTCTCCAGCCGCTTAGATTAGACAAAAACTCGGATTGTCGTCCTGTCAAATTCTTTTTGTATCAAAGGATGTTTTCCGTATGTCTTCATCAATAGAATTTGTGGGTGGCCGTGGCTCAAGTGGTAGTGGACTGGCTTCCAAATCGGAAGGTTCGGTGTTCGAATCCCAGCCTCGCCCGAGAGACATATTATCGATTTTTTCAGTTAACGAAAATCAAGTAAGACGAGTAGTTGACTAGGAATCAAAAATACGCCAACTTCCACTAAGAATTTAGTCTCCCTATTAAATGTTGGATGGCACCCATGGAGCCTAAACATCTTTCTTTCTCTCTCTATCCCATTTTCCAAAAAACTTCACACATGTTGAGGCATTATAAGTGTATTCATACCCACTTGAGTGTTAAGTTCTTTAAAAAGAAAAAAAAAGTTGGCGTCAATTCCAGATATCTTCAAACCCACATAATGTATGTTGCTCTGCCCATATTCGTGATATAATCAATATCAGGATCGTCATCCTGTTGGTATACAATGGATCTTTAATTTGCAAGGAAAGGATATGTCATCTGGTAACTTGTTTTCATAATCGTCAGGCATAAATCCCTATTGAATGAAGTCAGTATGAACAGCCTTATTATCTAATATGGTCAACCACAGATTGATTAAAACCTTGAGTTGAATAGGTCCTTTTTTCATGGGGTGGAAGTATTTTCTTCGAGCTGTATAAACTGCGGGCATTACTTTTTCCTATCCTGGCATATTGGGATAAGTTCATCCACAAAATCAGGGAAATTAAGTCACTGTTCATAAAATGCCCCTCAAAAATGTAATTGCAGAACTCTGAATAAATATCTGCGTCCTGAACCTAAACCTGAAGATAAGCACTTATCCATGAATGCGTATCCTTCTGTTGAAAAGCCATACAGTTCATATATTTATTTAAAGATTTATCCGACCTTGCAAAAAGTACAAAATTGTATATACATAATTGTTAATCATTTGTCAACTGGCGCACTCCATAATAAATTCAGTACAAAATAATTTCTTTTATTTTTATTTTTAATTTAGTTTAATTGTACAGCCAATGTTACTGTGAGTAGAGTTCTTTTTGAAATGGAAATTGACAGCGGTGTCTCGATTTCCGCGATGCCGAAGGTTATCTTTGAAGAACAGTTCTCAAATTTAAAGCTGAATGAACTTAAAGTTATAACGGAAGTATGCCAAATCCAATTGGTGTTCGCAAGTTTGACATTGCTTTTAATAATGTTGCAAAGCCTCTTGAAATTTTCGTAATCGAAAGCGTATGGATGAATATTTTTATTGTAGCAATTAGAGAAATTAATTTTGTAGAATATAATCGTAAGGACAACGAATTAATACAGGTATTATCAAAATTTTTGATGATGGACTGGGTTGTTTCAATAAGCATTTCGTATCCTTAAAGTTGAAAGATGATACAAAGCCAAAATTTTTTCGACCGCGTAAGTTATCCTTTTGTTTAAAGGACAAGATCGAAAAGAAACTACAAAACTTAGCTCATTTAAAGGTCTTAGAACCAGTTTCATATAGTGAGTGCGGTATTCGAATTGTACCTATTCTGAAAAAGGAATGCTCAGTGAGAATTTGCGGGGATTACAAGATCACACTAAACCCAGAATCGCTCAAATTAACGGAGCTACCGAGTTTTCAATTGACTTGTCGATGGCGTACCAGTAGCTCTTATTAAATGAAAAATCAAGCAATCTGACTACAATTTCCATAAGCATAGTAAAAATAGTCTAATATTGACAGCCTGCTTTTAGGAATTCCAGGTGTAAAAGTATTTGTGGACGATATTCTCATATTTGCTCAAAATAAACAGCAACGTATATGTAGAAAGATTGAAAATAGTTCTTTTGAAATTAATGGACGCTGGGATTAAAGTTTCTAAGAAAATTTCTAAGAGTTGTAATCTTTTCTGGGTGTGGTAAACTTCTATAGGCCGTCTATGCCCAATATGGCAACAGCAGCATTATATGAATTGTCACCCAATAAATTGTAATGCAGACTCAAACAGCAAAAGGTTTGTTTGGCCGATTTCGATCCTAGTTCAGAATTATAGTTTTTTTTTAAAGAACTTAACACTCAAGTGGGTATGAACAAACTTATAATGCATCAGCATGTGTTAAGTTTTTTGGAAAATAGGATAGAGAGAGAATGAAACATGTTTGGGCTTAGTGGTTATTTCGCCCCATGGGTGGCATCCAACATTTAATGGGGAGACTAAATTCTTAGTGGAAGTTGGCGTATTGTTGATTCCTAGTCAACTACTCATCTTACTTGAATTTTTGTTAACTGAAAAAATGTCTTTCGGGGGCAGTTGGGATTCGAACACCAAATCATCCAACAAACGTTGTCTCGCGCTGTAGACAATTTTTCTCTTGAGTATTTTCAGGGCTAGGGGTTCTGGGCAGATAGTGGTTATTTAAACTACTTCAATGAATAACCAATCTTAGTAGTAGACTTTAAAGCCATTCAAGCATGATTCATAAAATATAAAATATACTCATTAAGCTACGTGAGTTTATTTCAAATAGTTGGCCGAGAAAATTACATAGATGATCATATACTAATTCCTTATTCTATAGAATCTGGCGGAATTTTTTGGGTATATAGGGTAATCATTCAGCAAAATTTAAGAACAGCCGTGATAAAAGAGTTACACAAATCCCACTTAGGCATAGTCAAAGTGAAGGCAGTGACAAGAGTTTATGTGTGGTGGCCTTTGACAGATAAACAGTTGGAGTGAGTGTCAAATTCGTACGAAAAGTGTTTGCCATTAAAATTTTTTCCTGCGAAGTGGCCCTTAATAAATTGCGTTTTGCCAGACGAACCATGGGAAAGACTTCACCTATATTTCATGGGACCAATTCTTGGAACTTTTTTTTTTAATAATTGTTGATGCTCACATGATTGGCTAAAGGTTAAAGATTTTAGTGTTCTCGGGAAATATAGGTAAAATCGTAGGAAAAATTAATTCTCTTGTAGAACTTCCATCAAAAAATAATATCCTATGGAACCGCCATACTTATTAATTAATTAATATTTTGTTTGAAGAACAATGAAGATATGTACCTATATCTTAACTGATTGAAGCTTTACAACTTTTTGAAATAATTTCGAAACTCCAAACCAACTGGTATGTACATACTAAGGTAAATATTGGTCAGCTTAACAAATAACAGACAGATATTCATTAAGACCTTGTATGAATCCAAATTAGTGAACGAATATTGTTTTACTGAAAGATACATACAAACATTTTAGTTATATAAGTATGTGAAATACATTAAAGTTTATTTATTTATATTGATGCGGATGAGTACTAGATGATAGGCGAATTTCGAGGAGCATATTGATGCATTAATGAATGGGTTATATATGTGCATATCCGTATACATAATTGCACTTAGGATTAGTGATGGATTAGTGAATAGTTTGTACGGGTATATGTACATACTATACACACAATTGCATTGCATTAGTGAGAACAAGTCAGACAGCATTATAAAAACTATTGAGTAGTCTTGTTCGAACCATATTGCTGTATAATTCGCTTGTTAACTAAGGATAAATGAAATGTGTAACAGCATGTGAAACTTGTTTTTTTAATGCACCAACAAGACGCATTACGTATTTAGGGTAACCGATATGAATAAATCGATCTGACATAAAAAAAAAACAAAATATATTCTAAATTTTTTTCCAAAACGACAATCAATAGGCCGTGCACCGTATGGACCTTGATAGGGAAGTTACCTATAAACTTTCTTTAAAATGGATTGAAGATAAAATATGGATAGCATTTGTGTGAATGAGTTTTAAAGTAAAAAGATTATCTATTTGAAAGTGATTGATATTATAAAAATAGTATATTTACGTATACTAATGCAATTCAAATCTGCAAGTACTTTTATCTTAAATTTAAGCTAAACGTTATATTATAATAAAAATTATATCTTAAGCTTAATACTAAAAACCATATGTAAAAAGTAATATTTTGTTAAAGAAAACTACACTTTCCCGTAAAGCTGTGTAGATGTAGGAATATCAGCAACGAAAAAATTTGCAGGTATGTAATGAAATACACTTTGCATTACATTTAAAAGAATATCCTCAACAGTTTTAGTAACAACTGGTCGCAACGCTTCGAAAAAATCTCGCCAATTTCGATTGAAAAAATCATTTGTGCTTTTCTCGATTTCCTTATTCCCATTAAAAAGATTGTCAAATCTTGTTTTTAGGTTGGAAATATGTAGGTCAATATGAACGCTGCTGACGTTGCAAAATGTAAATCCTCCTTTTTCGTACAATCGGGCGCCTGTATACATTTTTATATTCATATTCTCTATAAGAAAAAAAGTTTAAATTTACATGAGAACTAAAAGCTCTCATCCAGATATCAGTCATATTAAATTAAAACGCATTTAATTGAAATTATAAATTTGAAGATGCTGACCCGAAATATATTTGTTAGTTCTAAATTCTTTCATGTAAATCCTTATATTTAGTAAAATAGTATTTCATTCACAGGCGCATATTTCATATTTATAAAAGAATAACATGTACCATAATATATATTTACATGTGTATATGGTATAAGTTACTAACAGTAAGACTTTATACAACAAACAAATTTTCGAAGATACGTTGCTTATAAGCTGCTCTTATAAATTTTATTTTATGGCTTCAATGGAAACTAATGAAACGGATATACAAGCAGCAAAATTCGTAGTTCTGAGGCATGGAAGTCGGTTGATGAGGTCAAATTCACACTACTACGCACAAGGTACGGCCGCAACTGGTGCTGCAACCGGCAACGGTCTATATTCTGGATCCCGGCCAAACTCGGGGAAACGGAGAATGTTTTTTAAATCTTAATTTATTTAAATGTAATTGTTTTTGCACTAAGACCGACATCTTTTATAGTACTTACGTGTATCAGAGAATTTTTCGTATATAATATAATACGAGTACATATGCTACAAATTCTTAGAATTAACAAATTTTTTTTTTAATCTTAGAATGAAGGGAAGGATATTTGCAGAAAAATAAATACTTGTAAATATGGGCAAAGTTGTTAACTTGTTACTTTTGCTGCATTTTCCACCGATGCGAAGATGCAATGAACAACATCAGTCTAATTGGTAGGTGATAGAGTTAACTATTATAAGCTCTAGTAGCGTAAAACCTGCATTCGAAAATAAATCCGAAAATACGGCCAATTACTGCGTTGGTGTGAGTGTAATTAGACTGGACACAATTTATCACGTAACCGGAACTGGCAATGATACGAGTACCAACAGATCTTAACTTGCTTTTGTAGAGCCATATAATAGGAGAGCCAAGAAAAGGTTGAAATCAAATGTACTCTTCCAAATCAGTATGAATCGCATTAAGAAGGAAACCATTTATCACCGGCCACTTAGGTATTAGTTCCAGACCCTTAATAATTGGCTACTTAAGATGTTTTAGATTTTTTTGAACTAATAGATGCACTTATGAGGTTTTGCCAATAGATGGTAGGCCATTGTTAAAAGGACATATTAATATTGATCCCAATCATGAAATAGGTTTTAGAGTTGAAAATTTTCTCCTGCTTTACGCGCCCTCAAACTCAAAACCTTGTGCTGGGGTGGAAAATCTATTTTCTCAGGGAGGGCAAGAAACGGGAGATTAAGGAAGGTTTTCTCTCCTTGTGGGCTTAATGTTGTCCATGTCCGGACCTAAGAAGAGTTAAGTTTCACTTTATTCCCAATTAAAATAACAAAGTGGAAGTAATTCTCATTTTAGTCCTTATAACACTTTTGGTGTTGAATAGTTGAATACTATTGTCGAGAAGCTTTAATTTAATAAAATTGAGTTTTACTTATTAAAAATATTCTTTCTTTGCCCTGATGTTTCTAGGATTCATACCATGGGTCAGATACTAAATATTGTAGATTGAGTCTGCTATGATTACGATATTTCCCTCTAGCATAGGCTTGGCAGCTATTGATCGTATTGCGTGCATCTAGTAAGTGGCGGTAAGTACTCCTCAATCCACCCCCTCGAAAACGGTGCCGTGAAATAAGGCCAAACACTTTGTGTAAGTGATATAAAACCACATGGCTTTATTTCACTCTGTGAAATTGAAATATTATTTCAATTTCAATTTGGCGTTGTTTCACTTTTAATTTTTTTTTTTAATTTTGCTTACCCGATATAAATAAATTGCCATCCTAAGAAGTTTGAAACGATTAAATTGAACACGTTTGACTCGATAGTTTTGATCCTTTCAGTTTCAATGTAACAATTTAGGGTTTAACTGCTCATGGGACTTTATCTCTCCGCTCAGGGTATGTCAACAACTATCAGGTAGGCGCCTATTCCTAGAATGCACTCATGAAACAAACCACCAAAGGCTATAATTATAACGGGAAATTTTTTGTTTGTGCAAATGTGAATCTCAGTGCTCTCTGCCACAGCGAGTGAATGTCACTTCTAAGGAAATAAGCCATTTGTATTAAGTAATATGTTGCAAGAAATGTAGCATGTTTGGTACCGTTGGAAGTGGCCAGAATTATAGGCAGACAACCCCTGCTGCATTACAATAATGCACCGTCTTACAATGCATTGGTTGTTTGTGACTATTTGGCCAGAAATTCAACACATATCGCCCACACCGCCCTATTTATTGGATTTAGCTCCATTTGACATCTGGCTATTCGCGTAACTAAACAAAACTGCTCTCAGGACTTCGTCCTCCACCGAAGAGGTTCAAATCTTATCGAAGAAGGTTTTGAAGGTCATTCCGAAAATCGGCTGAAAGAACTGTCACTGGAAAAAACGTTATAATAAGTGAATTCTATGCGAAGGGGATGAAATAAATTTGAAAGAATAATAAGCCGTTTGTATTGTACTCGTATTTTATTTAAGAAGTCTTACTATAATACTTTCACTACAGTAGACAAACAAATTGCTGGTTAATAAAATGATAAACAATTTTATTTTTTACAGTGGCTTAGTTGCGTTTTAAATGAATGGACGTTACATCTGGTTATATGCAATATTGCGTTAGCAGAAAAACGATTACAGTTTTGTAGTGCGGAATAAAACTTATTTTTTATAAAGAATAAACTTTAATCAATTAACTCTTTTCCATTTTGTTCGATAACTTTCTGCAATCTTTCTGATAATTTCATGATTCCGTCCGTGCTCATAGAACTTGTTGGCTTTTATTAGCACAAAAGAGGTCATTAACATTATTGAGAGTTTTGCAGACTAAAGTTCTGGTAAAGCAAGGGCGGGTGCGAATGTGACTCTTCCAAGCTAATATTTAATAAATTATCACGAGCTACCGAAGACATGTGTGCTCTAGCGTTGTCATGATGGGACACGATTTTCTTACGAAATTCTGGACTTTTCTCTTCGATTGCTTCCTTCATTTTCATTAGTTGTTGACAGTAAATATCTGAATTTATCGTTTGGTTCCTTGGAAGGAGTTCAGAATACACGACACCTTTGCAATCTCACCTGACAACATAACCTTCTTTTGATGCAGTTTAGATTTCGATGTGGTTTGTGCTCGTTTATCACGCTTAGAACATCATCATTTTCGATATTAGTTGTTGTAGACGCTCCATTTTTCATCACCTGTGGTGGTTTGTTTCAAAAAAGGATCGATTTCATTGCGTTTGAGTTGCATATCGCAAAATGATTCATATTAAACTAATAATATCTATACGATTAACGATGGAAGCGGGTTATATTAGCGGCAGGAGGAAAAAACTGTTTATCTAAACTAGCTTAGATAGTTACACAAAATTGTCAAAATAACAGCTAAAATGTCTGTAATACACAACTTTGGCAGCTGCAAAGCTACGACAGCAATCCTGAAGAAGTTGTGTTTATTAATGCTTTCATGTTTTACCGCAGTAAATTTAGAGCAATGTTTTTACATTAAGTGATTTTCAATTATGTGTGATGCATTTAACCTCTCTATAATCTCTTGTACAGTCATATACGATTTAATTAGGACTTTGATTTGTTCATCGTCAACTTAAGTTGTCCCATCAGAACGTTGGTTACCTTCGAGTAAAAAATTTTCAGAATGGAACTCCTTAAGCCAATGTGTATTTTCTTAAGCAATCAACACCATAAATTCACATATCTCTTTGTGTGCCTCAACATCTTCCCTGCCATAATGGAAATAAAAAAGCAAAATACGCTGAAAATGTTGGTTTTTACACACCATGTTAAAATTGGTTTTCTCCTAAGAGGTGTAAACAAACATAAGCTCGATTTGGATCTAAAGTAAACGTAAAGAAGCAGTAACAGCCATCAAATGTAAAAACAAAACGCAGTCTACTTGTAAAGGCCAAAACTAGTTACTTGCCAAAAGTAAATTAGAGAAGAATCATTTGACATTTCTCTTTGAGGTTGCAAGCTTGTTATTGACGATTCCAGCAAATGAGAAGCGAGCATCGACTATAACAAACGTTGAGTATACGAACCATTAGCGTTCCACATGCAGTCGAAGATAAGGCCGTTATAAACAGCGTATTACCGCCGTTCAAGAAGTTCATTGTGGTGGGTCAAAGATTAGAAAGATAAACAGTTCCGGATCAACTATTGTTGGTATAGATACCCGAAGTTTCATGGAGCTACCAGTTACCACTACCTTTGAGTCTAACATTGAAGGAATATTGTAAAGAAGTTTGATGTCCAACGGCTACAAAAATCGAGCGTATAAAAACAATAACGATGTTGTCAGAAGAAAAAGCCAATAGATTCCAGCGTGTAATTTTTTATGTTTCACTCGACCACCACAGTGGTTCGTGTTCGAAAATTCTACTAGAATTTTAAATGAAAATGCGAAGGATACGAATTCCCAAGAGAAGAATGAAGAAATATGATAGAAACTACCAAAAACTCGGAAGGACTACTTCTGCGAACTTTCTAATAGATAGAATATATATACTATATACTTGTAAGGTATTTGTGCGAGCTTAAAACGTTCGCAAATTATTTCATTTCATTTCAAATGAAACCGAACCACTGTGTACTGTACGGGATTTCATTTCGGAAACGGATTGAACGTGAAGTAATTGATTATATTAATACTAAAGGGAGGGACAGGTAATCCAAAATGTTGAACAAAAATACTGAAAAAGTCGTAGCTTACTTTCTTGGGGAAAAACAAATTAATGTTTATACAGGGTGTCCCCTAATTCGTCAATGGTAATTTAGGAAATGATTCCTGGGCATATTCTAAAACAATATCGTTCCACAAAAAGGGTCTATCTCCAATGTTGATATCATTTATCCAGGATTTAAGAAGACCATTACTTTGGTGTACCCTGACCTATTTTAATGGAAATTGCTCTGTTAGTACTAGTGGTAGAAACTTCGTGTAGGACTTTATTATTAGAAGAATGACTAGCCTTTGTAACATCGTTTCAAGAAAGTTGATATCTTGTTTGAGTCTTAGATATCCAATTTCTAAGCCTGTTTCATTTTCATTGCCCATGCTAATTTTTGACTTTGAGATAATTTTACTACAGAAAGTGCCTAATTTATAATTTTTTTCTTATGAAAGTAACAATAGTAAAAAAACAAATCATCATCAAGTTTGCACCAAAATCCACAAATTTTATGATACTAGGGAAACTTACAGCAGATGAAATTAAAAAAAAAAAAGAGTTTTTTTGCTTTAAGTTCCAGAGGTTACGTATAGAAAATGGTTTTATGTGGTCGTGGATAATTTTTATTTCATGTGTGTACTAAAACAGTTATAATATGTGCTCAAAGTGTCCTCTTTGGTTTTGTATGCATGCTAGAGCCCGTTTTTGGATTTCAATGCGAATATTTATTGATGCTAACTGCTGCCTCACTTTTGATGCCGCTCCGAAAATACGCTCTTCCAATTAAATTAAAGTTGTTATTCTGGTTGAACAAACAAGTTCTTTCGTTCTTCCCGTTACAAAAAAGGTCAGGAGATCTTGCAGGCCAGTGATATTGTCCATTTCTTCCTATCGAACGTTACTGTAGACTTCATATAGCCAATTCTTAACCTCACGACCATCGTCGGCTGGAGCACCGACCTGTTGAAAATATGATGAAGCTAGTTGGATCTGTAGAATGTTCTCCAATAGTTCTGGCAAAGCATTTCGCAAAAACTCCAGATAGTTTGTAAAATTTAGCGTAGGTGGTAGTTTGAAGGGGCCTATTAACTTGTTTTCAAGTACACGTGCCCACATACTAGGTGGAGTGAAAACTAACCTCCTTGACCGCCAGAATGCGCTGCTACTGCAAAAAAGGTTATGGTGCTTTGAAGTCCGTTCATATTTAGGTAGACATGCCAAATTTCAGTGCGATACTGTCTTTAGTTTTGTTTTGACAGTTGATTGTCGTTGAAGTGTTTGGCATCATGTTGAGTAAAAAACGATTTTCGTTCTCTCATAAGACATTATTTTTTGAGAGGCAAAACGACGAAGGAAACAAAACAAAAGTTGGATAAATATTATGGGGCTAATGCTCCGTCAGATTACACCGTCAAATATTGGTTTCGAGAGTTTCGTGGTGGCCGCAACTCCAGTACCTATCAAGTCCGCAGCGGCAGGCCCTCCGATGCGGTTACAGAGGACAATGTCAAAAAAATACATGAAGTGGTGTTGGCTGACAGAGGACAATGTCAAAAAAATACATGAAGTGGTGTTGGCTGACCGGAAAGTGAAGGTGCGCGAGCTAGCAGATATCACAAAGATTAGTACTGAGCGCACACCCCATATTTTGGGCAATATTCTGCATATGAAAAAGTTATCCTGCCGCTGGGTGCCGCGCATGCTCACTCCTGACCAAAAACACGAACGCGAGAGCACTTCGAAAGAGTGTTTGGACTTGCTGATGCGGAATCGGGCGGACTTTTGGCGTCGATTGGTAACTGGATTTGGATCCCTCGGACTATTACCTCTTCCCAAACGACAAAGATGGCTCACCAATAAAAAATTTAGCTCACGCGAGGAAATCATCGACGCCACGGAGGAGTATTTTGCAGACCTTCCGGAAAATTACTTTTCGGACGGGATCAAGAAGTTGGAAAATAAGTGTATCAAACTAAAATGGGACTATATTGACAAAATTAAAAAAGCATTTAAAAAAAAAAATTTCACTCCATCTAGTATTGACGCTGAATTTGTTTTGAAATGACTTATTTCTCATAGTGCGTGGATTGCCCGCAGTTCATGTGTGAAGATTATGAAAATTTGTAATCCCATCTTTTGTAAATTGAGGTTCGTCCATCCAAACAATTCTGCTAATAAACTCGTTGTCTTCCAAGCTCCATTCCATCAACCAGTTAGAAAACTTAAGTCTCTTCTCAAAGTCATTGGGAAGCAGTTCTGTGTACAGGTGTATGGTGGAACGGATAAAGATTGTCTCCATGCAGTACATTAGAAATTTTATATCTGGAAATATTGAATTGCAAATCTAAGCGTCTGATGCTGGTTGATGGATTGATTGTAACAGCATCCAGTATTCTTCCATCAGCCGAAATCTTTCTAACTTGTGGAGCTCCCGCATTCGGTCGTGTATTTGAAACTGATCCCGTTTCTCGAAGCCTTCGATACGTATTTCCAAATACTCCTTTACTAGGAAGTCGTCAGTTAGGATAAGGTTCATGGTATCTTGGTTGCGCGCTAGTTGAACTTCCTTTGCACAGCCTATAAACGTAAATAAGGTCTCCTTAATCTTGGTTTGTAAGTGCAAACATTTGCAAATAGCATTTCTAAGCAACTCTAACTTTAGAACTTTAGCGTAAACAATTAAACTGATAAATTATTTTTTATATTTTGTGTGGTAAATTTTCGAAATAGGCCTTCAAATCCTAACCCTAACTCTTTCTGAGAAGTTTTAAGAAACAAGGTAAGGAAATGGGGGTTTTGACAAGTAATCAGATAAACGAGCACACTTTAAAACACTTTAAGAGCTATGCAAATTTAAAAAAATATTGGATAATTAGTAATTCTTGTAAAACCACTCTTAAGAATATTGTCAACTGTTGTGAGAAACATTGGTGAAAAATCATAAATTCTTTTTTATATCTGTTGCAGGTTTTTCCAAAGTATCATAAAATCTATGGGTTTTCATGCTAACTTGATGATGACTCAAACAAGATATCAACTTTATTTAAACGCATTTACAAAGGCTAGTATTTCTTCTAATAACAAAGTCCTACAGGAAGTTTCTACCATTAGCACTAACAGAGCAATTTCCGTTAACATGGGTCAGGGTACACCAAAGTAAGGCTTTTCTTAAGTCCTCGATAAATGACGTCAACATTGGAGATAGACCCTTACTGTAGAACGATTTTTTTATAGAATATACCCAGGAATCATTTCCAAAATTTTCATTGCCGAATTAGGGGACACCCTGTATAATTTAGGAGGGTGGTATATGTTATTTTATGTGATACAATCTGGAGATAAACTTTTACAACACTCAAAATCAAAAATTATTTTAGTAAAAATGAGTTAGGTTGGCACCATAAAATTTAAATTCCTAAATAATATTAAAAATATTTTAGTTAATTTAAAAGATATCGATGTTAGTATAAACTATTTGTGAAAGACGATATAATCTTTTGTTCTATTTTAGAATACAATTAAGTTAAGTGCTAAATGAATATGTTAAGTAGTAAATTTTGAGAAAAAACATGTAAAAAGATGGTTTATTTTCTATTTACCAGCTTCAATAAACATATTTCCACTTCCTTTCAAAGGTACGACTAAAACCTTTCCATCCATTTTGTACTTTCCATCCATTCTCATTTTGGGAATTAAAAATGTTGTTTCCCAGCTAAAATCCTTTTTGCTAACTCTAAAAAAATAAAAGGGGAAAATTTGTTAAGTAAATAGATATTGTTTATGTTTTTATATTCGTACTCACGAATACATGTGTGAATTTGGTATATTCTTCTTTTTTTTACTTAGTAAAATAATATTAAACATGCACATATAAATAGTTTTACTATATCAACGTAAAGCTTGATTCCCAATATCAATATAATATAATTTGCACTGTAAAGTTAGAAGTTTAAGCCACGTGCATAATATTTTCTACTGTCATTTTATAAGTTGGTACTTGTACACTCCATTCAATATAAATATTTACCAGAAAGTTTAATTTTCTAAATATGTAGCATTAAAATCGCTCCATGGAAGTTATATAACCTACATACATACAAATTATCATTGTTCTTACTTGCTCTCCTTGACAATTGTGTCTGCAAACCCTTTCACTGTAACATCTGTCAAGTTAGCCGAAATCGTTGCTACTTGATTATTGTCTTGTTTGTATATGACTTTCTTAATATTAAACGGATCAATAGAGCCAACGGTTTTTAACCCTGGTATACCTTAAATGTTATTCAAAAAAATTATCGTCAATAATGGAAAAAGCCATTTTATTATACTCTATGTACTCGTACATATTGTATATTATTTATTAGTACGTATCTACGTACGAGTATGTGTATATTGTTTTTTTATAAGTTCATTGCTTACCTTTGGCAAGTTGGGAGAACAGCTTTTGAATACTATTTGTTGAACATTTCGTGAATTCGGGCTCGTAAATTTTACAAGAAGGTAAGTATGCAGCTGATATGTAATGATAGAAAAATATAGAAAATATTTGTGAATAGATTTTGTAACGTGTGAATATATAGCAGGAAACTGTAGAATACTCATATTGCAGGATAGTGTATCTTGGCAAGTATAATAGATACGTTAAAAGATGTGGCGCGGTTTGAGCATACATCAAATGTTGAAATATATTTTTAGGATATGCGCACTTCAATTATTCGATGAGTAATGAAACAAGAAAATATTTTAAAATATTACGAGTAATCCATATAAATCGTACTGTTTATTGTAGTCATATATTGCAGCGGCAAACACAAAACTCAAACAAGTTGTCTATAGGTGGATGAGGAAAAATATTATGTGATCTTGGGTGAACTCCTAGTAAACCTTTTGCTGACAGGGTTTCTCTTGAAGAAACCTCCATAAGATCAACCTGAATTGGGTATGAATAAGGACAAGTTTCAGGAGATTTTATTTCTAAGATTTATTTAATGGCAGAAGAACATAGAAAACTACCATACATAATATATTTATGTAATTAATAGAATGCAATGGAATTTAAATTTGAAGCTGCATCAGCCTGACGATGTACAGAGCTGTAATTATCTAATTTTTCTTTTACTAACCGTTGAATTACGTATATGTTATGCGTATATTCACACCTAAGTTTCAAATTGTGGTGAAGCGTTTTATGAAGACACAAGCGTGGATATTTAAGAGTCTGCCAATGAACTCCTACTCTCACTTGGGCTTGGGAGCCTAGTACCCTTGACTGAATATAGAATGTACCCAACCTCTATGGGACGTCATTCGCGGTTGCATACGAAAGAGGGTGGGGGTGTGTTTGTACTAGGATACTTCTCCTTCATTGCGACGGCGACCACGACTCTAGTCAATTTTAACTAGTAAGTATACACCAACTTTTAGAGCTATTTTGATGCATTCGGAGCGTAAGTATAAATACCCTTCCATTGGGCCCCCGCCCAATTATCAAGGCTTCGCCCATCAATGACGTTGTCTAATAAAAAGCGGAGGCAGAGCATATTACTGGTCTTATCGTAAACATCTTCAGATGACGCCCCTGGAGGTTGCTACGATTTGACCAGTTACAAGTTGCGGCAGTCTTGTTGGCGGCAGGACCATCGGTAGTCCCTACCAGGACTTAAATCACGGTATCATGGGAGTCAGGAGCCCCCCGGATTTCGGTCCGGGCCTGACTTGTTAAGGTAGGCCCCGTTGTGGGAGCGTCATGGTGGCTGTGATTTAAACCCAAATCGCGGGTAGGGTCTTCCTGTTGGTTTGACCCATTGTGGAGTAGCAAATAAGTACTGGGTGCTGTGACCCTAAGAGCAGTAAGAGGTTTTAGATCGGCCTCGACCCATACCAAGGGTGGAACTTCTGCCTCCAATACAAGTTCTGCTTTGGTATTATACTATTAATGTAGGTAAGCGATAGCAAGGCGTATCCTTGCTCCCATGGATGTATGGGCATCCCGTAAACATAAGTCTACATGACAGGTGTTTTACGTTAAAAACCAGAGACTATAGCCTTCCATCGTTGTGTCTGGATCCTAGAATATCTCTATTCTCTATCGCTCTCATAACTTCAGCTACTAGCACTGGACCGTTTGACCGGACCTTTTGCCCAAGGCGCAAAAGCGGATGAACAACAACGGCAATTACATACTATGACGATTGCTACAAAGAAGGAAGACGACGTTATTTGCATACGAAATTGCTATTCAAGGTAGACGTAGTCAAAAAGTCTTAAGATTCCAGAATGTAAAGAAACGCCTCATAAAGATCCACATCAAGGCCAAATTCGGAATAAAAAGCCTACTTTGCCCCTAGAGAGAATAAAAAGACTAGTCGTACGACCTCCTACATCGAGAATAAGCTCAGTGCTATAAGAATGAAGAAAATTAGGATAAAAGATCTTATCGAAAGCCTAATTGAGGAAAATTTGGAATCACAAGATGTGGGTAGAATTTTTACTGAACGCGTTTCTCTCAAGCTCTCTTAAAATGCTAGCACACATACACAGACCGTAGAGCAACAATCCGAATGAGGTCGACGAGCCATTATGGAAGCTGCTTCTGATCTGCTCGGATTCAAAGCACTATCTCAGAGAAACTTCTGGTTTGATGACGAATTTAGGCAGGTATATTCAGCCAAACAATGGGCATATAATATAATATAGCTACGCTGCATCGAAAAATTAGTGCTGCTGAAAAGATGGAAGAATCAGAGGTCTCTTGGCTGGAAAAACAAAAAGCAGGAGAAGCGGGCGGTCGAAGAAATGGACAAATGTTATTGGAATAATGTTCAGAAGTTTAACCAGAGAATAAAAACAATATGTCGGGTTTACAAAGCCAGAATGCAAAGATGACCATGGATAACTAGTGGAGTCGCAGTCAGTGCTGAGAATATGGAAAGACTACTTCCGCAGACTATTTATTGACGATGATATTAAAAAAATTCCGCTGTCACCGTGGATAAAGACGACAGAAAACTCCGTTTCCTTGATCTAGACAAAGATTTTCCGTTGCGCCCCGTTGAATATGGCAAAACCATATGATTTGCTCAGCTTGAAGTTTGTTTACAATCGGTTTCTTAATGTGGGGATTTCTACGAAAGCGCGTATTTCTTATTTCATCACGTTTTATTTCCTTGAAATATTTCGTATTAAATTAATCTTCTCATTAATGACTTTTTAAACATCTATTGTACTAGTCTTTTACGAGCTTGACCTTGCAAAATAATTAGCGTGAGTGTTGAACAAATGAAAGTACAATACCAACACTACTCGTATAAAGTTCTGTCGGAAACGACAAAACATTAGAAGGAGGACACACGGCGGATGACGTTAAAATTATACCACGACACCACGTCTGAAAATGCTCTTCATCTAATTGACTTGCTGTAGGACGAAATTTCAGTAAAACTAGCAAATCTACATATAAAAAAATACTAGTAGCGAAACAAAGTGCTTAGGAAGCATTAGTGCTTTGAAGAAGAGCGACTCGCACGTTCTGAGACCAAAGGGCGAGCTTCAGCTTCTCCGAAGAAAACACAAACAGCATGTGAAGCGAGCGAGATCGAGAAAATAAAGTGATGCAACAAAAAGGTTCTGAAGTTTTACCGAAAGATAAAAACAACGCAAACAGAAACTTGTAGAAATAAAATTTATATAGTATATGCAGCCACAGATGGTGCTGAGGATATGGATAAACGATTTCCTTGTTAAACTACAGGGGCAAACCAAATTCTATTGTCAGGCAGTTCAAATCACTCAAACAAAAAAAAAATCTAAACTCAAATATAACAAGGTTGCTGGAGCAGACGGCCTATCTGCCGAACTATTAACGACAGCAGGAGACGACTTTATAGAGAATACACGAGTATGTACACCAAGATTTTGTTGGATGAATGTATGACTTATAAGTGGAAACACAGCATCGTCCACAATTGATCAAATATTCATTTATTTATTTATTCAGATAATAATGTAAACGCAAAAAGTCCCGAAAGATACATACCACCTTTTTTATATATGTATATATGTATTGTAGGGCGGGTCAATAAGTCCGCTTTTGAATTTCTGACCTCTTTACTGAAACAGCAACACTGCTCCTGTCAACAGGCATCTGTCAGTTGACTCCTGTCAAAATTTAAACTTGCTGCGTCAGTTAGTTTGTGTTTGACAGCTATTTTTATCAGACTACTCACTAATTTGAGGAGAAAATGGAAAAAAGTGAATTTCGTGTGCTTATTAAGCATTATTTCTTGCGAAAAAAAATCATTACCGAGACCAAGGCTAAGCTTGATAAATACTATGTGGATTCTGCACCATCGATTTCAATGGTAAAAAAGTGGTTTACTGAATTTCGTTGTGGCCGTACAAGCACTGAAGATGCCGAACGTCCTGGACGCCCAGTTGAGGTCTCTACACCCGAAACAATCGAAAAAATTCACGATATGGTGTTGGGCGACCGAAGATTGAAAGTGCGAGAGATTGTGGAAGCCGTAGGAATCTCGCATGGCTCAGTGGTTTCAATTTTGAATGATCACTTGGGCATGAGAAAGCTTTCCGCAAGATGGGTGCCGCGTTTGCTCACAGTCGACCACAAACGCAATCGTGTAACAACTTCACAGGAAGGTTTGGCGTTGTTTAATCGCAATATGGAGGAGTTTTTGCGCCGTTTTGTAACCGTGGACGAAACATGGATCCATCACAACACACCAGAGAACAAACAACAGTCAAAACAGTGGGTTTCTAAGGGTGAATCGGCGCCAAAGAAGGCCAAGGTGGGTTTGTCAGCCAATAAAGTTATGGCGACTGTTTTTTGGGATGCACGCGGGATAATCCACATTGACTACCTTCAAAAGGGAAGAACAATCAATGAGGAATATTATGCCAACTTATTGGACCGATTCAATGACGATTTGAAAAAAAAACGACCTCATTTGGCCAAGAAAAAAGTTCTTTTCCATCAAGACAATGCAAGGGTGCACACATGTGCAGTTGCAATGGCAAAAATCCATGAATTGGGCTATGAATTGCTCCCTCATCCACCCTATTCTCCAGATTTGGCTCCGAGCGACTACTTCTTGTTCCCAAACCTGAGGAAATGGCTTGGTGGAAAAAGATTTGACTCCAATGATGAAGTCATCTCGCAAACAAAGGCCTATTTTGAGGACCTCGAAAAATCATTTTTTTTGGAAGGGATAAAAAAATTGGAGAAGCGTTGGACAAAGTGTATAGAGCTCAAGGGAGACTACGTTGAAAAATAAAATGATTTTTTTATCAAAAAATCTGTGTTTTAATCCAAAAGTCACGGACTTATTGACCCGACCTCGTACGTCAAGTTTTCTGATCTCTGTCAAACCCGTCAGATGTGGGTGGCAGTGGCTTAAGTGGTAGTGGACTGGCTTCCAAATCGGAAGGTTCGGTGTTCGAATCCCAGCCTCGCCCGAAAGACATATAGTTGACTAGAAATCAACATCAAGCCAACTTCCACTAAGAATTTAGTCTCCCCATTAAATATTGGATGCCACCCATGGAGCGAAGTAACCACTGAGCCTAAACAATTTACTTTCTCTCTCTATCAAATTTTCCGAAAAACTTAACACATGCTGAGGCATTATAAGTGTATTCATACCCACTTGAGAGTTAAGTTCTTCACAAAAAAAAAAATGTTCGGAAGCAATCTCACCGAGACCTTTACTTTAATAAAATTTTTGCATACAACAATGTGATGCACATGTGGTGAACGTTGGTGAAGGCTGATAAAAATTTTCTTAAACGCAAACCTCTTTGAGCATTTTTGATCGCTTTAGAAGAAGTATTGATAGAAATCAATTTTTGTGTTTGTCCAAAAATTTGTTTTGAGATTTTTCTATTCATTATGCTCCAAAATAAAGGAAAAATACCCATTTTCCATATAAAGTTTGCTTTTGTTGTAGTTATGATAATAATAAGTTTTTTTGAGTTATCATAAAAATATTAAATAGTTCTGGGATATTTAAAAATACCGCGAAAAGATAAAGGGGTCGTAACTTTCACACAGCATCTACAGATGTTACTTAAATGGTAAACAATAATATCAACTATTTTATAGAAGACTCAAAGAGGTTAAAATGTAGTCTAGAAAGTGTAAATATGATGATGATGTGTTTTTTCTTAGAGGTTTGCTTTTTAATCTGGCTACACTGTTTCTACAGATTGTCTACTTGATAGTTGAAAGTCTATTTGTGGTTAGTTTTGCCATTTTAAGATGAATAGATTAACGCCAGAACAGCGAGTGCAAATTGTGCAAACTTATTTCGAAAACCATGGTTCGGTTCGCCAGACTTATCGTGCACTACGTCCATTTTATATTTCCGAGCAAGTTATTCGGAACACGATGGATCGTTCTCGCACCACGTACACTCCAGGGGATAATACGCATCCCCAAAGACGACTAACAGAACAGAAGAAGTTATTGCCGTTGTGGAGCGCAGTGTTGAGGAGAATGAGAATGAGCCGACTCGCCGTCGTGCACTACAATTGGAGCTACATATGCCCATCCACTTTGTGGAAGATTTTACGGAAAGAAATTGGCTTAAAAACTTATAAGATCTAGCTTGTGCAAGAGTTGAAACCGCGTGACCATTATACGCGTCGTAGGTTCGATGAATGGGCTGAAAAAACGCAAAATTTTGCTCTCCGATGAGGCCCATTTTTGGTTAAATGGATATGTAAACAAGCAAAATTACCGAATTTGGAGTGCAAAAAATCCAGAAGCCATTGTCGAGACGCCCTTACAACCATTCAAACTCACTGTTGGGTGTGCTTTATGGGCTGGTGGAATCATCGGCCCGTATTTCTTTAAGGACGATTCCGGCCAAAATGTTACCGTCAATGGAGAGCGCTATAGAAATATGATTTTTGACTTCTTCGTTCCACAGTTGAGTGACAGAGCTTGGGTTTCAACAAGATGGCGCAACATTACACACGGGGCGCGACACTATTAATTTATTGCAGGAAGCATTTGCTGAGCGCATAATCTCGCGTAATGGGGTATGTGAATTCACTAGTCTATGCCGATAAACAAGAGACGTTGGACGATTTGGAAGCCAACATTCGCCGTGTTATTGCTGATATACAGCCCCAGTTGGTCAATAAATTTGTCGAAAATTGTACTTCACGATTGCGCTTCATTCGAGCAAGCCGTGGCGCGTGTACGCCCGATATTATACATAAATACTAATGGCATAAAGTTATCTATTAAATAAATATCATAGACATTAACATTAGCTTTAAGTGTTTAATTTCATATTGAAATTGTATACCTCTAAAAAAAACACCCTTTATAGTGCTGTACCATCTTGATCAAAAAGTCCCCGGGGAACACCACCGTGTTGCGCTCCCATTATTCCGATTTGAATTCTGTTTATTTTGTTAAGTTGATAAATCTGTTGTTGATATTCCCTCTAAATCTTAGCGTCATAGCTTCATATTTGCAAAAGTTACGTAGCCAAGAGTACATCTATCTCTGTGTGTGTTTGCGATTTTTTACAATTTTAGAAATGGATTTAAATTTGCAACAACGAGCTTGTATTAAATTCTGCGTAAAAAACGGATTTACGGATTCAATGGTGCTCGTTGGAAATCTTGGAAAAGTGTTTCGGCAACGATTCTCTAAAGAAAACGGTCGTTTGCCAGTGGCACGAGCGGTTCAAAAGTGGTCGTGAGCCAATCAAAGATGATGAACGCAGTGGCAGACCGTCGACATCGAAAGCCGAAGAAATCATTGATGAAGTAAAAGAAATGTTGGTCAATAACCGCAAATTAACCATCAGAGAGATAGCGGAGGACTTGAATATTGCCTATGAATGCAGCCAAGACATTTTGTTTAGTGATTTGGGTTTCCGTCGTGTAGCAGCAAAGTTGGTGCCAAAAGACCTCAATTCCATGCAAAAAAGAGACTGTGTTGACGTCGCAAAAGAGATGATTTGCGAGGCTGAATCCGATCCCACATTCATCAAAAGGATCATTACTGGAGACGAGACGTGGGTTTATGAGTACGACGTGTTGGCGGTCACGTCGTTTTCAGTCAAAAAAGAAGGCATTACAACGGTGTAGTGCGGCATGAATTTTTGCCAGAAAGCCAGACAGTAAACAAAGAGTATTATTTGGGCGTTATGAGACGTTTGCGTGAAGCAATCCGCCGAAAGAGACCAGAATTGTGGGCAGAAAACTCGTGGATTTTGCACCATGACAACATACCGTCGCACAATGCCATCATTATTCGTAATTTTTTGACGAAAAATGCAACAAATACCATCCAACAGCCACCGAATTCACCTGATTTGGCTCCATGTGACCTCTTTCTTTTCAATCGAGTTAAAAAAGCACTACGGGGAACGCGTTTCAGCAGCCGAGAGGAAGTAATGGAAAAATCGCAGGAAGCACTGATGTACATACCGAAAACCGAATATAAAAAATGTTTCGCGGATTGGATCAAGTGCTGGCATAAGTGTGTTGCAGTCGATGGGGATTACCCTGAAGGGGACAATATAGATTTAGATGAATAAACTTTATTTGCAATTTTCTGAATACATTCCGGGAACTTTATTAGTAGTAATTATAAAAGTACTAGATATAAAAGACGTAAAGGCAAAAATCGAATATCCTGCACCAATCTCACATAGCCTACAACTTCCAGTACCTGATTACTGTTAGACAATTTTAAAACTATGGTTTGAAGAATATTTATGAAAGTACATATGCTACATGCTCAATCAGATAAATTTGAAAATAGCACAGGGGCGTACTCGGAAAAACAAGGAGAACTTTTTATTATTAGGTATTATGCCGGAAATATCATGTTCTCACTTTTTTGACTTTCCCATTCCTAGTTATAAACAAAAATATTGGACAATTACTACTGTAACAGGAAATAATAATTTAAATTGGAAATATCGGCATTGTTAAATAAATCCAACAAATCCAGAGGGCAGAGAAAAGAATACAAAAAAAAGAACATACACGTATATTGCAAATTGAAATAAGAAAAGAGGAAAATTATAAGAGAAAAAGAATAAGCAGAAAATAATAAATTTATTAGAAAAATGAGAATCTTCACATGACAGGGACAAACTTCTTCTTATTAATACAACAAAGCGCAAATTAGTACTTGTTAGTTATTTTTTTTTAATTAAGTTGTTTAATAATTAAATGTTTTCGTATATAAAATGGTCCAAATAACATTAGTACTCGTATTTACTTAGGTACGCGGATGTTATGCTGTGCAAATTCACCTGTAGAACGGTTGCAGTCTTAAAAAAACAATAACAATTGTCTACAATCATTCGTTATTGAGGCACAACAATACTCTGCCTATGCACAAGTTTTCAAGGCAAACATATAGTAAAACACCTCCAATTAAAAAGACTCAAGAAAACTGATTCACGCGAATAATTATTGTTAGACGAACACTTAATAGAACATATACTTTATACGACTCATTTTAAGTGGTACTAAAGAAAACATAAGTACATACATACCAATATCCGATGTTAACTTGTACATATGCGTACTGGATCATAGGATTTCAGACCGTACTTTCGAGATTTTGCTACTTACTTTTATTGATTTGAGCTTTAAACTATGACTAACCACTTAGCTCTTATACTATAATATTCACAATGAAAAACGTATTTTTACATTCCGCTTATTTTGTTAAATGTGTATGTATGCTCGTACACTTGGGGTTGAAGGTTCTATTAGCATTTACAACTAATGAGAAACAGTACTTAAAACCATAAGAATACGTAATAAAAAGTAATGCATAAGAAGTTTGAAATTAAGTTTTTATACGGCGCTCTTTTTTTTCATTTGAATAGTTCTATCTGATTGGCATAACTCAAACACAAAATTGCATATGTAGAATCTTAGTTGTACTCATAATTGTTAAATTGTATACTCACGTGGTTCCTTTAAAAAATTTTCCGCGGATGAAAAGGATATATAAATTGCAATGACAGTGATTATTTTGTATTCCATACTTTTCACTTTCTTTTCGTTTTTTCCTTTGGACCGTGTTTAGCTAAAGTTTAAAGACAAATAAGATGAACAGCAACATTTGCACCTATTTATTATTTTCCAACTTGAATAATCAAGCTGGTTTTAGAATTACCTATTCGATTTCATACAACCATGAAACATGTAAATATTTGATATTACTTTGAGGGTTAGTTTTAATAAGTGATATGACTAGTGTACGTATATGCTAAGTTAAATCAGCCATAAGAAGCACAATTATTTCCCTCTGTACAGCAAGGCTATTATGTCTATATACTCGTATGTTATTCATATGTAACTTATAAGGGAGTGAATATTTTTTTTTAAATAATTTAATTTAAGTGTAAATATTAACCGTTGTATTTTTATGTCGGATTATTATTTTAAGATGGTTTTATCATTGAGAAAAACACAAAGCGAATTTAAAAGAATTCAATTTTATTAAATATTAGTGACGAATTTAAAATATACTATAAAAATAAACACTTGGAATTTAACACTACGATTTCACATAAAATTCACTTTCCTACTCGACTACTCTCTGTATTTCGCTATGCTTGTCATTCTCTTATCTTTCGTCCTTTTTGTTCGTTCGTCTATGCTTAATGGTAAGGGTGCGTTAGTATAGTTAGTTGGTTGGTTTGTTTCGGCCCTCCTGACCGTTTATTCGTCTCGGATAATATCATTTGTCCAGGCCTTCATCCCGTCAGCAGCGGTAATAGTACATCGCGGACCTTCATAGTACCCAACTTTCTCAGCTTCGTAACGACTATTGGCATTGACTTTTGTTACCTTATAGAGTCCCAAATATTTCGATTTAAGTTTAAGTCCTGGACCAAACTCAGTCCTTTTGACAGCTACTAGCTCGTTGATGCGATACTATGCTGCTGCTTTTCGCCGGTTTTCCTCTTGAATTCGAATCATGTTCCCCTTGGCTTCGTCTCATAATTTCTGGCGCTCTTCCTCGAGCTGTTGGACAACTTCTCATTCGAGTGGTTCCTTTATCTCTGATAGTGCATTGATGTGCATTTCAATACCAGTCATGAGTTTGAATGGTGTTTGTTTCATGCTCCTCGTTGCTGTACCGTTGAGAATCTGCTGAGCTTTGTCTACTTGCTCGTACCAACACTTTGGGTCCTCCAACGACATCTTTGTTAACAATGGTATGAGCGTTCTGTTGACTCGTTTCACTTGTCCATTGCCCCTTGGTATGCCCATTGTTATCAACAAATGTGTAATACCTTGCATCTTGCAGTATTCCTCAAAAGCATTTGCTGTGAACGCTGTTCCTCGATCAGAAATTATACACCTTTGGTTGCCGAATATTGCTGCTTGTTGTGTAAGTTCTTCAATAACTTCTTGACTAGTTGTACTCTTGGTGGGATACAACCAAACAAACTTAGTAAATCTGTCTATCACTACCAGTATGTGATTATACAATTTCTTTGCATCTTCCATGGGGCCTATGTGGTTAATATGATAGGTTTGTAGAGGTTTATCTGATTTGTCAATGGGTGATAGCAATCCTTCTTGCTTTCCAGCTTTTGGCTTCACATTTGTCCCAAGCTGTCTTCTGTTTTCTTTGCTGCGAAGTGGCCATTCCTGTGTATCAAGCGAATTACATCATCTTCGATTTCCGATGGCACCACTAGAAGATCTTTTCCTGGGTTTTGGTACAGAACACCTGCTTTAAGGCAGTAATCTTTAAGCCTTTGTCCATTCATCCTCACTTTGTGTCTTCTTTATTTTTTGGAGAGTCGTATCTCCGAACATACATACAGCAAGAAGTAAATTTTTCGCCTCAAGAATCTGCACCTGCTCCAATTCACTCTAAGTCGATTTTTTCTTATTATTTCAAGTACACGTTCCAATCTTACCACAACTTCATCATAATCATCAGCTGATATAATTACGTCATCTACGTAAACTTGAACTATGCCTTTGTTGATAAATGGTTTCAGTACGGTCATGATGAACTTCGTGAAAACAGCTGGCGAATTACACAATCCAAAAGGAACTTTCAAAAATTCAAATTGTCCGTTGTGCGTTGTAAACGATGTGTACTTTCTAGACTCTGGTTCTACTGGCACATGGAAAAAACCATTCACTAAATCCAGCGTAGTGAAAACTAATGCACTTTGTAATTTCTCTACTACGTCGTCTATAAAAGGAAGAGAAAAATGATCTTTCACCATTTTTGCGTTGAATCTTCGAAAATTGCAACACATCCTTTTTCCTCCATTCTTCTTGGATACCAAAACAAATGGTGAAGCAAACTCCGAATTACTTTCCGTAATTATTCCCTTCTTTTTCTATTCCGTGATTTGTTTCTCGATCTCTTCTTTCTCCGATGGTGATGTTCTTCGGGTCTTTTGATAGAGCGGCGTCTCGTCCTTCAAAATAATTTTCATCTCAACTGGTGATCGCACATCTTCTTGTGCATTATACTCTGCTATAAAAGACTGGATTTTCTTTTGGTACTTCTGTTGTAGGTAGCTCAATTCTACTTCAGCATCATCTGCAACCGAAGTGCACAAAGATACGAATTCACCTCTCAATTCCTCGATGCCATCAACATTCCTCACTACTGATCCTCTCTTGTATGATCCACGCGTTGTGATACCTTCCTTCATCCTTCCCATGATCCTAGACACAGTTTCCTCCTGAATGCCGCATCGCTCACCAGCTTCACTAGTTTTCTCTGTTCTCGCAACTTCGTCAGGATCATCCGCTTTTTTTTTTCATCTTCTCTCCAGAATTTGTAGTACCATCCGTTTCACCTCCTCGTGCTTGAACCACTTCCTTCTCACGACATCCGAACTGGAATTCATTATCCTTTATTGTCACAGATGCCCGTTTTATTACGTCGTTACCAATCTTCCTATACCAGCCAAAATAGTTATTTCCCGTATAATTTCTATATGTGGAAATTCAATTAATACTTCCTGTCTCAATAAAGAGATTTCGCAACCCGTATCTACTAAAGCAGTTAATTATCTGCCTTCTTCTACTTCTTCCTTCATCAAGTAGCCGGCTCTACCACCAAGATGTACACCTACCTTCGCCTCGTCTTTTACTTGTCTTTTGCTGCACTCAAAAGATTTGTGTCCCGACTCGCCGCACTTGAAACATTTGACGACTTTATCCCTTGATGGGCATAAATTCATCAAGTGTCTAAATTCGCCACAGCTAAAGCATTTGCGCTCCTCTTCTTTTTTGACCATCAATTCTATTCTGGTTGTTGACGCTGCCGATGAAGATCATGTAGGCTGTTCCGCTGCTTGGGATCTGATTCTCTCATATACTTTAAGTTTAGCCTTCAACTCATTAATCGTTTGCGCCTCATAGAGAACCGCTTTGTTGATCTTTTCATCCCTCAGCCCCGCTATAAAATATTCTATTACCGATGTTTTGTCGACATAAATTGGTTTCGCAATTTCAATTAACTTGTAAAGACATTCTTTCAAAGTTTCTTCCGGCTGCTTCCGTCTTGCCTTAAGTTGTCGATGGACTTCCGCCGAACTAACCGCTTCTGAGAATTCATCTTTCAGTGCAATCTTCAACGACTTCGAAGATATGATATTTTTCTCTCCCTGCACAAAAAGTTTAGCTGCTCCCACAATCATTTTCCGACCATACACAGTTCATTCCATTTAACTATATCGCAGATTGACTCGAACTCTTCGATCCAGGAATTAATATTTTGAAATGTTTCCCCCGAGAATTGTGCAATTGTGTCCTCGATGTCCCTGAACCGAAATGCGCTTGGTGGCCCATTTCCAGTTCAAACACCCGTTGCTTCACCACATTCATTGATGCCACCACCTCTGCCTGCATGCTCAGACATGCATTCGTTATCGGTATCAACCGAAATATCATCGCCTGCGTAATGTCCGTAATGTCTCAAAAGTCTATCCTGCAAATTTTTTTTTTTGCCAGTACTGACCAGCCCTTACACTTTTGATTTTGCATTCATATCGGCTACATTTAATAATCTAATTTGCTCTGCATCCATGCTGTCGTTACAAATTAATTATATCCATGTACCTAAGCATACAAAAACAAAGTAATTGAAAGTTGTTAAAATAGACTACGAATATAATCTCAAATTGTGTGAAAAAGAAAAAAAAAACTTTAAAAAGCAGTATGTGTGTCCTTGAATATATGTATCACAAAAATAAAAATTAATAGAACACAAAATTGAAAATTTATCTGTTAGGCGCCCTTCCAGCAAACAACAGTATCTGCGATTCGCTTCACCCAGGCGCATAGACTAACTACACGTAGATATCAAACTTTCCAGATATTGGCAAATCAAAACCGGTTTACTGCTGATCGCCCCTATCCGCGCGAAGCTGTCCATGAATACGTGAGAATTGTCAACAGTGTCAAAATTCGAAAAGTTTTAGGAGTGACGTCACCCATATAAAAATGACGTGGTGAATTTCGATTTTACATTTTCTTGTGAGTAAGTAAAAACGTTTTATTCACATTCAACATTTGGAGTACAATCTCCAACAAAAACTCGTATATTGGTTTTTAATGTTTTTAATGTATATCTTGTTTTCCCTTTTAAAATAAAAATAACAATGTAAAAATTATTGTCAATCTCGTAGACGGATATAGGCCACACTAAGATAGACTTATCATATATTGAATTGAATGTAATGAATTTAAATTGAAAATAAAAGTCATATTAAACTAAATACTACTTAATGCCTTTTTCTCGATTTTGGTTTAATTTTTTTTATTCCATAAATGGAATAAATATAATGAAATAGTTTTTTCTGTCTTGGATTATGCAATTCCACACCACGTTTGAGGTATGCATAGCGGTGCGTTAACCGATTTTTTTTTACTGGGTGTTCGGTTTCCCCTGAAGAATAAAAAAAAGATTTAAGCTAAAAAGATTACATAAAAAAGAATGTTTTATTTTTTTTTGGAAATCAAGTGGTATTGTGTGTAATATACATATGTATGCATGTGATTAGCCAATAAAACTTCTATTCTTTTATGAGAACAACTTTTGAGTGTCTACTGCCATGAATTAGACGTGCCAAATCACTTAAAAAGGCTTCAGCGAGTTCACGTCTTTTTTTTGTTGCTCTGGTGGTGGTGTTCTAGGTTCAGGATCTGTGCTTTCAGGCTGTTCAACAAGCAGTGGTTCACATCATTGGACCTAAATACAATCTATTCTAGATGATTGTATTATTTCGTAATCATCATCCTCTGATTTGTCATTGTCATCATCTTCGCTTCAGTTAAGTGATGCGCCTGGTTCCTCTTAATTTTGTAAAAAATATTCTTGCTATGCAAAATACAAACTTACCTGGCTTCCTCACATCCTGGACGATACAAATGGATGTAGGTCTTGCATCCTAAACGGCATTTCTTGGTTTTTTTCATTTTATAGCTCTATAAGATAAAAGCGAATTAGTTTTATTAAATTAAAACAATAGATTTTTTTTTTACTTACATGTTTGCTCCTTCTTCAATAAAATATTGACATTTGTTCATTTCACCACGGTATGGGTAAGTTTTTCGCTTCACCATGAATGCTTTCATCAGGAGAGCATGTTCCGAAAAAATGTAAATTACAATTCATGAATAAATTGGATTATTAGATTAGATGGAAAATACATATATGTATTATAATTCGATTATTGTATTAACTTTTCATACGAAGTAATAGATAAGGATTAATGATTATTTTGACTGTTAATTTGTGAAAATATAACTTTACACAAGCCTTTTGCAAAATTGAATTTAAAATATTGGTAATAACAACAAAGAAAACAATAAACAAAATTAGTGTTTTATCAGCCCATTTGGTACAACGGAGGATTCACCAATTATTTTTTGAAAAAATATGGGTGTGACTGGACAATTTAGCTTATATTTAATATATTACTAATGTAAAATTTTCCAATTCATTGCTCAGGTTTTGCATCCAAAAATTTCAAAGAATAAAAAAAAATCCATGTAAACACAACCTTTCACAAATATCACATTGTAATGCTAAAATTTGGCGGGATTGTCGGGAATGTGAAAGAAAGCAGTGGCTTATCGAAAGCAGCGGCCTATCGAAAGCAGTATACATAGTATGTAGATGGACACAACGAACTGAGTATAAATCCTATACCGCTAGAAGGAAACTTTTCGACAGCGAAGCAAATAAAAAAAGAAAAGACTTTGCTGATGAATACAAAAACAAAGGATTTGTCTTCTAGGATTTTTTCAGAAGAGTCAAAATTTAACATTTTTGAATCGAATCGGTCTTCGAAAGCATGAAGGCAACCAAATGAAACTTTGAGTCCAAAAACACAAGGAAAAAAGTAAAGCACGGATATGGTGGTTGTGTGATATGGGGCCAAATGTCCTTTTTTGGGATTGGTAATTTAGTCATAGTCATTGAGATCATGACAAGAGAAGTATACTAAAACATTTAGCAGGAAAAAAAGTACATAAACAATGCTTATCCCTCACTTGCTAGTAACACCACCACAACGCCCTGATCTTAACCACCTCTCTTGGGAATGTCTTTGGAATCATTTAAAGAAGAGCTTACGAAAACATGTCATTACACCAAAGTCTCAGTTAAAAGCATTATTTTTAGCGGAATTATCTGGAAATATCTGGAAAAGTTAACACATTCCGTGCCAGACCGCCTTAAAGATGTTAAAAACATTAAAGGATACTCAACAAAGTAGTTGAGTCTTTTTTTTTCGCAAAATTAAAGTATAAACTAACACTTTTCATTAAGGGTATCATACTTTAGCTGTGCTCGTTTCACATGCAGCGGAACATTTTTATTTCTATATTTTTTTTTGAACGAAATATTAATGTTTTTGTTTCTGCCTCTAAGAAAGTACAAATAAACATTTATCACTTGCAAATAAACAGATCTGTTGAAAACAATTATAAACATAATTCCCTTCGACAAAACCAAATTAAGTTGGGATATCAAGAGTTTTGCTGCACATTGTACGAGTATGTTGGCTATTCTGGGAATTTTTTAAGCAAATTAAATTACTCCTTTTGTACTTTATAATGTGCGAAAAAAAAACATTCTCGAAATATTTTGGAAAACCAATATTTTCCTAAAAAAACTAAAAAATTATCGAAAATGTTAATTCTACTTATCAGTATTATTTAATTAATTTATTTACTTAACACATGTCAAACTAAAAGAACAACAAGGAAATTGATTTTAAAAGTGCCAATAATTAACAATCCTTTTCAGTGATGTCCAGAGTACAGAGTTTGTGCCTGAACATGCAAAATGCTTATACAATTGACTTTCAATACAAGCTTAAGCTTGATTTCAGAATTGTAATAGTTTCCATTCATTCACATCTTAAAATGTGATTCTTAGATCCTTTTTTAATTTTATTCTGAAGCTATCCCCTTTTGTACACTGGAAACAAAAAAAGGAGGTTTTTTCATATATTCTATTATCTTCACTTTTTCACCACGTTAAATTAAATATTCTCCAGCGTAAAATAGTTTTCCTTTTATTTTTGCGCTTATTACATATCCATATATACCTAGTGAACATTACGTGAAATTTGTTGTCATTTTAGCCATTCTGACAGGTTATAAAAATGGAGAACGTGTTGGTGATTCACTTACAGTGAGTCTGTGCGAAAGTCAAGGGTTTGCAAAAGTATTAGTAGAGTTTGATATCTAGGTATAGTTAGTCTATGTCCAGACGGCGTCATCAGTTTCTTCGAGTTCTGCCTGCTGCTTATCTCCCTGCTATACTCTTCTCGCTGTATACCTCTCCAGGTAGATGGTGCGATCTTTCCACGAAATTCCTGTGCTTTTATGATGTTTATATACGTATATATATTTATACGATGATGCGTATGTTTGTACGATGATGCGTACGTACTCAATATCTCGGCTGAGCCCCCAAATTTCTAGGATTATTATTTTACGTTGGTTTTAACATTGAGAAAAACACAACGCGAATTTAAAAGAATTCAATTTTATTAAATATTAGTGACGAATTTAAAATATACTATAAAAATAAATATTTGGAATTTAACACAACGATTTCACATGAACTTCATTTTCCTACTCGACAGCTTGGTTGCGTCTGCCTATCTACTCTCTGTACTCGTATTTCGCTATGCTTGTCATTCTCTTATCTTTCGTCCTTTTTTCGTTCTTTCGTTTGTTCGTCTATTCTTATTGGCAAGGGTGCGTTCATATAGTCATGTGATCTGTTTACATCCTACATTTATAATGAGTGATGCGCCTGAATTTAACACGAAGAAGACAATGTTTAAAAAACCAGTGCTTGCCCAGTAAGTGCTAAGTGGTCAAACGGAGTAAGACTTCACGGCAATACCATATATAGTATTTAAAAACATTCCCAATATTTAAGCATTTTTCTACATTTTACGAAAATTTTAGCACAATATTAATTTAAGCTTATTTATTGGATATTCCCTATATTGGATAGTAGTGCTTTCAAAATTAAGCCACATTTGTTCACTTCTTTTTCTATTGCATATGAATTCTAAGAAAAAAATCGTTCTACAGTAAGAGTCTATCTGCAATGTCGACATCATTTATCGATGATTTAAGAAAGCAACTGTAGCCTTAGCGTAAAAAATTAAACTGATGGATTAATTTTTTTTTCTAATGTTTTATACCATTTTTGTAAGGTATATTGTCCAAATAGGCCTTCATACCCTAAACCTAACTCTTCTGAGAACTTTTAAGGAACAGGGAAAGGATATGAGCGTTTTGACAGGAAGTCAAATAAAAGAGCACACTTTAAAACTCTTTAATAGCTATGCAATTTTATAAACGAGTATGTATTGTCAACTGTTGTTAGAAACGTTGGTAAAAAACCATAAATTCCTTTTTTTACCTGTTACAGATTTTTCCAAGTATCAAAATCTGTGGGTTTTTCTGCATATTCATTGAAGATTTTTTTTTATTATTGTTACTTTCATAAGAAAAAAATAGTAAAACGTTATGTTAATTAGACATTTTCTGGAGAAAAGTGACCTCGAAGTCGAAAATTAGCACGGGCAAATGAAAACGGAACAGGCTTAGAAATTGGATATCTAAAGATAAAGGCTGGTATTTCTTCTAAAAATAAAGTCCTACACTAAGATTTTACCATTTGTACTAACAGAACAATTTACGTTAACATGGGTCAGGGTACACCAAAGTAATCCTTTTCTTAAATCCTCGATAAATGATGTCAACATTGAAGATAGACCCTTACTGTAGAACGATTTTTTTCTTAGAATGTGCCCAGGAATCATTTTCCAAATTATCGTCAACAAATTAGGGGACACCCTGTATATTTAATGTCCAAAGGAGAACATAATAGGCTTTTACGTAAATACATATGTTAGGATATTAGAATTACGGCATCTTGCAGAAGGTTTAGCCTACGAGTATATTACTAAAAAATAGTTCATGGTTGAAAATAATGTTGATGGAACAATTAATCATTTTAGACAAATTTAAATAAATGAACACTAACTTTTCGAACCGGTATTTTATTACTATAGATCACAACTTCATTAACGCTCCAACTCGTGAGAGATCCAATCTTAGGTACTACAGTATTAGAGCACCAATTTTTTGGTGCACGGTGAAGCACTTTCGTATCATTGGTAGATAATGATAATGTTGTGCCTGTGCTTTCTTGCTAATTCACCGCATAGAATTTGTAGTTCTTTGCTCTCTCCCATTAACCATCGATTCAGACTTGATGGATCCTTGGTCTCAGTATACCAACGTATTGCAAATATTTAAGGGGACCATATTAATTTTTTTGTTACTTTCTTTAGATTTGGAATAGTTATTGGACTTGGATTTGATTTTATTAAATTGTAATTCATATGTATAAATACAAATTAGAGAGAGATTTTGACGACAGCATAGGAAACAATTTGAATATTATAATATTTACCAAATGATACATATACATATATGTATATAGTAATAGCTCTTAATGCAAACAACAAGCACTCAAAAAATTGGGGAAAGGGACTTTGAATTATTTATTATGAAGGGGATAGATGCATATATTCCAATATTAAAATACTACGTTACGCAGTGGGTAGGTTCACCATCTACTACACATTACGCCCTCGTAAACTCGGTTATCACCAAAAAGTATAGTAAGTAATCTACTTTCCGACATCAGCATACCGCGGGCAATTTAAAACCTCAGAAACAGTCGTAGGTTCACTCTCACTGTGCACAAAATTGTAATATGAACAACACAGTGAATAGGAAATATGATGTTAGGAAATGCCTGGTCCATCCGGGCTGTCGCGCCAACAATTTATTTTATTTTCATTTTTTTAACATAGAATTCTTTGGTTAAATGAATGTACAATACAAAAATGGACAAAATAAGAATAACCATAAATAACTTCTAAGTAAAATGAGAACTTCCAGTAGCACATATATACGTTTCTGCTATACGTGCGAGCCCAGCAAAATTAGAATGGAGTTGCTAAGTCAAACAATAGGGATTATCGTAAAATCGTTCCCGGAAAGAAACTACATTTCAGCTGAGGTCGAAAGAAAAGTAGATTATGTGTCCAAAGGATTACCATCATCTATTTTGCCACTCCGAGCCGCATATCGGGTGTTTATTTATAGTATAAAAACTGACATATCCCAAGTATGTACAATAGCTTAAAAGGCAATGACTTGCCGGGGTTTTGCAGCATTTGAATTTTGAGAGTTAGTGATGGCCGTTTACTATTGAAAGATGTTAGTAGTATCCATCGGTGATTCTTTTTTTATATCCTTTTATCTTTTTCAAGGCTGCGAGTGCATCTAAAAAAAATGCTGTGTCGGTGCTTATTTAGTTGGTCTGCTCATTTTACCCTTTGCTTTATCGAACATAAACCGTTTGATCATTAACCGTCTAAGCACATGCTAATATAATAGTAACTCACTTTATAAAATGAATTTTAAAATCTCGCGTTCAAAGGAAATCAGAAATTAAGAAGGCCGCATTCATTTATACAAGCTGCACATGTAAATAGTACAATCAAATCGATCTCATTGTTCAACTTTGTCGTAATGACTTTGTAACAAAATTCATATCCATATATATAAAAATGTAAGCAGATATAAAACTACCCACACTTACTTGCTTTCATAATAAAAATAGAAGAACAGTTTTGATATTTCTACTCTTGTACTTGCTTGATATGATATTATAGATATCTTGCTATATCATAGAAGATATTGCTTACACTTAAAATACAAGTTTTATTTAAATGTGTATTCATGATATTGGCAGTACATGTGTACTTGTAAATAAACCTGTTTTTGTTACGCTTATGAGTTCTCTATGTTATAAAGTTTAGAAAAATTGTGATTTAACCTCGCAACCTAAGAGGGGACTTTAGCTAAAGCGTAGGGGCTTTGAATGGAGGCTAAAAACTTTTTTCCCAAGAAAAAACTCGCCAAATTTTATTCAAGAGGTTCAAGAATGATTACTAATGGATAATGAACAAATTTGCAAGACTTGAAAATAGTATTTTAGCGCATTACTTAACTAAGGGTTTTCAGGCAGTAACACTATATTACCCTTGATGGATAAAAATCATGCATTCAAATAGCTCCTGATTTTATTTGGTAAACTAATGAATGGGAATTGGATGCCCAACATGTGGATGTAGATTTGTAATTTGTTCTGCTGTATTAAAACAGAGACGATAATCAACACCGCAATATAGTTTAACTCAGTGGCGGTCAATGCGGTTTTTTGATTTATATTTATATTTCTATATTACTCTCCCATGGTAGAGTTGTTATCAATAATTGGGTTAGGGCATGAAAAGATACCGGCTTTTTAATCAGTCATACAAGTGCCGATCTTCCGGCTTTTTTGCGGAACCGCAAACCGAAATTGATCCAATATAGAACAGCGTATAGAAAAATGTGAAAGTACAGTATGAAAATCTAGCTAACCTCACAACCAGTTCAGAAACAATACAGGTATGTTTGATGTATTCATACCCTCTACATACCATATTTCAACGGTTAAGAGAAGAAGAAAAAGGAGGAGAATCCGAAAATTGACAAGTTCATATATAATATTTGTACATATACTTCATGCCCGAAATTATTTATTTCATATATACCATATAATTTTACTTTAAGATTGTGCAGGGTGACTAGATAAGAACGATAGGCAAGCAATTTTACATAAAACAACAATAGCATGAGATATAATATTGATTCTGGCTTTATTTTGAAGCAACGTTCATGCCATTATGTGGGAAATAGCAAATCATGCAAATGGCCGCCACGGCCTTGCTTCAAGCATTGATAAACGGAAAATTGAAGAACGCTTGCGTTGAGATAACCCGGTCGCGAAAATTCTCCTTCACAACTTCGAGCGTTACTTCGCTTGTATGGCTCGGATACATCAATTTTGTCGAGCTCTGGCCACAGTAAGTCGGTTTACATCGCTCTATAGCTGAGACCATTGACAGTAATGGTGTCGCCTTTCGCATTTCGAAAGAAATAAGGTCCGATGATACCACTATGACAACGCACAAAACAGTCAATATTTGTGGATGCGTTGATGCTTGGTGGAACACTTGTGGATATTTTGGCCAAAATCCGGATCTCCGGCCAACATTTCCAGCGCCCAAGTATTGAACTCACGGGGTTTTCTATGGTTTTCTTCTGGCTTCAATTCTTGGGTAAGCACAATCTTATACGGATATAGGCCCAAATTCAACCGCAAAATAAGCCGGGCTGACTGTCTGGCGATGCCCAAATCAGCTGATGGGTGCCGAATCGGCATTTCTGGGTTCTCTTCGATACCCGCCGCTACTGCGGCTATGTTTTCTTCATTTCGTAACAATCTCAGTCTGGTTGGTGGCTTAAGATCCAAAAGAGTGTACTCACGCTCAAACTTTTTCACGGAGCGACGAATTACCTGCACACTGAAGCCATGATGACGACCGACCTCACGACGAAATTCACATTGCGTATTTACAACTGAGCCGGAATTTCGATAATAGGTTTTAATAATTTTCGCACGTTCGGCAAGTGTAAAACGATGCATGACGAAATTACAAACCTTACCGAACATTTTGAGAGCTGGATGTCGTTGGCAACTTTGACAGCTGCTGAATCACAGTAATTGGAAAAACTATCATCGCTATCTGGTCATTCGTTATCATAATCTTATAGTTGTTTTATAGCCTTATTAAGGGATTAGGACACTTTAGAGGCCCTAAAATAGGCTTTTTCCAGATTTTTTTTTAAGAAAAATATAAAATAAATCGACTTCACGAAGATAGAAATTTATTGTACATCCTCGTACATATGATTGATTTTAAAACAAAATTTTTATAGAATAATTTTTTTTAAAAATGGCGGCCGTGCAGCGTTTCTCAGATGACCTCTGTTTTTTGGAAAGGTCTACGGCCGTACCAACAGCTCCTGTAAATTTTGAAATATTCTTTTATTGTACATAACAACAGATAGAGAAGTACGTAGGATTTTTTTGATATATTGATTTTTTTGAATGGCGCACTTCCAAAGTCAAACTTGTAAAATTCGCAGAAAAATCACCAGAAAATTGTTAATAACATGTGAACTATGCCATATAAAAAAAAAATGCTACGTGCTTATTTAGACAATATATTTTTAAAGGTCTAGTTAAAATTTGAAGTGAATTGGTTGAATATTGTTTCAGGTACGGGTACAGCCAACTTGAAAAATGTTGTTTTGAGTTATAGAAAGCCTACCTGACGGCCTTGTACCAGAGTTTGAAAAGCAAGTACTTCGAGATATTTCCAGGCCATAATCTTTTAGGATATCATTTTTGCGGGCCCCTTAGGAACTTGAAAGTAACAAAAAAAATGATCGATTTTTTGAAAATTTTAGAGTGGCCTAACCCCTTAACACAATATACAAGGTGGCGCATAATTAGCGTTATGGTTTAATTATTGAGTAATATTTTTATTTGGGTATACATATTATCGTATACATATATTTTTTTTTTTCAGAATTGGCTTTGAAAAACTTGTAAATTTATGATGGAGAGACTCAGCACAAAAGTATTTCAATTTTATTTTGAGAGGTAGCATTCGAGAATCCTGTCACAAAGATCCTGTCATAATTTCATTAATATTCAAAATGCACCGAGTGCTCCAATAATTTATCGATTGGTTTAGCGTTTTCAGCAACAAGGGGTTGCCTGTGATTTTCTGTGTGCTGGAAGATCTCGTGCAGTTCGAAATTCGGGTGCGAGAAGGTATTAAGGAATACCACAAAACTTGCATCAGGTAACATTCTGAGCAGTTGGTGATGCCTAGGCAAAGAATTTTATTGCAGCTACGTCGCAATTGGTTTACGAGTTAAAAAAAATGTTTAGAAATTCGCGCTCAATATGCTGGGCGTTTTCAAATATAATTCCGAGAGAACAACGAGTTTATTCACAGCCACATAATGAGCGATGAGGCCTATTTTCAGCTAAATGATCACTGGAATAAACAAAACTGCAGAATATTGGGGACCCAAAATCTGTAAATAATCGTTGAACATCAAATGCACAAAGTTAGGTGCAGAGTATGCTTAGTGTGGAGTAACGTCAGAAAGGATCATTGAACCATATATTTTCGAAAATGATGAAGAAGTTGCAGTTAATGCTGATGGCATTGAATGCCGGGCAATGATTGAAATTTTCTTCAAACTAGAGATGAAGAACAAACCAGAATTGTGGTTCCAACAAGATGAACCCACAGCTCACACAGTCCATCAAACTATGGCTCTGAGGGAAAATGTTGGCGATCGAATAATATCGCGGTTTTCTTTGCGGCTACCCAAGAAGCCAAGAACTATAAAATAGCTTAAGGCCAATATCCGGGAAGAAGCGAAGACGTTGGGACCTGAAATTCTAGAAATAGTTATGGAAGATGCTCTGGAAAGAGCACGTCGGGTCGAAACTATGTTATATTTAGAATACAATGTGAATATATTTCCAAACTACAAGCTTTTTTAAAAAATAGCAAAAGTTAAATAAAATCAGAAAGAAAAAAGTTATTCATTAATTAAACCATAGTTCATAAAGCAATATTTTTGAAAAAAAGAGTAAATAAAAATCGAAAATACAATATTAGTTTTGATTTACGAGTGTGCCTGTTTGTGATTCTCCTAACTGTGAGGTGTGGTAATAAGCTCCACAGTAGGGTGGGATAGCCACAAAATTAGCTTTTGGATAGTAGGCAATGAAATCTTAGCTGCCAATGGGACATTTCATTATGAGAAGACAACATTTGGTTTGTTGTTACTCCGGGTGGTGAATTTGCAGAAGGACATACAACAGATATAGCGGTTTCTACTTAAATTCAATACCTTCTTCGAATTAACAGATATGAGGACAATGTGTCTAATGTTAAACATGTTATCATATGTGACTTAAAGTAAAAGTTTTTGTAAAACTTTTCTATGGTAACAACTGGATTTTGAGTTCCAGTGAGTACTTAAAATTCAGTCACAAAATCGGTCAGCATGGTGACTTATCCAATTTTATCTGAGGAAAGCTTGATGTGTTTCATTTCAGTATAATGATTCATACAATTTTGGATTATCGTGAATTTATGACAAATTATGGTTAGTTGCGCAAGGTTGAATAATTGTCTATGGCGCTATAAACATAAAAACGAAGAAAACTAAAATGTATAGATGTAGATGCTACGATGCCTTACTAACTGTGTGTCACTCCATAAAAAGTAAAAATAGTAACGGGCAGAAAACAGACACATGAGTAACCCCTGCTTTAACTTTAAGCAATTCGGATCACCAGCGGATATGCATTGCATGTCAGCCAAATAATTTCGATGCGAATGAGGAAAAGTAAAAGCCGTTCAGCAGCTTTTTGCAAAAAAAGGTGGCACGTATTGGTGTCAAATTCTATTCTGTCGCTAAAATACGATTACAAAAAAAAAAATTAACACGTACATACGTACTCGTATATACATTATAGTATTATCAATACATTAAATGTTGAAGCGACTATGTACGATGAAAAAAATATATACGATAGGTCCCTGAAAAAAAAACAGCAAATTCCTTGAAACCCATTTGAAACTTTCTTAACAAAAATGTATGAAAAGGCTTACAATAGCTCATCACTTTCCGGTTTAATTTTTTTTTTTTACAGAACTGGATGATACCAGCGTATATGAATTATTTCGATCAATCACATCGCTTTCGATTTAAAAACATACCTAATTGGTTAAATTGTTCGATCCAAACATTTTCATAAACTTTATAAAATTTATTGAGAGCTTATTACATTCAGCGTGATAGTGTATCTGCCGCTCACAACTATATTGTTGAGTAGTTGAGAGTCAGAATTAAGTTAATAGAACTAAAATGGCTGAGTAAAATAAAATAATTATGAAATTGTTCTCTCCATTCTAAAACCAATCGGTTCAAGTTAGAGAAGGCAATAACTGATGTCAAACCTTATTACAATCGGGTGTAATTATTATCTATATTATAACATATGCATGTATATAAATATTAGTAGTCTGCAATGAATGTCTTGAAATCAGTTCCAAGTCATTCATTTTATTTTAAGTACACTTTATTACTGCACTCATAGCTTGAAAAGTAAAATGAATGAATCACATGATATTTGAATACTAAATGAGTATTTCTCGCATTTCCAGCGAAACACTTAGTGCAGTGTACTCATAAAGAACTGGTATTTATAAATGGGTATTCATAAAAATAGTATACACTACACTGAGTACACCTTTGCAAGCCAAAAGCGAGCTAGCGAGCTTCTTAAATGGCAGAATAATGGGAAATGACGGTTATGAAAAAGAGGGGCAATAGAAAAAGGCAGAATGATGGCAATAGGTACGTAATTCGTAATTTATAATAAAATAAACAAATTCGATTTAATTTTTTTTTTTAAATATTTTCTTATGACAGTTCTTTGAGATCCTTACAAATTTCAATTTGATTTATATTGGAATGTAAAAAAACATTATTATTAACCAAAACTGGGTAAAATCCAATTAAACCACATTTTTCTGAAATTAACTTTCTTCATAGATGAAGAAAAGATGCGTTCAGAAGCAGGACTACTTGTTGGCGTAGCTAATATTTTGCAACTAACTCTAAACAAAAGTGACAATTCAACTTGGTGCAAGTGCCACCACTGCAAAACATCAAAATCTTCATAATAAATTTATTTTATTTGCGTTTTTTGTACAACTAGGCTTTGTAATCGTTGTATTCAGTGCACTCAGTGTACTCAGTGTATTTTATCCATTAAACATTGCACCCGATTCGCTCACATCAAGCCAGTTCAATACCCAAGCGTTGGAGATAATGAAAACAGTGCAATCATTTTGCTATTAGGTTACCGAGTATTGTACAGTAACTGCCTCTTATGGTGTGGGTACTCTAATCCACCGCACACTTAGTTGAATAATGACAGTGAATAGAGTACACTGAAGTACTGCACTCGTTTGATAAGAGTAAATGAATGCATTCAAGCAGACCATTAATATGTATATACATATATGTAGTATACTTGTTTGTCACTAAATTTGGTTGTTATATTTTAGATTTAAATTAAAAAAAAAACAGGGTTACTATGGAATTCGCCGATATATCATTGACGTATATACACGTATATATAAAACACTTGATTGAAGAACGATTGATAGAGGTTATGAAAAAATGTTCGACTATTGATTTGCAGTGTTCCTTTTTCCTTTGCGATGCACCAATGTGGAGATACATGTAAGATTAAGTTGCATATGCGCAACCAATGCGAAATTCATTTCTTCTCTTTCCAGAGGATGAAATATTTTCAAGTTCGATTTTAAAACCCTTTGCTTAGTAAAGTGGACCTTAGTGGAAACCTAAACGTTCTCCGCTAAGGCCACTAAAGATGGCTGAAAGTGTGAATTTGTAATAATTCTTCACATAATCAAGAAAATTCTTACCTTCTAAGGGTAAATATGCGTATATGTATATATTTTCATACATACATACATATATACGAGGGTTGCCTGAAAAGTTTCCGACCGAACAATGATACAAGACATTTTTTCTTAATTTTTTTTTCTACATAGTCTCCTTGTAACTCTACACACTTCTCCCAGCGATGCTCCCATCTCTCTAACCCGTCCAAATAGTAGTAGTTGGCGTTTTTCTCTGCAAAATAATTGTTCACGAAGGTGATTGCCTCCTCATTTGACGAAAATCTCTGTCCTCCGAGCGCAGTTTTTAGATGAGGGAATAAAAAGAAGTCGCTTGGGGCTAGATCTGGTGAATAAAGCGGATGGTCAAGCAGTTCAAACGGTCATTCATGGATTTTCGCCATGGCAACCACTGAGGTGTGAGACGGCCCGTTGTCTTGGTGAAACAGGATTTTATTTTTTCTGCTAATGTGGCCGTTTTTCCGCAATTTTTGCCTTCAGCTTGGCAAGTAATTATGAGTAGTATGCCCCTGTAATGGTGAAACTTAATTCGTGCGGTTTGCTAAGAGATGGCGTAACTTGTATTATTCCATTGTTATTATTCCATTGGAACATGCGTTGGAAAGCTACTGTCATTGTACGTCATTTCAGTATATATCATTCACTTGAAGCGTTAACAACAATAATTTTTTTCACTCAAATATGTCGAACTTTGTGCCTGAAAAAGTGTTTTTGCGGGGAGTTCTTCTTCATTACTGTAATATGAAGATGTTTGAGCAAATGTACATATATCTTATATTAAAATTAGTGATTTAAACTTGTTAATTTTTGCTTTATTGGAAACGTAACTAAACACAAAATGTCAAGTCTCAAATAAATGTTTAGCAACATATACAATTCAAGCAACATTTTGTACAGATCTGCAAACAGTAAGAAACTGAAAATAAAACCGAACTTTATAACGTCTTACAACACCGAACAGAAAACAAGTGGTTTTATTTCATTTCTTAAGTCCAATACATTTTATATATATTAAATAACTCTAGAATAGAAAAATCGAAGGACATTCACAAACAACCCAACACATCCATTAACAGAAGAAAACTGCTGCCGAAAGTCTTCGTATTTTGGTGAAAGTTTATGGTGAACATGCGCTAGCTGAGCGCGCCAAAAGCGTTTACATGATTTAAAACTGGTGATTTTGGCTTGGAAGGCGATGAACGTCCTGGGCAGCCAAAAAAGCTTGAAGATGAAAAACTGGAAGCATTACTCTATGAAGATTGTTGCCAAACACAAGAAGAGCTCGCAGAATCTTTGGGTGTCACTCAAGCAGCCATTTCAAAACATTTAAAAGAAGCTGGATATATTCAAAAGCAAGGAAATTGGGTTCCACATGAACTTAAGCCGTGAGACGTCGTAAGGCGGTTTTGCATGTCCGAAATGCTGCTGGAACGCCACAAAAGGAAGTCATTTTTGCATCGGATTGTTACTGGTGATGAAAAATGGATCCATTACGACAACCCCAAGCGCAAAAAATCATATGTGAAACCCGGCCAACCAGTCAAATCAACGGCAAAGCCGAATATCCATGGCGCGAGGGTAATGCTCTGTATTTGGTGGGATCAGATGGGTGTGCTGTATTATGAGCTACTAAAACCGGGTGAAACCATCAATGGACAACGCTACCGAACACAATTAATCCGTTTGAAGAGAGCAGTGGCCGAAAAACGACCGGAATATGCGAAAAGACACGGGGCAATAATTTTCCATCATGACAACGCTCGGCCCCAAGTTGCTATTCCGGTTAAGAACTATTTGGAAAACAGTGGATGGGAAGTCTTCCCCCACCCGCCTTATAGCCCAGACCTTGCCCCTTCTGACTACCATTTGTTTCGGTCGATGCAGAACGCACTCACTGAAATACGGTTCACATCAGAGCAGAATATCAAAAATTTTCTTGATTCATTCTTGGCTGCCAAGTCGGCGCAGTTCTTTTGGAATGGGATCCACAAATTGCCAGAAAGATGGGAAAAAGTCATAGCTTCAGATGGGCAATACTTTGAATAATACTATTGTACATGTTTTTCTTAAATAAACGTTCACATTTTGGAAAAAAACTGCACGAATTAATTATATACCCAATAGATTAAGATAACTACTTTACTATCCCAAAAAACAGTCGCCATCACTTTCCCAGCCGAAAAAACAGTTTTTGCTTTTTTTGGAGTCGGCTCTCCCTCTGTAGTCTACTATTTTGACTGAATTTTTGTTTCGGGCGTATAATGGTGTATCCAAGTTTCATCTACAGTAATTAATCGGCGCCAAAACTTGGATTTATTGCACCTAAGCTGCGCCAACAGAGCGTTGGAAATGTTCATTCGAACACGTTTTTGGTCGAACGTAAGCAAACGCGGCACCCAACGGGCGGACAGCTTTCTCATGCCTAAATCTTGATTTAATATGTAACAAACACGTTCTTTGGACATTTTCATAACCTCTACTATCTCTCTCACTTTAATTCGGCGATCGTCTAACACCATTTGGTGAACTTTAGAAATGTTATCGTCAGTGGTTGCAGTTTTTGGACGTCCCGAACGTTCATCATCTCCCAAGCTCTTACGGCCACGTTTAAATTCAGCTGCCCAAAATTTCACTGTGGTAAATGATGATGCAGAGCCCCATACACAGAGTCCAACTCATTTTTGATTTGCGTAGGCGTATTGCCTTTCAAAAACAAGAATTTAATAACAGCTCGGTACTCAATTTTTTCCATTTTCACAAAAAACACTCACGTCGACTCACTCAAACGACTTTCAACTAAAAACTGCGTGTCCAAAATTACTGAAACTTCGGAAAGTAACTGCCAAAAGATGCACAACTAGCATTCACTAGCTTTTATTGACGAGTGCCGCTATCTTTACGTTGCGGTCGGTAACTTTTCAAGCAACCCTCGCATATTAAACGGACATTTATTATAAATATTGTAACCGCTCGTGGTAGTACAAATAAAAGGAGTTTATTTGGCAAAAGGAATGATTCTTTATTTTTTTCGAGAAAAATATAGCAAAATTAGAACTGAATAGTCGGCGGGAAAGAAAAGAATGACGAAAAAATGCGATCGTACATTTTGTTGACAGCTCCGGTTCTCCTTGTTCCTTTCTTTTGTTTGACTTGCTATACCTGGTACATTTTTTAAGCCCCCTCATGGGTCTTTTGTAGTTCGTATGCTCTCATTATGAAAAAGTCACCTGCTCTCAGTCGCCAAATCCAATTTCAGGTTCTTAACATCCAACATGGTAACCGCCGCCGATGCACACAAACAAAATTATAGGGTATCTCGGATTCCTATGAGCAAAATTGGCAAATAGTCTGTCTGGTTCATGTGAACAACCAATGGTTTATGTCCTCTTTTTTGATGCGGCCTTGCCAGTCATTTTGTATTTTTGGACATGGACCCTTTTTCCTCTTCGGGGCATAAAGCCAAGCCTTGTGGTTCACAACAAATTGTTGAGTTTTGGCGACAGGGTCATATCTGTCCTTTATCCGTCGGCTATGCCTTAAGACATGTTGCCTGTTAAATTTGTATGCTGTCTCTAAGCGCTCCATCAAGCGCTCGACGTATTCGGAAGTTGACATAGCTCGAAGCGGAGGATGACCAGTATAAAGCACGGCGGGCAATCGAAGTTCACGTCCAAGAGTTAGAAACGTTGGTATCAGCTTGGTTGCTTCATGCACCACTGTTCGATAAGCCAATAACAAAAAATAGTCGGTGTACGTCCCAGTTCCACTGATTGTCGGCGATGTATTTGGCAAGGTAATTTAATAGAGTGCGAGTGAACCGCTTCACCATGCCATCTGACTGCGGGTGTAGAGCGGTGGTGCGTGATTTATTAATTCCCAGAAGTACTTGCTGAAAAACTGCGGAGTCAAGTTCCTCCCTTTGATCCGAATGCAGATCAAGTGGGGCTCTGAATCGCGAAAATACTCGTGTCATTAAATCCCCTGCGACCGTCCCTCATATTTGGTCTGGGAGAAGGAGGGCTTCAGGCCACTTAGTAGAGTAGTAACCGATAAATAAAACGTTTTTATGTCCTTGAGTCCTTATTAGCAGAAGTCCTAAAATGTCGATTGCCACCCGTTCAAAGGGGGCCCCGGCTGCCCTTCCTCTACCCTTCCTCCCTCTAGATTCCTTTTCCTCCAGACGGGCACAATACCGACAGCTTAATTGATCGTATGGGCGACGAGAAAGAGTATCAACGTTCTGGCGGCTCAGGAACAGTTCCAGCCATCGTTCCATCTGTCCTTCTAGTTTTCGAAAATATATCATCTACCGCAGACAGTTCTTAAACGGAAGTGCCTTCTTAACAAGTATGGTCCAAAATGGATTAAAGACTTCACCACAGCTAACAACTCTCGTAAAGTGACGAAATAGTTTCTCTCCGAGCGGCTGAAGGTCTCGTTTGTGGTATTCAATTACTTTTTGCTCACCATCTTGCACCCGGCATAAAACGGATCCACATGCATGTGGGATTAGGCATAACCGACATACGATACTTTACAGACCATGTACCACAAACTACATAACGAACACATGTAGAATGTACATGAACATAACAGTAACATCATTCGACGCCAAATCGAAGCACACAACAAACAAAGATAACCAACGGCACACACAGTTCAAAGGATCACGCCACGTAATGTACAGCTGTCAACAATCATACGATGAACACGAGACAAAGAAAACATACGACGTACCTGGAAGCAACACGATCATATACACAACAAAAACTCTGCAACGAAACAGACGAGACAAGAGCACCGTACGCTTGCACACGCCACAAACAAAAACGAGCAAGCTTTGAGTAACATTTCTGGTACTCTTGTAAAAAAAAAAATGGACGAGTTGATCAGACAACGCAAACGAGTGCAGTCGTCGCTAACCGCGTACTTGTAATAGCGAGTTTAAAATCATGAAAAGATCTAAATAAAAATCGGACTTAAATAAATATGTCTAAGATAAAAAAAAGTGGTTGGTGTTTCATTTTTCGGGAACAGAATTCTACATGCATATAAGTTCGCATCTGTGTCCACGACAAATACATCATTCTTGAGTTTATCTTTTAAAAGGTTAAAAACATCTTCAATGGCTGAAGCCAATACGAACTGCTTTCCCTTTTCAGTGGGACTCGTAAGGGGGTTAGCAATAAGTGAAAAATCGCGGATGAAGAGGTGATAGTAGTCGCATAGGTCCAAAAACGAATGAAATTCGGTCTTCTTCTTGGGAGTTGGCCAATAGCGGACTGCGGACACCTTCCTACTATGCCTTCACCTGTAAGTAACACTTTATTTTTTGGCAAAAGTCGTAGACCAGCGCTAAGGAAACGAATAAATAAGCGAACAAATTCTTCAAACGCAGTCTGCGTCAGACTTTCGATCGGTTAACATCGTGAGCAATTTTTCTAAGTTGTGAATAAGTGCACTATCTCTGTAATAAAATTCTCTCTCTTCCTCTCTCGAAAATCTCTGTTATCTCTACATAGTGCGTTAGTCCCACTTTGCTAGTGCGGTTCTCCACTGCGACGTAAAAATGGTCCCTGGACCAAAAATAAACTCCGGGAATCGGAGGACCCGAAAATCCTCTCCCCGAACCTAAGGCAAAAAGACACAAAACTTTCCCTACCACAACAAGTGATTACCTGCTGTTTACACAAACAGCCGGAAAAAAAATCCGCGTTTTATAGTCATCTCTCCGAAGAGCACCGAAAATCCGCTTCCATCAATAAGTGTCCTCGTCATCAAAATGGAGGCTATCATCTCCGAATAGGAGACCATAACCCAACTAAGGTACGGTAACATACTGTTATTAGCAAAGGATCATCGAGTAGCAAACAGATTTTTACCAATCAACTCTATCGCAAACATATGCCCGGTTACAGTAAAATTGCATGAACGGCTCAATAATTCCAAAAGCATTATCTATGCACCATGCTTAATCAATGTCGATGAGGTCGAAATCGTTTCAAAGATGAAATCCCAAAACATAACGGAGATATATAAGTTCACCAACAAACCCGAAGGTAAAGATTATCCAACTGGACTCATGGAACTTTGATCGCATCAACCACCAAAGCCAAAGTAAATGGATATATCCCTAACTCTAGGCGATGTCGCACCTATCAGCTACTTGGGCACACAACAAAGACATTCTCAGGCAATCCGACCTGTGCAAACTGAAACCTAACCCCCCATTCACCGGCCAACTGCACACGCATTATGTGTACCAACTGTCTAGCACTCCAACATTCCTCAGACAGAGCCTGCCCAAAATTCCTACAAATGAAAGAAATTCTTACCATTCAAAAGAAAACCAAATGCAGTATTTCCGAAGCCAGGCGCATGCACTAGGAAAAAAACCCCGTTCCTATCAGTTCAACTTCACCGTCATACGCACACATATCGAACCAAACAACTAACACAACTGAAGCAAGCTCAGTACCCACTAACTCAAGCAAAACAGCAACCGTTGTAGACTCGTCTGCAAATGAATCTGTCGATGAACAAAAACAAATCATATATCAGAACAAAACAAGAAATACAGAGCCGCTTTCATTTCAACCAGTACAACCATGTGCTCTCTCTAACGTGAACATAATAAAACTCCACAATATGACTAACTCACTTACTCAAATCACAAATAACTCAACTAATGCACAACACCAGTTCACCACTCTGCCCACTCAAAGAGCTCTAGGACAACGACTCAATTGCCTGTCTTGGAAACCAACAACTTCCTCCCATCCGAAACCAACACATAGAAAAAAATTACACAAACAATCAAACCCACCAATATATCAAGAAATAAATTCAAACAGCTCATATGCTGCTCCTATGTCAAACGAAAGCCAACATTTGATTCACAGTAATAAAAACTACACAGGGACAGGAGAAGATGAAACCATCTATGTATAAATAAAAACAACAAAAACGAACACGACCGTACCACCCAGAGGCTGAAGAAATCAGGCTCTTCACGGAGCCCGATTTGCCCCAGTCCTCGGAGGCTGGATCGTTGCCCTAACAACACAAATTCATACACATAAAGACAATGCAACATTCCAATATTAAAAATTCTACAATAGAATATAAAAGGCTACCCCAACAACTACAATGAACTACAACTTCTAATAAAACAACATTCTCTTAAAATAATAGCATTACAGGAAACACACATTCGCCCCAAAACAACCGCCCCAATTCCCATCAACTACAAAATGTTGCCCCAGAACACACTAGGAAATTCATACGGATAAGCCCTGCTTATCCATAACTCTAACCAAAGAGAACTAATTAAATTCAACAATGATATAAAAGCAATAGGATTCACCATGCATACATACTGCATCCATACATGTGGGATTTCAATCCCAATGAAAACACTATCGACTTTTTATTGCTATACTTTATATTTATTTAAAAGGAAAAGACAAAAAGCGACCAGCCAGCACAATGATTCAAATTAGACCCAAATACTACTTTACTTGCTTGCGGTCTGACTACCTATCACACATACATCCGAATAAAAGTTTTAGTATCAGGGACCTCAGTAATGTTTTCGAGCACCCAGGCCAACCATGCCTTATAACAGGTGACTTTTATAAACTAATCAAATTACCAAATTCTTCGTTGGGTCACCCACCCATTCCACACATAATAACTTCACAAATGTTCACCTCACCTTCTCCTTCCCGGACTTAGCGATCGTCTCTAAATGGGAAACTTCAGACAGCCTATGTGGAAGTGACCATTATCCAATCATCATCTCCATGTTTGACTCTAAATCTAATTCTACTAAACTTAGACCTTAGATTGACATAGCCGACTGGAACTTATATTAGCGACTTGTCGAAAAACATAACTTGGAAAGCCCGCGCAGCAGCAACATCAATAAAGACTTATACTCCAAAGCTCCAACAACTCCATTCCCCAATGCAATCAAGCACTACCCCACTTGGTGGAACAACGAGGTGGAGACACTAAAATCAGAAAAAAACCAAATTGTGGTAAATTCCGAAACGAAACACCTCGACCCAAACCATCATTAACTACAAAAGGGAAAATTGGTTTTTAAAAGAAAACTAAAATTATCCAAAAAAGAGTCCCCCGAAAAATTTACATCCGATATAAACCCATCAACCTCCACAATAAAAATATGGTCAAATATCAGAAGGTTATGTGGTCTTAAAATACACCACCCCATCCACGCTATGGCGTTTATAGGTTTATGAACCTCGACCACTTACCTATCGTTAACATAACCGAACCAAAGCAAATAGCGCTCGAATGTACCAAATATTGGTCTAACCAATCTCATGACGAAAAGTTCCCCCCTTCCTTCAGCCAACAAAAACAAGCATTAACCACTCTCCTTTCCAACACCCCTTCGGAATCAGCTCTACAGATGGAAAAAGAAATAAACTTCTTAGAACTCACATCAGCCCTAAGCAAACTGCATGGAAAAACCCCAGCAGAAGACAGGATCTCATACCCTCTTATTAAAAATCGATCAGTTACCTGAAAGCAGCGGCTCTTACAGCTCTACAACAACATCTTTAAGCATATTATTCCACAATTATACTGTGCTTACTCAGTTATCCCGATACTAAAAGCAAACTCAGACAAAACACATATTAAATAATATAGACCAATTTCCCTATATCCTTACTGTGCCAAGGTAGTCGACAAAATTATCGCCAACAGACTCTGGTGGTTTGTTTCCACCAACAAATTGCTAATCAGTCATCAATTCGGATTCAAAAAAGGCAGGTCAGTAACTGATCTTCTCCAATATCTCCATTGACTTCGCAAAAGCGTTTGAAAAAATCGGTGTCCATACAATAATAGACCAGTTAAAAAATTGAAAAGTAGGACCGAATGTAATATTGTAAAATACATATAACAATTTATGATCAACCGTCAGATAAAAACCCGAATTGAGAACAGCAGCGCCAACCCTTATCCCATTCACAACGGAATACCTCAAAGATCACAGTCGTTCATAGACCTCGGTAGAGGACGGATGTGTTTCGGCTTCTTTGCAAGTGAAATAAATTAAAAAAAACAATTAAAAACTTTTTGGCCAAGTGCTTCGGTGGCGCAGTAGCAGTGGTGTCCGACCGAAAAAACAGGGGTCGTGGGTTCGATTCCCGAAACAGTTGCATCTTCTTATTTTTAAAAGTAAATAAAACAAAAAAAAAAACAATAAAGTTAATTGGTGGTAAAGTGTTGTCTATCACGTGATGGATTGTGAAGAGCGGTCCGCTATGCCTATAGCGGGACCTGCTGAAGTGTCAGGTGAGGCGTCTAGTGGTTCGAGCCAAACGCCGAAAACAAAGAGAAGGAGGAAGCTTCCAACTTCCAATTTGATAAAACGTCCAACCCTATCAACGGTAAACAACTTCGCTTCATTGGCAGCAAGCGAATCTGATGATGAAGAGGACGAAATGAAGGCCATAAGTAGCAGCATCAAAATGCTACAACAAAGAGTGCTGGCCATAAAAGAAAGGCAAATTGTAAGAAGGAAGAGGGAAGAGCAGGAGCAATCCCAACAACAGCAGCTTGCTCAAAAGCAGGCACAACAACAACACCAAACTAATAAAATAGCACAAGTGCTACACCAACAAAAGCCTAAGAAAGACCAGCAACAACAACAAGAGCAGTCACAACACCGGCAACAGCTAAAACAGCAGCAGCCACAAAAACGGCAACTGCAAAAACAGCAGCAGCAGCAGCAACAACAACAGCAGCAGCAACAGTAGCAGCAACAACAACAGCAGCAGCAGCAGCAACAACAACAACAACAACAACAACAACAACAACAACAACAACAACAACAACAACAACAACAACAACAACAGCAGCAGCAGCAGCAGCAGCAGAAGAAGAAGAAGGAGAAGGTGCCTCCTATCAAAACCTATAAACTAGAGGTAAATGCTACCAAGGACCTGTGTAAGTTGGTCATTGGTAATAACTTTAATATTAAGAGATTGGGGAATGATCGCCATGCCATCCACTGTAATACAGTGGAGGGCTACGCGAAAGTTAAAGAGCTCCTAAAGGAAACGACGACGGAGCATTACTCATTCACACCGAAGTGTGAAAAGCGGCAATCGATGCTGCTGAAGGGGTAGGAACCGTCTTCTGATCCTGAGGAGATCCTGGCACTGCTCAAAGAGAAGGAGTGCGAAGGACTCAAGTTTGTGGGGGTAAAGCCATTTACCACAGCTAGAGCCAGGCGGGAGAAACGGAGTCTGCCGTTCTTCCTGGTGCAGCTCAGTCCCGAAAGCCGTCTTGATAGTCTAAGGAGTATCAAGGTCCTAGACTACCAGGTGGTTCACTGGGAAAAATTAAAAAGGAGCGAAGGCGTTATACAATGCGTTCGCTGCCAGAGGTTCGGACACGCCGCGTCGAACTGCCAAATGCAGCCTCGCTGCGTGAAGTGCGCAAAGAACCACAGTTCCGAGGAGTGTGCTCTGGGTAGGGACGGAGTATCCGATAGGGCGCAGCTCTCGTGCGTGTTATGTGGGAACGTGGGACACACCGCAAACTATCGGGGTTGTCCTAAGTTCGCTGACATCAAAAAAGCAAAACTGGCTCTGCAGCAGAAAGTGGAGGTCAAACGTTCACCTGTGAGGTTTCAAACACCAGCCGTCACGCCCCAAATTTCCTACGCCCAAATGGCGGCAGGTAGGGGGGCTACGGTACAGCAAGCGACTGTTGCTTCTCCGGCGAGAATGCCGAGAACAACGGAAGCGACACCTAACATGCTGGCCATCTTGCTCGCAATCCAAGGGCAGATGGCTCAGCTGCAAAAGCAGGTGCAAGAACAGGCCAAACAGGTGCGGGTGGACCAGATCTACGCGCTGCTGCCGGGCCTAACGCAACACATGTCGTAATGGGTACGCACATGGTGGAGCAAACTTTGAAGGACCTTGCGGTAAATGTTAATTCACTGATTAGGATCGAACGAAGAGCCGCGATGTTTAAATTGCTACAAGACCAAACTCCTGATGTGCTTTTCGCTAGCGAAACCAAGCTAACCGATAAGAACAAACTGGAGTACAATAATTATATTGTTAGAAGAAGAAACCGGCCCCGATCCAATCGTGGAGGCGGAGTCGCGATCTTCATTAAACAAGGTATAAAATTTCACAGAGTGTACAAGGGAGTGTTGCGTAGGTTCCGGGTGTTGGAGGCATTCGTCATTTACATCCCGCTCCGCAGTGGAAAGCGGCTGTACTTGGCCTCTGTTTATGCACCTGAGACTTCACAATCCACTTTATTTATTACAGAGCTTGACACGCTTTTTCGACTTCTGAGGCTGGAATCGGGGGAGAATTATTTTGTAATCGGCGGGGATTTCAACGCTAAACACAGAGATTGGGGAAATAATTTGCCAAATACTAGAGGGAACCTACTACTCGATTGGTGGGGTCAGCACGATGTCATGTACAGACTCGGGCTTAAAGCGACGAATAACCCGTCGTTTCCCAGAGGCGGGTCTTATTTGGATCTACTGCTGTACGACGAACGTATACGACTGACAGGTACGAATTTACAAACGCTAAACTGTCTGCGCACATTCGTGTATGACAGTGACCATTGCGGTTTTAGCACCGAAATTACAGTTCCCAACGAAATTGCGGAATTGGAGGAGTTTGTCCAAAGATATTCTTACAACTACAGTAAGACTCGATGGACACGCTTCTCCGCAACCATGACACGTGCGCTCTCCTCGAATACGCTCCACCCACCGTCCAATAGGAATTTGTCAAACGAGGAGATCGACAATTACCTAAAACAAATGGACGAGACAATTAAACAAACTATGGACGCTACAATACCGCGATATCGACGTACGACTAACGAAGACCTGTTCCGCAATCCTACTATTGACGCACTGCACCGACAGAAAAGTAGACTTCTGTCCAGACTCAAAAACTTGTACAGACAGTTAATTGACAGACAAGACCCGGAGATTAGGACACTGAAGTCGTCGATTAAAAATATTCAAACGTTAATAAAAGAGAATTACAGAATTTCTGTAAGTTTGTATTGGAACAACAGGGTTCGGGCTGTAAACACCAGCAACCCGAATATGTTCCCGCAAATAAATAAACTATTTCGGAGAAAAAATCAAAACGACCTTCAGTGTCTTAAAATAGCGCGGACAACAAACAACGAACGGTTACTGACAATAGCAGGTATTGATCCAAATGAGGCCGCTGATGATGACGACTTCTTTGTGATCGAGGATCCACAGGAGAAGGTTGAGGCCATAGGGGCGACTTTCCAGGAAATATACAAGGCCACTGATACCATTGGCCCTAATTATGACCTGGACAATCGCGTCTTGGTGCACGACTTCTACATTCGAAATGAAGTAGAGAACTGGCGATCCGAGGGCTCTGGTTTCACCCGGTTCAGCGAAGCAAATATGGCAAATAATGTCATTACCAGAGAGGGTGACCTACCCCCGTTCATTTCGAAGGAAGAGCTCCATGAGATCTTCGACACAATCAGGGCTAAGAAATCAGTGGGGACCGATGGTATTCCGAACATAGTGCTTCGACATCTTCCTCTAGAAGCGGTGGACATTTACACCACCCTGTTTAATAATGCAATGAATAATGCACATTATCCAGCGCATTGGAAAACGGCGGTGGTGCAACCTATCCCCAAAAAGGGAAAGGATATATCCAATCCGGCGAATCTTCGGTCGATAAGTCTCCTTCCGAATATCAGTAAGGTGTTTGAAAAAGTAATCAATAGAGCTCTGTCTAGGTGGGTTGAGGACAAACATATAGTTCCGGATAATCAATTCGGTTTTAAGGCGGGACATGATATCTCACATGACGCGTCTAAACTGGTGTCCGATATCCAATGGAATAGAGGCAAAAACCAATGTACTGGTGCCTGCCTTGTTGACTTGGAGAAGGCCTTCGACACCGTATGGTTAGAGGGTCTTTTCTATAAGCTGACTAGGCTGGGGATCAGTAAACCACTCTTGTACATTCTTTATAATATGCTAACCAACAGACAGTTCATCGTAAAAAATGGCGATGTGACTTCTGTTGGAATATTTCAAATTAAAAATGGTCTTCAGCAAGGCGCGGTCAATTCGCCGATCCTATTCAGCATTTATACAAGCGACTTGATAGGTTCACTTCCCCATACTATTGCGTACGCAGACGATTTGATAGCGTACAGAACAGGTCCAAAAATCGAGGTCATTAATACTCTCTTGCAGCGTGACTTCGATAAGATAAGACGATTTTGCGATGACTGGAAGTTGAAAATCAACTTTCAGAAGTCGGAAACCATTCTCTTTAGGACGCCGTTGTCTGGAGCCTCTAGGGATACCAGGAAAAGTTGGCGTAAGTTCTCGATCATTGGACAACACGGACAGCCTCTTGCCTGTCGGAATGTAGTCAGATACCTTGGGATCTGGCTAGATCAGTTTCTCTATTTTGATAAAAATGTAGATGCTGCTCTGGCCAGAGCTAAAGGCGCTTTTGCCCTTACAAAGAGACTGTTTTATAGCAGCCAACTCGATGAGAGGGTAAAGGTAATCTGCTACATGGCCCTTATCAGGCCCATGCTGGTATTCGGGTGCCCCGTGTGGTTCAATGTACGAGCAAGCTTAATGGAAAAGATTCGGGTGTTTGAGAGGGCTTGCCTTCGCTTGTACAGAACACCAGAGTCGGAGTACAAAAATTTTTATCGTAATGAGGTCCTTTACAACAGAGCGAACCTAATACGAGTGGACAACTTCGTAATTAAGCTGACTCGAAGACACATCGCAAGAGCAATGGCCTCGACGAATAACCTGATATCTGGGGCTTACTACCCCAACTACCTTTACCACGAGAGTGTGCGCTCTGACGGCTTCGTTCCACCGGAAGCATTCCTCTACCTAGATCAGATAGGGTTGATCCAGGATAGATCAGCGGTCCCGTTAATATTCCATGTCGCTCGGAAAGCTGGGGACAGGCGACTCAACTACGACAGAGACGTCGCACACGGCAGTGTGGATCGTCTCAGGTTCAGTAGGGCGGTGGGGAATCGCGATAAGAGGGATGTCGTTCGGCAGCTCCAGCATTTCTGGTGGTTGAATGATGGAGAAGATGTTTCGTCGTCGTTTCCGTCAATTACGGACCAGCCTCACTATGAGGCAGAGCTGACCAATCTATTTGCTCGGTGAATAGCGATGGCCAGCTTGCATAGGTTAAGTTAGCATTTAAGATATACATATATATATTAGTATATACATAGGTATATACTAGTATATGTATGTCATTGTGTATAATGTCTATATGTATGTATGTGCGTATTGTGTACATAGGTTAGGTAGACTAAGGTTATTTGAAGTTAGATATTAAGTTTTTATAAAAAATAAAAAATTTGTCAATATGCTAAGTTTTTTGTTAAAATCTTTTCTTAGCCTTAAGCATAGAAAATAAGTGTTAATAAATAAAATGTAAATAAAGTCGAAAGACATAGATATAAGAATTTAGAGTAGCTTAGAGTGCCTGTGTGGGGCCAGTAAGTTAGTATAAGATTGTTAAGTAATTTTAAGCTAGCATTTAAGCATTTTTTGTTAGTACGTAAGGGTTAATGATTAAGATAATAAAATGCACTTAAAACTAACTAACTAACCTCAAAGATCACCGCTCTCAGTTACCCTGTTTCTCATAGCACACCACAAACTAACTGAAATACTGACAACCTACAGAGAAATTGACTTCTGTGCATATGTTGACGACTTCAACATAATAAAATAAACTCAAAAAGGAAAATTATGGTAATATTGACCTCATCCTTCTCTTCAATCAAAACGAAAATTGGTGCCCCCACTCAGGTACAGTGTACATGCAACATCATCCTCGGCAACTGATCTATTCAACGAATGCAATCTCTAAAAATAAACATCAACAATAAGTACACTCACATCGAACATCTCATACCCGCACTAGCAGGACGGTTAAACATCATTAAATGCCTATCCAATAAGAAATTTAATAGCAGTCCACTCTCACTAATCTCTGTCACCAATGCGATCCTCACCAACAAAATACAATTCCGACTATTTCTCTACGGACAAGCCCCCAAATTACAACTCAACAAAATTAAAACCATTTATAACTCCGCATTAAGATCAGTGTTAGGGGCATACCGTACTACAAAAGACAATAACTTACTATACGAATCAAATATGCATACCATAGACCTATCAACAACCAAACTTTTTAAATCGCTTCTAACATATTCAGCATGGATACTCCTCTGCAAAATTCAATTAAAAACACAGTGAAAAGAAAACGACAAAAAAACAAAATCCCCTCAACTATAGCCCGAATTATTTCGCTCTGTAAGTCCCAAAATATACCCTATAACCTTCCTAAAAAAAGCACCCTGGTCATTTAATACAACTGAAGTTGATACATCACTTCACAAATACTATACAGTACACCAACTCCACCACTTCTCCAGAAGTATTCCGCTTCAAGTTCACTGAACTAAAAAATAAACTCAAGGACCACAAATTCATCTATAGTACATCGACAGACAGTGCGGCATTTGCATGGAAATTTGGACAATTGAAATTCAAATGTACAGATTTTATTTTTTCTGTTTAAATATTATAATTTACATATTTTTCCTTAAATATAAAATATAAAATCAAGAAAACAATTGAGTTAAGCTATACTATAATTATTCTAAAACTAAACTAGTGTCAACGCTATCTTCAAGCTCTGTATTAGTTAAATCAATTTCATCAAATGAGCAAGCACTTATATTTTGTGAATTACTTAACAAATCTTCAATTTGTAAGTATATACATACATACTTATTTCTGAGATATTCCTATTTGATTTCCTTGAAGAAATATTTCTATGTGTCGAAATTAAAGGATTGCAAGTAAGTAATAAAACGTTCATAAGATCCGTGTTCGTCTGATTCCTACTCATCTTACGCGTGTGATGTAATCGATTTTTTCTTATTTCCTTATGTCGAGCATCTAAAGCCCCTTCTGACAGAAGACCTATAAGTAAATCAGCAGTAAAATTTTAAACTGCTGAACATTTATTTTTATACCTAACGATAAAACTTTTAAGATCGTGTGAAAGTTTTTTATTAAATTTGAATCTATTCCTATAATTTCTGAACTGATTTCTGAGTCGTTAAAGAACCTTCTTGCAGTATTTCCATCATTTGTGGATCCATAGCCCGGTTTTGGCTTATTCACTAACAGCCCCACACGAATTTTAAAAAGGTTTTGAAAATTTTTTTTTTATTTTACGCGAATTGGTAGTCTTATTTTCAGCTCCTCTTACTTGTCACATTTTTAACGGCAAACAATAAGAAATATGAAGAAGGCATTCAAAGCACATTATCCACGTGTGCAGAGTGGATAAGTCAAAACGGTAATGATCGGTACCTATTAGGAAGCGTTTTAGAAACGACAGTCAAATCCATTTCTTTTGAGGACGCTCCACACATATAGCATTTAGCAGAACAATTAGTGTCTGATAAAATGCTACATAAGTATGTATACTTCCATCTAGCATTGTAAAATGTAATTCGTACTTAGCTAGCACAGAACTACAATCGAAATTAAATTGTTACGCAGATAATTGGCGTACAGCATTTTTCATTAAAGATTGCTCCCTTACTAAATGCTGATTCTTGTTCATAAAAATGAACTTAATTGGTCTGCAAAACAATGTGGAGGAGGAACTTGAGTTGACTCATAACTCCGTTTTTGTTGTCATCTGGTATCTATGGTACTAATTTTAGAGGAACAAGGGTTATCAAGAACATAAATTCACCAGTTTGAGATGTATTTTCCATGAATTTCTGTTTGTAAAGGCTGTGTCCTGCACTGCTTTAGATCTCAGACGAGATCGATGTCAGATTTTTGAAATGCTTTGTACGGTAATGTCTAATAGTTCCTGTAGGTTAATCTCTACAGATATTTCACTTATAGATACATTTAGTAAAAAAAGTTTTCTAGCTTGCCTCAGAGTCTTGACGGATGGAAAATAGTTCCATTGTTTATTCATAAAACTGCGGAGAATATTATACTTTCTTTCAGAAAGGTCAAGGTCAAAATATAAAGCAAGAACTTGATGAGGACTTACAGTCGGCTGATGTTGACTTGTTGATGTTGATCCTCTTGAAATATCGCATGCAAAACTAAGTTCTTCAGCGGAGCGTGAATTTATCAGATTTTGAACTCTAGGTTTTTTTGTCTTTATAGATGCTTCCTTAAACCTTACCAAAGGCTCTCCAGTGGATGTTGATGGTGCTGGCTGCAGATCGCTTTATGTCTCAGTTGGTATCATCAATAGTTCTTTTTTAACCAATTTGAATGTCGCTTGTTAAATATATTCAGTTTCTAGAGCAATCTTTCTACTTTCTGCTCATCGCTAAACAAAAAGCTTAACCTGCGTGTCTAATTTTGGCATTTAAACTAAGGACTGAAACGAATAAAATCTGTAAATTTTAATACGGGCTATACTTCCAAAATTGCAATCCCATTTTGTACCCAAATCAGCCTGTAGTTCTCTAGTTTCAGTTTGTTATTGATTTTAGTTCGGTGCGGTTTAAAATATTTATAAAAAATGAGTCAAGAGGAACGCCGTAAAAAGATCATCGACAAATGGCTCGAAAATACTTCGCGTCCAAATCATTTCATCGCAAAAAATTTAAACATAGCACGCAGTACAGTGGATTCTGTTATTAAACGATATTTGGAGACGTTGACAGTTAAGCGAAAACAGAAAAGTGGAGTTAAAAGTGGAGCACATGATACAAATTTGGACAGGAAAATAGTGGGTACCATCGTAAAAAAACCGGACTATGTCATCCAGAGATGTTGCTCGGAAATGTAATATCAACCAAACAATGGTACAAAAATCTAAAAAACGTAACGGTCTAAAAACACGAAAAAAACAAAAAAATACCAAATGTTACTGAAAAGCAAAAAAAAAAGTCATAAAAACACGACCCCGAAAGCTATACGCATTGATCGGCAACAAGAAAGCGTACTTGGTTTTGGATGCCGGAACTTATGTGAAAGCCGACTTTACTACTCTTCCAGGTGCACAGTTTTATAACTCGTCTGAAGCTGAGATTCTTCTGCAATCAACAACATCGATGGAAAAATTCGAGTAAAAATATCTCGTTTGGCAGGCCATTTGCCAATGTGGACACAGAAACTCATCGTTTATTACAATGGGAACAATTAACGGAGAAGTGTACATTAACGAGTTACTAAAAAAAACGGTTGATTCCTTTCTTTAACAAACACGAGGGTTTGATATTATTTTGGCCAGATTTAGCTTCAGCTCACTATGCTTATGCGACGTTGAGCTTTCTTGTTGCTAAAAATGACGACTTTGTCCCAAAAGACATGAATCCACCCAATGTTCCACAGTGCCGTCCCATTGAAAGGTATTGGGCTTTGGTCAAAGCTAATTGAGGAAAAGTGAGCATTTGCACGTAAAAGATTTTAGTGCTAAATGGAAAAGAGCGTCCAAAAAGATCACGGATGTAACTGTCACCAACCTTATGAAGGACATTAGAAAGAAGTTGAGGAAAGAATGGGAACCCAAATAATTTTTTTTTTTTACTTTTTGTAATTGTGAATGAATTTAATAAAAACATAGTTTTAAAGCAAATAAAAAAAAATTATATGAATTATGAAAATATTTTTTTTTTTACTTTGAAGTTTCCAAATTTTATTCGATTCAGTCCTTATCAGAACGGTCATTTAAATTTAAAAGAGATTTCAGTTTATAGATAACTTTATACAGTTTCTCTGAATTCGGATTTGAAATCCAATTGTCGACCAAATCACAATTTCGGATCGTTGGATATTGTACTGGAAAAAAATTCACTGTTATTAGGGTAGCAATTTGCAGCAAAAAAAAATAACATAAGTGCAATGTCTGATTTATGTATGACTTATGCATAGCAATTAAATGCATAGAATATTTTTTAAAATGAATATTATTTAAAATGAAGAAATACTTTTTTTTATTTTTTTAACAATTCACTTTATCACGTTATATGTTTTAATATATCTAAAAAAATTTGATGATAATACGTACTAGAATAACAAATCTTCTTCCAAATTTGACGTGATTTTAGTTACACGCACTAGAACAAAACAATATTTCGAAAACACTCGAAAATTCATAACACTAACCCAACTGATTTACTCTCCAATCCTAACTCAAAAAAACATTAATACTGTGATGAACTGCTTTAAACTATGTAACCTATATAACTTAATATACATATGTATAAAAAAAACAATGACAACAGTACTATGTAATTTGAATATCAACAAACAAAAATTATTTTTATAAACCAAGTAGAAAAAGCAAATTTACTCTAAAATATCCTGATTCTTTCCTAAGCTGTACAACTCGTTATGGAATGCCCTGGTCCTTATAACTTACAAACATTTAAAAACAATGCACACCGGTACCTGTCTTTTCTTCCTCCCTAAATTTCCTTCGCCCGCGCTGTGTACGAACATTTGAAGGGTACACAAACCCCTTGAGCGCGCGCTCATTATAAAAAAAAAAAAACTGAAGGCCTTATTTGCTCCTGTTTTACTTTGGATTCAAATTTTATATTATATTTCAGTACTTTAAATAAATAAATAAAGTAGTTACACAAATGTTTATCCGTGTACAATAATGTGGTCAAATAAACCAAGCAAACTGAGTTTGGAAGATCTTGGAGGATGGCGTCCATCAGTCGCTGGAATGTAGCCGGCGATAGACCGAAGTGCATAACATTGAATTCATAGAAGCCAGTGCCAAGTGAAAAAGTCGTTTTTCCCTTTGAGGTTTTGTAAATTTTCACTTGCCAGCAATTACTTTTAAGATCTAGCGTGGCGAACCAAGTGGAGCTTCTAAGTGCTTCCAAAGCAAGACCGATCAGTGGAAAGGGATAAGAATCCTTTTTGGCGGCATCATTTAATCAGCGGTAATCCTCACAGAATCTGAGGGACCCATGTTTTTTGAGCACTACGAGCACAGGGGAACACCAAGGGCTTCGGGAAGGTTGCACAACTTTCTGAGTTTTCATGTCATTCAGGATTTGTTCGGTTTCCACTCGACGGGAAAAGGAAAGCTTTCTGGGAGGTTGTTTGATTGGATTGATCTTTCCTGTGCTGATTCGATGCAGGGTGATGGACGCTCGACTTGGTGGATTACTTGTGTCTAAAAATACAGAACTATATTGAGAAACTAGTGAAGCTAGTTGTTCAGTAGTTAGGCCAGTAGCAATACTTTGAGTCACCTGTACCGATTCTGGTGTTAAATTTTCCCCATCGTCTATGTCTACGACGATTGAAAAACACTTGTGCTTCTAGCTGGAATAAGGCCATATTCCGAGGTATTCAAATATTGTCTCCCTAAGTATTGTATTAGTCATGCCCACGTGGTCAAGTGATTTATTGTTGGCATATCAATTGCTGCTACTGTTTCATTTTTGAATGTGGCGGTGACCAATCGTACACGTTGAATCGGGAGCTGGTAACGACATATCTCCTGGGTTCGTTGCCGCAGCTTTATGATCGACTATCCGGTATAAACTAATATTAGCATGGCCGATTTGCTGTAAATCTTTTTGTAAATTGATTGCACGTAAGTACCGGCGCAGGAAATTCAAGACGGCAATGCATTCGTCGACTTTTGGAACCACGAATACATGATGTTGTTTTTATACATTCCTATTTCTAAATTAGCGTCACCAGTAACAGTCTGAAGTATAGTATGCGATGTTTTTATCGATGGGCGGGGATTCATCTTCTCGAGGGCTTCCATTCCCACTAATCCTGCCCCTTTGCAACTAGTGGGTTCTTGTTTTCCGTATTGTTTTTTTCATCTTCAGAGGCTTTGCTGATTCACAAATTGATTGCCCGTGCTCCGAGCCGGACTTCCTCGATATCCAAAATTACGGATAAAACCTCCATCAGGCGTGAGTTTCGTCGAAATTCACTGCGTGGAGCGCAAGCTACTCCAGCAATATCACAACGTTGAACGAATCCATAACTAGACTTGTGAATGAACTTGACCCATAATTTCCTTTGCGATTAGGCATCGTGAGTGATCCGAAACGTACAGTTAGCTGTTACTTTGGAGATTTTGTGTCTTTTTGCTGCAGCCTACGCTCCACTAAGCTCCATCGTTCTCGTTTCCTGAAGAAGATATCGTCAAGTAATGGTCATCATTCGACACAGAAACCTCTGCTACTCTTATTTGCTATGGCCAGCGTCTGCGCGTACTGTAATATTTAGGGTAAGTCGGATTTGCTGGCGAGCACTGGTGTTTTTATAATTCGTCAAAGAAGATGTTTGTTTTACTGAGGCGAAAACCTCTCAAATATACCTAGGGCCACCTTTAAAGTGTCCGCCGCAAAATCGCGAACTCTTTCTTGCAGTTCGACATCATAGATGCCATCGATGAATTGTAATAGAGCTGCTCTGGGCACTCTGCAAAAGCCAGATAAACAAGACGCTGGATATCCGTAGCCAGTTCAATCAGCGATTCTTTCGACCTGAGCACTCGGCGCGTAGTTGTGAGTGTGCGAAAAAGGCTAAAGCCGTGCTCTCAAAAACGGCACGAGGTACAGCTCTTTAAGCTCTCTCGTCCAACCATTTACTTAAGCTACTGCATTTCAAAATGCAGTCGGAATGTACGCCATGGGGTTGTGCCGTCAAATTCTCGAGGCTGCACTTTAATTCGTTGTGCCGTTCTTGCAAAAGGTGATAATGGAATATTATTCACGGAAATCCTTTCCTGTTTTGTGCCATCGGGGAGAATTCCAGCGGGAGCTGTACTCCCAATTTATGCATATCCAGGATTTGTTGTAATAGCCTCGTTACTTGAATGCATGTGCTGCGGCTGACTGTATTAGATCTTGATGCGAGATTGGTACATGAGTAGAACTAGCTGGTGGTGTTTCAGTTGTTGCAAGATCAATCGGGGCAATTTTCGAGGGACGAGAGTACGCAGCATCTGACTACGCCTCTGCTTCGACCTGTGGGAGTAGACAAATTAGCTAAGGCTACTATTCTAGTGTTGAATGATTCCTGCTGTATAGTTTCCACTCGCGCTAGCGCGTACTTGATTCCTTCAAAGATTGTTGCAGCTTATCCATACAAGTTGATTGCTCAGAAATTTTAGCCAAGATTTCTTGGAATTTATTGGCGAGCTAGTCGGCCATTTTTTTCTTTATATTTATATTAATCCAAGGTGGTTACCATTACATTACGAAGTCAATCGTACCCCACATCTGACACCAATTGTAACCGCCCGTGGAAGTGCAAATAAAAGGAGTTTATTCAGCAAAAGGAAGGTTTCAATATTTTTTTTAGAGAAAGTTAGCAAAATTAGAACTGAACAGACGGCGGGAGAGAAAAGAAAAAGAATAACGAAAAAAAATGTGCTCGTACTTTTTTTTGACAGCTCCGTTTTTCTCCTCGTTCTTCTCTTTTGTTTTAGATGCTATGCCTTGTACATTTTCTAAGCCTCTACATCGGCTTTTTATAGTTCGTAACAATATAATAGGAGACTTTCTCATAAATCAAAGCAACATGAAAGAATGTAGACGAATCTATCTAAGCCACCGTCAATTCTACAGCAAAAACTTAGAAAACTGATTGTAAGGGTTGATTTTTGTTTTCTTTTTCCAGTTTTTATTGTCTTCCACACGTCCTTACTATATAACAATCTTCTTGATACTCAACCGGCAGTCCGCTTTTCTTCTCTTTCTTACTTTGTCGTCTCGCTGCTTATTATATTCTTGACTCTTAGTAATTTTTTCCATAGCTTTAGTCCTCATTGTCCCTAAATCTCTACATATTTCTGGCAAAATCCTATCTAGAGGGTATCGTTGGTGCCAAACTCTTATTACCCCTCTCTACTTGCGCATTAGCTTGCGGCGAACCAGTCGCAATCTTTCGAAATCTTTCGACGTGAAAGCCCTACCTCGATCGGATACTAATACTCTGGGTCGACAATATGAATTGAAATAAAGCCGTAAACAATTTATCACTTCCCTAGCGTTAGTTTATTGGGCTGCATATAATCTGACCTACATCGTGAATGCATCAATTACTATTACATACTTCTTTCTTCTATTCCTTAATAAGCCAGGGCCGAAGTTTTTACGTCCGCCATTTCGAAGGGCACATTTTCCTCAGGGATGTTGTGTAAGAGTCCTTCATGCCTCCCAAACTGTGGTGAGAAAGCAATACACTTCAGGCAATTTGCAAAGTGATCCTCATTTTAGGAAATCAGTATTTCTTTAGTATCAAGTTTATTACCTTATCGGAACCCACGTGTTCCATTTCATCATGATACACTCGTATCACTCTCGTCTCCATATTCCTTGGTACGTAGAACTGGATCCTCTGTCTCATTTTTCTATGTATCAACGCAATACTCATTTCATAGAAACTACTTTCTTTTTTTTTCTAATTCCTCTCTAATTTTATTAATAGGCCATCTTTACACTGGTAAATTGACAAGTTTTGCTCAAATGTATTCTCTTCCAAAATAAGATGTTGCATTTTGGATCCAACGCGTTGTTCAAGAATATAATTGTAATTTTGTAGCTCTAACACTCAGCCGCATATTCTAAGGTTAATTTCTTTCTTATTCAGGGTCAGTGTTAAGGAAATACAATCTGTTACTATTTTAAACCTAAATCAATTCTTCGAAGTGCATAGATAATCGCTAATGTCTCTAGCTCAAAGCTGTGATATCTTAACTTCCAGTTAATTTTTCTTTTGCAACAATTTGGCTGCAAAATCACAGTGAAGCTCTGTTTCGTCGTTAGGGTTATATATTGCTAATTTTAGATCTTCAACCAGCTTCTCTTTCAATGTTTTGAATCATCTCATCTTCTCCTTGAATTTAACATTTTTCCTAATCAAGTTGGAGAGCGGTTGTGCTATGAGTGAAACCCTTCAATAAATGTCCTAAAATAGGAGCACACACCTAAGAAGCTATGAACAGCTTTCATATTCTGTGGTATGGGGAAATCACGTATAGACTCAATACCCTTTTCATCGCGTTGATTAACATCTTTAGAAACTGTGTAACCTAAATATGTTATTTGTGATTCCAAGAACCTACACTTATCTAATCTCAACTTCAATTTGTTTTCAATAAGTCTGTCAACAACTTCGATCAGTATATCCAAATGTTCTTCAACAATTGCAGTCTCTATCATTACGTATGTATGTCATCAATGTATTTATTTACTTTCTCTTCTCTTATAAGGTCTTCAAAAACTTAATTGACAAAGCGCTGAAGTTCGGAGGGTGCATTCCTCAGTCCAAAGGGCATTTTTAAATATTCAAATTGTCCTAATGGGGTCACGAAGGATGTATACTTTATAGATTCTTCGCTCATCTGGACGTGGTGAAAAGCACTTTTCAGCTCTAGAAGTGTAAAGATTTTCTTGGCGGTTAATCCGTCCAATATATCGTCTATGAGTGGAATGGGGTAATCATCTTTTAATTACATTTTATTAAAAAGGTTCGGTAATCTACTTATAACCTGATCTCATCTGTTTTGTTTTTTTACTAAGGTTGCAGCAGACGAATACTCTGACCTACTCCTTCGAATAATTTTCTGCTGCAGTAATTTATATAAAATGACTTGCTCTTGTTCTTTTTCATAATAAGACAATGTCCGCGGGGGACAATGAAATGGCTATTCATTATCTAACACTAATTTCATTTTGCGTACTATTTCAGGAACATCGGTACGCTTACAGCATAAGAAATTTCCATTAAATATTTCCTTAAATCTCTCTTCTGACATTAACAATGTTTATAAAACCTTTTTGTTCATTGAATCCAATTTTCATTACACTTAAGCGCTCTTTATTACATTCATTGTCTACGATTATTTCTTTCAATTCATTTGATGCACTCCCTATCTTAAGATTAGCTTCCTTTATGCAGTCTTTTCCTAATACTGCCGGATAGTGTCGGACGACAAATTGTCCGATACGACTAGAAAATTTAATTCTAACAGAATTTCTTGAAATAAAATAAGATATTCAATTTTACCAATAACAAAAAGTGGACTTTTTTTTATCCCAAAATACTTAGAACTATTTCCATTGGATGTTATGAGAATAGGTGACACCAAATGTTGCCGTATCTAATAATGTTCCTGGTAATATTTTACATTTGTATTTTCTGTTACTAAAAACATAGTACAAATTCCTTACTTAATCATCGTTTTCCTCGCCCTGGTTGATGCGATACATTCTTTGACATGTCATCCTTTTCGGATAGTGGGCTGCATAATGGCCCACCTCAGTACATACGTGTTATGTGTCTAGTTCTTTCTTCGGTTCACGGCACTCACCTGCAATGTATTCAATTGAGTTACAATTGTAACATCGTACCGGCTGCCCTTCTGCTGGACTATTCTGGCGAGTATTCATTGGTGTACGTTTCTGCATAGTCACGTTGGTGAATGCATATATCAGTTGTTGTTTGTTATCGAAGCGCTGAATTCTTGCCTGGGATCGCAAGGAGTCATCAGATATCCCTTTAATGATGTACTCCAATAATTCGGTTTTATTTACCGAAATTCTGTTGACCAGTATGACTTTTTCATGAAAAAACTCTTGAAATGACTCTCCAGGGAGCCATTTCTTCTTCTCGAATTGTTGCGACTCGACCGATCCGCAAATAATGCTTTTAAGTCCTCCAGGAGGTTGTTTATTGGCACCGCATCTAAGTCTAACTTGGAATGTTATCATTTTAGTGCCTTACCTTTTATTTTTGACGAGATAAGGGGCCTTATATTATTCTCGTCTAATTTCTATGCCTCACAAATACTCTTCAGCTGAGACTCCCACAACGAAAAACTGTGTATCTCCACTGCCGAAAAAATCTGGAAATCTGGCCAAAATTATTTCTGATCACACCGCGATCTTCCCTGGAGCGAATATCTGTCATCACACTTTCATTATTGTCTTTCTCTGTTAAACACTCAATTTCTTTCTTCATTTTCTCTCCTTTGTAATTCCACCTCTCTCTTCATAAATTCAAGTCCCTTCTTATTTGTGTCATTTCATTTGTTTTCATTTTCTTGCCCAATTTTTCATTCTTCTGTACATTCTCTTTGCCATTCGCATTTTCATTTTCAACCATCGAGTTTTCTTTTCCTTCTGTATGTACACTTACCCTTCCTTCATATTCGTTGTCTATTTACTGATGAACAGATGAAGACATCTGTTTCATCTGGGTTCCTCTTTTCATCTGGATGCCGGCTGTTGTCTAATTTAGTGGTCATTGGGGAAAACTGTTGAAAAAAACTTAAAAGGCGGAACACATTTCCAGAACGTTTTATTAACAACTAACTTCATTTGTATTACATATTTGTACATACTCGTAAGTATATAAGTGAATTTACACAACTTAGATGGTACAGAGTTGCCAGGTATAAATTTCAATGTCCAACACTACCCCTCAAATCAGTACCTACTAAACCTTAGAAAACTTCTAATTTTTATTCAATAATCCAAGTTGAGTTGAGTTGTTAATATTTTTGTCAATACATCAGCAATCATATCATTAGTTGGAATATATTTTAATGAAATAAGTGATTTATTATAGATGTAATGAAATTTGATGTCTATATGTTTTGATCTTGAATGGAAAACTGGATTTTTAACTAACTGCTGTGAGCTAATATTGTCGCCATATATCGGTTTTGGTCCTTGTTGCATGCATTCCAAACCGACATCTTCAATCAAACGTCTTAAGTATAACGCTTCTTTTGCTGCTGCAACCAATGCCATGTATTCTGCTTCCGTGCTACTCAACGCTACTGTCGGCTGTTTACGGGACTCCAATGAAGAAGCTGCATCGGCAAGAAAGAATATATACCCAATGTATGACTTCCTGGTAATAGTGCAGTTAGCCCGGCCTGCATCAGCAAAGCCTTTAAGAACCCCACCAGTTTTCCCAAATGTTCTTGTTGAGGTTCTTGAATTGAATTGAGCCAATTTGCTCACAATGTGCTGTATATCTGGCCTGGTTGAAACTGCCAAATAAATTAAACAACCTGTTAATGATTGGTACTGCTTAAAATCCACTTTCTTGCTGCTGAATTTTTAGAACACTTATTCCAATTTACTCCAGGGTCTAGTGGTGTACTGCATGCCCTTGTGGATAGCATATTGTGCTGCGAAAGTAGATTCTGTATGTATTGTTTTTGTGAAAGCATAATACCCTCTGGAGATCGCGTGATTGCTATTCCTAAGAAGAAATCAATCGGGCCTTTATCCACAATGTCAAAAGCCAAACCAATTGAATGTTTAATTTTAAATATGTCCGCTTTTTCAGTGCAGGTTATAATAATATCGTCGACATAAACTGCAACTATATTTCGACTGTTACGGGTGTTTCTTATGTAAACGCAAGTATCTATGTTGCTTCGCCTAAAACCAAGCCTTTTCATTGTGTAATCTAACTTGCTGTTGAGCCCTTTTTAACTTACAAACTTTATTGTTGTTATGTGGATCCTTAATGTTTAATCTTAATAATTTAAGGAAAAGAAAAAATAACTTCATCCACACGTTATAAAATATATTTCGATTCTCCACAATACAATATTAATTGATACTTTGAACTTTGACACACTTCTATTTATACTCTAATGTTCGTTGAGTTTTTTAGTACTACTTAGTTAATTACTGGTTAGGTAGTGTGACTTGATATTAACTTAACATTTATATTTAGATAATTAATTAACAATATTAACTCAACCCAATAACAATAAATTCAAATTGAATACAATATTTCTTGTTTATATTAATATCTTCTTGAACACTTAAAGTGTTCAGTTTGCTGCATAAATATATGTTCTTTTATTTCCCCATTCAAATATGCAGATGAGACATCTATGTGATGAACCTCCATATCAAATTCAACCGCTAGTGCCAAGATTAATCGAATGGTTGAATAGCGTACCACAGGTGAAAGGGTTTCAGAATCCCGAACTGTTGGCTGCATCCTTTTGCGACGAGCCTAGCCTTGTATCGAATTGGATTGCCGTTTTTGTCGTGTTTGATGTTAAACACCCATTTTCATTTGATTGCCCGGCGACTTGCGGGTAATTCTACCAACTCCCCGGTATTGTTAGATATCAGCGAACCGTATTCATCCTTCATCGCTTCCGTATACTTGTCAGCGTCTTCTCGGTTCAAAACTTCTTCCACTGAACGTGGATTCTCACACAGCTTCAAGTCAGCATTCAAAAAATAGTTATATTTTATTGGCTTCGTTCGTGGCCTCAATGCTCTACCTTCATACTCTTGCGCACAAGCAAACTCGTCTGAAGTTGCTTGTTGATCATTTAAGTCCGCATGCTGAATGTCTTCCGGTGGTTTTTGGTAATTTGACTTTGCATTTCCATCATCAATCGGAACCGCTTGACCCTTATCCTCAAAAACCACAAGCTCTTTTTCTTCCCAAAGTAAGATAAAAAGGATTCTTCGCTACTTTCAGATGTGTAGCCTATAAACGTCTTCTCATTTTCTACATTTTTAGATGGACTGTCTTGGCATTGTTTGCTACCGCTAAGATCTATTAGACTTATATTATTCTCACTATTCAAGCCTAAAATATTTAGGTTTTCCATAGATTGAATATCTCGACGTTTGTAAATTTTTTGTGCTTTCGGAACATAAACTCGATATGCTTTCGATTCGTTTGCATAACCAACCATATTGCACTCAACACCCCTTGCTTGAAATTCTGCCTTACCCAGGCGCTTATCTAGCATAAATGCTTTGCATGAAGAAATTCTAAAATGTCCTACATAAGGCTTTCTATCATGCCAAACTTCGTAAGGAGTCTTATTTCCCCGGAGTTTTGTTAACGACCGATTGCGTAAATAAACAGCTGTATTAACAGCTTCACCACATAGAGAATTAGGCATCTCACTGTTTAAAAGTAAACACCTTGCCATTTCTACAATGGTTCGGTTCACTCGTTCAGAAACCCCGTTTTGCTGGGGAGTGTAATCTACTGATAATTGTCGTTTGATTCCATTGCTGACAAGCAATTTTGAAAAATCTGAGTTCATATATTCGCTCTCATTGCGCAGTGGGGTTTCTGAAAGTAAACACCTTGGCATTTCTACAATGGTTCGGTTGGCTCGTACAGAAACCCCATTTCGCTGCGGAGTGTATTCTACTGATAATTGTCGTTTGATTCCATTGCTGGCAAGAAATTTTGAAAAATCTGAGCTTATATATTCGCTCTCATTATCACTACGTAAAGCCTTAATTTTACAAGAAGTCTCAAGTTCAACTTCTGCTTTAAATAAAGCAGAAAAGCATTAAGAATATCTGACTTTGGCTTAAGAAAATATACGAATATCATACTATTAAAGTCGTCTATGAACAATACGAAATATTTTGACCCACTGATTGAAGTGGTTCACATGGGGCCACAAATGTCGGTATGAATAATTTCCAGAAGTTCCGTACTTTTGGGAAAAGCTGACTTACATAACTTCCCTCTACAGCATACATCACATTCAACGGACAAAACGTACATGCCATAACAATAAATCACTGTCATTTTTCTTTGACTTATTCATGCCTAATAATTTTTCCCTATTATAATTAAACAAATTTAAATCACCAAGTTTGTCTGCATGCAAAACGATCTTATTGGATTTATCATAAATGTACACACCACTCTCTTTGAATTGAACACGATATTGATTTTCGACTGCTTTGCCTATTGAGATAAAATTTGATTTGAGTTCTGGAACAAATAAAACGTCCTTGAGTTCGATCTACCTATAACTGGTCACTATTGAAACTGTTACTATGCCTTTGGATTCAATGTAATAATTTGCAGCTAACTCTATTTTTTCTGCGTGCGCTTGTATTGAAGTGAACAAGCTCTCATCACAACACATGTGAGAGGTTGAACCGCTATCCAAAATCCACTTGAAAAACTCAGCATATTAAGCATGCCAAACGATGACGTATCTACACAATTTGTTACGGGGGTTTTTTGATTCTTTGCACGTATTCGCATAATGTCCTCTTTTGTTGCAGATATTGCTTTGAATCAGGTTTTGTGCTTCTGACACCATGATTACGAACGAAAAATGCTGACCAACTTGATTCTGGGGAACTGTCCTCTCTTCTTTTCCCTTCTTCTAAAAGCTTTATCTTTAATGTGCTGGTTGTTGGAAGCAGGACTCGATAGCAACAACGAAATTTTCAAAACTTTTCGGGAGGCTGGAGAGTAATATGATGGCAAGCAACTCGTCTTGCAAAATGATTTCGATTTCACACAATTTTTCCGCGATATGAAAAAATTCCATTAAATGATTTGAGGGCGAACAAGTTTCATCTTATTTTAATCCCAATAAATTTTTGAAAAGTGTTACCTTTCCAGCGGGTCCACTTGGCTGACGAATATCCATTAATTTGTTCCAAGCTTCAGTTGAACAATTCTTGATGTGATTCAGTTGGGATGATTTTACAGTAAGTAAAATCATAGCGAGCGCCTTTTCGTCCCTTGAATTCCATTTTGCAACCTCCTCTGCATTCGAGTTGTCAGCAACCAGATTCGGCTTGATGGAACTACCAGAAACAAATGTCTAATGGTCATTATATATGAGAACAGACCTCATTTGCACCTTCCAGCCATCGTATTTGCCGTCACTTAATTTTTCAATTTGATGGAAAGAATTAGGATTCATTTTATTGTATGAGTATTTATTTATTAATTTTTTACGTTTGAAATTTAAACTTTAACTTAGACTGGGCCCATAACCTTTGTTGAAAAAAACTTAAAACGCGGAACACATCCGATTTCAAGAAAGTTTTATTAAAACCTAACTTCATTTTTATTACATGGTGTACATAGTATATAAGTAAATTTACATAATTTAGATGGTACAGAGTTGCCAGGTATAAATTTCAATATCCAACAAAAACACGTTGTTGAGCTGGGATTTCAATAAGACGAATTATAAGTTCGTCTTTATTCCACGTGCTTTTCCTTTCCCATTGCCACCTTCAACCATGATCGCTATTGCTAAACTGTGAACTTTTCTAACTCATTTATTTCCGATTACATGGTGTAAGTTATCACCTTACAAGTTTATTTTGCCAAATTCCATTCCCACTAAAATTCATGCAATTGCCGGATGCACTGCACATGCCGTTATCAGATACCTAGTATCATCGCAGGGAATATTTCCCAAGGTGCATTATTGCTGAGGCTATATCCGCACCTGAGCAAACATCATTTCGCACCCTATAAATAGAAGTACTTAGAAATAAGTAGTTGAGTCATAATTAAGTTGGCATTTAGCCGTAAAATAAAAATGATTTTTTAACTTGTATCCCTCTTCTGAATTTGTAAGGGTTGATTTTTTTCTTTAATCCGTTTTTTTACTTTTTTATTGTCTTTCAGACGTCCTTACTACTATATACGAGTATGTATAACTATCTTTTTGATACTCTCTTTCTTACTTTGTTTTCTCTATTTCCTTGTAGTGTTGCCATAATATTAAATATTGTATGTAGGTATTTGAAAAGAAGAATAATGAAGAATATGGATATTACCGTACTCGTTACTTCATATCGTTTCTCAATATAATTTAAAATAGTAAGTATGAGTATGATACGATAGATTAATACTTCCATGAAAATTGTTTGGAAACAATAGGCTGCAATTTTTTTGATTAGGTACGAGTACATTCATTTCGGTTCAAGTTGAGTCCAAAAATCGTTCAAATACTATTTTTCAGAAATCATTCGTCCAAAGTAGTCGAATAAAAAGAACACATTCAAATATTTGATTATTTTTCATACTGGTTTTTCATTCGAATGATTTTTTCACTCGTATGAAGAGTAGGCTATCGGGTTGGAAGTGATGTTCCTTTGGTTTTCATACCAATAATGATTTTTTTAACTTTGGCATATCGTGTTTGGAATAAATATTCGAATGTTTTTCATATGAATGAATGGTCTTTTCATTCGAATAGTTTTTTAACTCCTATGAAGTTCGGAGTATCGGGTAGGGAGTAATGTTTCTTTCGCTTTCATACCATTGAATGATTTTTTGGACTTTGGACTATCGTGGTTGAATATGTTTGAAATTTATGTTATGTGTGTTATGTGTGGGGTATAACCTACACCCGCCCTAGAAACCCCCGCGTTTGACAAAATGTTGTTGGGATGCATGAATATGAATGAATACAACTATTCGATAGTAGAAACCATTCAGTTAGTAATTATCGATAGTCAAATTCATTCGATAGTTCCCATTACTACTGAAGACCACAACGAATGCACGTTTCTATTTCTAATCGGACTATATATTGATACACTCACTAACATCCTAAACTTTTTCAGTTCAGTCTCTTCTTTTCTTCTTACCATATAATATCTCGCACATGGTCAAATATCCTTACTCGTATATGTACACTTTAGAACCATGTTGAGTAGTCATTGGAAACGACTGCTTAAAATACTTACTTTGAGTGGTAACGGACTTTTATGAAAAACTTGATAACTTAGAAATATTCATACGAGGGAAGGAATTGTGTGCAAAATTAAGAGGCTTTAATGTGAAAAATGGTACAAAATCCATTCGAGATCCCGAGTTATTAAAGAAAACACACGCAATATATTTCAAAAACAAGTTGTTGTTTAATTCAATCTAATTTATATGAACATGTGAAATGTAAGGAAAGGCAAAGAACTGTTAATTGTTTGAAAGTTGAAGGTGCACTAGACAATAGTAAATAAGTTAATGACTGAAAGCTAGAGAGAAGCAATAATATAACTGTAGCAACGTTTTAATTTTCCACAATACCTTTGCTGATCAGTTATCTTATGAAATGGTCTTAGCTGTTAAAGATACTCAGTGTACCAGTGTAACAAGGTATAAACTGCATTCGTTCTTTCCACATTTGGCGTAAGTCTTCTGAGGCTCTATTTTTGTCATCTTCGGCTGAATAACCTTGACGTGGTCCACGTAAAAGTTAAGCAGGTGTAAGCGGCGATAGGTCGAGAGGTTCATTTGCTACATATATAAGTGCTCTGTTATTTAACACACTTTCAACTTCGGTAAGACATGTGTAGAGCTGTTCGTCTAACTGCTGCTCTCAAGGCCGACTTTACCACACTAACAAGTCTTTCCCAAAATCCCCCCATTCAGGCGGCCCGTTCTATTATAAATCTCCAGCGTATACGATGATTTGCTAAAAAAACCCTTAAATCTTTCATCAGAAAAACTGAGTTTCAGCAATTCTTTTGAGGTTTTCTTTAAGTTTGCTGGGTTATTCGAACAAATTACATTTGGAAATTTTATACCCAATAAACCACTCTCTGTACTTAGATCTGATGTTAGTTCAAGATGTTCTACCCTAATGGACACATAGGTAAATATCATTATGTACACGTTCCTCTTCTGTTCGGAGTCAAATGTGTATAAAAGACCGGCAAAATCAAAGCCAGTCATGTCAAATGATAAATAGCATAGAAAAAGCTATACGTTCTCTAGGTAATGGTGCGAATGATTGTGTAGCTGGCATAGCTCGAAAAATTTTGCAAACAGTGCAATTTTTGATAACTGCGCGAACCAGTTGTCGACCCTTAATATTACAGTATGTTGAGCGTAAATGGGTTAAGACCAGCATGGAACAATTTTTCGTACACGTCATAAATTATCAGCTCTGATATGTGTGAAGATTTTGGCAATAATACTGAGTGAGCTTCGATTGGTGAGGATACCAATCAATATCTAGAATGCAATAGTTAACTTAGAGTTATTCTTCTGTAATGCTACAATTTCAGAAGCGAAATGCAACCGTTCCTCAATCCAATATCTTTCAGCTCGACCTGTCTCATCTGCAGACAGAAATGGAGCATCCTTATAAGCGGCTAACGTGCCCGAGTTTTATTTTTTCTTGAAACATTCGATGGCACGAAAACAGTAAACGATTACATGTAAGAGACGTTTCCAAGAAATAAAATGTTCGCCTTTAATTATAGAATTGCTTAAACTTGTAGATTCCTCTTCCACTTCTTCCTCCGCAAGGAAATCGATAAAGGGCTAGAACAGTTGTCTTGGTTAAGAATTGGCCACATGTTTGATTCGTGCTGTAACCAATCTGGTCCAGAAAGAAAAATTTTATAATGAATAAGTGAGTGCGCATTTATTCCTCTAGTCACCAAATCTGCGGGATTCCGCGAGCAAGGAGAGTGCCGCCAGCAAGATATTTTATTCAGTGATCGAATTTCTCGGAGCCTGTTCTCCACATAAGGTTTCCATCGTTTCTCTTTGTTTCTTAACAACTCAGCGTGATATCATTAATTGTCCAAGTTCACTGACATCTGCACAGATATTAACCCAGATTTTTTCGAGTTCTGATGACACTCTTATATCCCAGTCTAAATTTTGGCGCCGGATTGATTGGAAAAGGGTTTTCAAACGAACTACCCTTGGACTTAGTAAACCAAAGGGATTATACAATACATTTTCGACATTACCTTTAGTACATTGTATTTCGTTCCATCCAGACCATTGGACTTTAAAAGGAGTTCTACTCCCGTTAAGTCGACAGATAATCCATCCGCATTAACAAACCAACGAAGACCTAAAACCTTTTGGGTCTCTGGTGGAGCCTTTTCTGATAGGAGGATTCTTTCGGACTAATGGGCTGTTGGAGTCCCACTTTCGAAGATTCATAGCCCCGGATTTCATGATCTGAGCCGCCTGATATTTTAAGTCACTAAATGTTTGAACGTCCCCACACTTGCCACGAAATCGTCGACGTAAAAGCATTTCTAAGATTTTGGAAATAACTTCTCCTAATATATTTGTACTACTGGTTGTACTGAAAATTCTGTGTGCATTTCGTTCGGATTGAAACATTCCTTAAACCAAAAAAAAAAGCGATGACTTTCCTAATCAGGCACAGCTAAAACTATCTGTAGAAAAGCTTCAATATCACCAGTTAGCCCTATTTTACCACACCGAAAGTTTAATAAAACCATTAAGAAATCTGACAAAAGGCAAAAGGTTGTTGTCCACCTCCAAATGACCATTAAGCGAAAGATGAGTGGTTGCATGTGCTGAAGCGTCGAATACAATACGTAACTTGGGGGTGTCTTTATCTTCTCTAAATACGTGTCTATGAGGCATGTAGAACACCCGACCGTGACGTTCCGCCAAGCCACCATTTATCATTTCTAGCATTGACGCTTCATAATTCTTTGCCTTCCTGATGCCCTTAACTTTCTCACTAGTGAATGCATTCGATGAAGTGCTCCCATGCGATTGCCACGGAGTACACTACCAACATCTTTCAATGGCAGCGATGCCTCGTATCGATTTTCAGCTTTGACACTGGACTAGTTCTTCTTGTTTTATCGTTGGTTATCCCCAGGATCTCGACGCGTAGTCAAGGACATGCAAGGAAGTAACAAAAGAAAGATTTACCATGACATCTGAATTATGTGAAGTGATAGGCGACCTACCGTCCATCCAAAAATAGTGTTAATTGTTAGTTAACGACACGCTTCGATATTTTTATCTGATGGGTATAGTACAGCAACACTCATTTAGGGAACTTCTATCAACTTCAATGCAATAATTATGTTGTCATATTGATTGCGTAACATAGCTTGTACCCAATTATACTGTATACTGGGTCTATTGTAGGTTCATTGCTTCCGAATGGAAGAATGCTTATATTTCGAACTCCGATTATATCCAGTGACGTGCTACACTGGATTTTATAAATGACATTTGGCTAACACCGTCCAATACCATTCGCACATACCATATAACGTATTGCTGGGATATTTGTTGGAAACAAATCCAAGAGTTGTTTGTAAATATGTATACGGTGTTCACTTGTTGCGATAAAACGTTATGGATTTGGGTGGTGTACAAATTGATTGATTGCTGTGGTTGAGGGGAAAACGTCATATTGTAGTATTTGTTGCTGTTGATTTTGGTGTTAATGAGGCTATTGCTGTTTTCTTGTCTGTAGACTGTGTGTGATTTGTATCATACATAGATTTAATGTCTTCGAATAGTGGCCTGTTCTCAGACATCGGTAATACCCTCCGTCGTCTTGTAGTAATTGCTTTTTGTTAGGCATAGTAATAGAGCTTTTGTACCCAGATGAATGATGATCAGGCGATTTACAAAAAAAAGCAAGGGCTATCGTTCATTCCAGCTGCAAATAATCCAGCAGGTGTTTTTACTGGTTTCGATTTGAACCGAGATTCTACTTCTCGTTTTATAAATTTCATAAATACCTGACTTGCTTATTGCCAATATCCTTAGTGAACGAAATATCGGACTTTGCTGAAGAACTTACGTTGTCATCGTTTATACAAGTATCATCCTCTGGAGAGTTGTCCGGAAGGTCACTGTAATACTTATGGAAATCTAATCTCAGCTTGTTGAGAATGCATCTGAGTAACATGCCTTTAAGCATTACGTAGTAATTTGATGACGAAATACCCAGAGCAGTGAGTGATTGAGTAGATGCTAAAACGCAGTTGTACAGACATCTCAAACCTGACGCGTCAACTATTGAGTGTACCGGCTGAATGGACAATAAACATTGCATATTGTGATAAATTATTTTTTCTTTATCACCATATTCTTCTTTATTGCCCTTTCATAATTAAGTTCGCTTGATGTTAGGCCTATTAAATTATTGGCCAGTCAATGAGACTTCTAAGTAGTTGGACTTGTCCACAGTGGTTAGGGAACGATTATCACGCACAAGAGCTCTGAAATGTTCCCAGAACGGTATCCACTCCTTATAGTCCGCAGAGAATCCTTTGGGCCGCGGATTCTGAAACTTCATTTTTTGCACTTTATTCGCAGAGGAAATGGTGGGATTATGTGAAGAAATATTGCCAGGAATCTCGTTATCGGGACCATTACAGGAATTATTGGCGATAACAACTGCTTTTGATATCGTTTTACCTTGTTTAAATGTAGCTGAAATCGTTGAAACAGTTTTATCATGAGCTATAGAATCCGCTTCTTTATCAAAGTCCTCTGTTTTTATGGAAGAACGAACATCAATCTTTGATTTGTGCAGACTTTCATGGGTCGCTGTCAAACGATCCAAATAAATGCTAAACTTCTCCTCTATGGAGTCTAAAATATATGAATTCATGTCCTCATTAATTTGCACTTCATCAGATCATAGAAACTCGCCCGCACTAAGTTGTTGTTTAATTCAAACTAATTTATCTGAACATGTGAAATGTATTATTATGAGAAAGGCAAGTAACTGTTAATTGTTTGTTAATTGTTAATGTTGAAGGTGCACTAGACAATAGTAAATAAGTTAATGACTGAAAGCTAGAGAGAAACAATAACATAACTGCAGTAAATATTTAATTTTCCACATTTAGTGAGTGTCACGATTGTCATTCATCTGGAAAGGAGAGATGGAGAGAGGAGAAGACCTGAAAATGGAGCTCAAAATTGTACAAGTAATAATGGTACGTGTAAGAAATAGACAAATTTTATTACCATCTCACTATTCACTTTCCACTGCGCGCTTCAAAAAAGCTTCTTAAAAACATATTCGTTTAAATCGAGTTTTATTATTTTTTTATTTTTTCTTTATTTTTTTATTTTATTCAATATTCTTAGGATAATACATGTGCAGGTTAATTCTAACTACTAGGTAACAATTAAGGAATGTATTAAATTAAGAATATGTAGTGACATTCGTATTTAGAATTCAAATAGTGTTGAATGCCACATCAGCAGATTTTCATGTAGATAATATAATTAAAAATTAAGATGGAAGTGATATTTTAATGTTTGAACAATAATTAAAGAGAGTCTAGAAATAGCATTAAGTAAAATTAAATTACGTAGGACAGCAAAACTTCAATTTGATTGTGATCAAAACTTAGAAGCCAACTCTTGATTTTGTTTAAGAAAGATGAACGTGTTGTGAGTACGCGAATCGAAACAGGAAGACGATTAAATAATTTAAAACTTACGACGGAGTAGAAGTCTCTAAAATGAGTGGTTCGGAATGAAGGTATGTTTACCAGGGATCGGATGTTGCTGCGTAGACTGCGGGCGTCAAAGATCGGGCTCTGCAAATAACCACTTCTCATAAAAAAAATTTTAAGCACCTTGTAGTAATAAGGGTGTCTAACCGGCAAAATTTTAAGGCTCCTAAAGAGTGCCATGGAATGGGTGAGTCGAGGAACACCGCAAATCGTTCTTATAGAGACTGGATTTTCGTTCGGTAAGCACCTCCCCAACATCCTAATCCATATTGTAGTTTTGAGTGAAATATGCCGTAGTAAACAGTTCTTAAACTATTGTTTGTGCAGTATTTACGAAGATGAAACAAACTACGGAGACAAGAACGAAGATACTGTTTTAGGTTTGTAATATGATCAGACCAATTCATATTTTGGTCAATAATAACACCCAGGTATTTGTAGTTATTTACTATGTCAATTTCAAAACAGTTCGTACGATACGCTATATCCACATCAAACACGGTTTTAGAGAAGCTTCATTACAGGTGCAAACCGAAATTTTGTGGCGAGTACAATTAGTGGCATGAAAGTGAAAATCGAGGTCCAGCACAGCCTGCAACCTAAGGCTGAAAAACATTAGTTTCGTTTTATTGCTGACAATAAGTATATGTTTGGCGAACCACATTCTCAGTAGGTCTACATCATGGTTTATATCAGCTGCTAGCTGGAGGTGGCTAACAGAGTCGTACGCGATGCCAAGATCGTCGGCAAAAGCCGTAACTTTTCCTGCAAAAGGTTGAAGAAATAGGGAGTTTATGTAGACTAGGAAAAGAGTAGGGTCCAATACAGACCCTTGGGGTACACCTAGTTTAATAATCCTATTTTCACTAAAACAATCTTTAATTTTAACTTTTTGCTTTCTCTCTTTGAGATACGAATCCAGCCAACTATAAATAACTCCTCGAAATCCAGCCCGATGTAATTTCCTCAAGAGAATTGTATGGTTTACCATATCCAAAACCTTGGTTATGTCAACAAACAGACCGGCACAGCTTTTTTTCGGGTCCAGGACTTTATTTATAACTCATGAGAGCATCTTTAGTAGAGAGTCCCGCCCTAAAGCCATATTGCAAGGGACTAAAAAAAGTTATTCTCTTCAGAAACCGCAGAATTCTATTTTTAACAGCTTTTTCAAAAATTTTCGAGATGGAAGAGAGTAGTGTGATAGGCCTGTAGTTGTTTTTATCTCTTTTGTTGCCCTTTTTAAAAATTTGTAGAACGTTTGCGTATTTTAACCTGTCAGGGAATGTACCAGTGGAAATATTTAGGTTAAAAAGGAAAGCGAATATATGTATTACATTCAGAGCGATGTGCTTTAATATGTAATTAGAGAGACCATCATCTCCACAGGAAGGCGAGCGATTAAGCGATTTTATAAGGGATAACACTTCAAGACCAATGATTGGTTTAAAGAAGAAACTGTCTCTACAAACCGGATCTTCCACCAGATTCCCTGCCATACAGTTCGAACAGTATTCAGATCTTAAATTGTAGGGAGACGCTTCACCAACTTTAACAAAAAAATCATTGAAAATATTTGCTACTATTGTAGGATCTTTGACGATAGAGTTATCAGTCGCAAGTTCGATAGGGTTAGGTATTTTAGAGGAATCGCGGTTCAATATGCTATTTAATATTTCCCATTCTCTTTTAGGGTTCCCTTGAGCGTTTAGCATTTTAGAAATATAGTATCTATCACTACACAATTGAATTTCGTTGTTGACTTTAATAGATATGTGTTTAAAGCGACTCCGGAGTGCAGAATTAAGCGGATGCTTTACACATTTCCGGCGCAGCTTGTTTTTATGCTTAATTTGTTTAAGAATGGAGTTGCTTATCCAGGGCTTCAGTTTTATTTCCGACTTTCTTGGCAGAGAGCGAGAGATAGATGAGCTAAAATGAGACTGCAGTATCTTTAGAAAGGAGTTATAAGTGACAGAAGAATCATTTTCAGCATAAACAGCCTCCCAGTTTTTAGACCGTAGTTTGAAATTAAGTAGTTCAAAACTCATTTTAGTAACGGTCCGAGTAGGAACTCTAACTTCGCCTCTAAGATCTTTTAAACTGCGTATCCAAATACCTGTCATGCAATGATCCGTAATATAGAGGTCAAGATTAACACCGGCGCACTGATCGGGAGATATATTACGAAAACGACCGAATACATGGTCTAGACAGGTGTTTGAAATAGGTCTTGTAGGCTCATTCACAAAGGAAGTAAGACCATATGCAGCTATAAGGCACAGAAGTGACTCCGAAACTGAGGTTGATTCTAGGATGCCAATATTAAGATCACCTAGAATAATAAGGTTTTGATTCTTAGTTTTTGTCAGAAATAGAATTAATTCATTTAGGAATGACTGAGTATCATGGAATTGCAATCTGTATATGCAGACGAAGTTAAAGGGCTCACTGCATAATTTACAACTAACCTGCATTACATCCGCAGTCACAAACCTATGATGGTAAATATCAAATTCCAAAGAATCACTAACAAAAACCCCTACTCCGCCTGCCGAATACGATTCATTTGTATTAGGATAAAAGTTACACCCGGGAATTAAAAAATTTTTCCTTTCACATGCAAATATTTCTGAAACAAAAATCAAATCGGGTAAATATATGAACGCTTCAAGATTGCATACAAACAAATCAAAGTTTTGTCGCAAGCTACGTATGTTTTGATGTACCACAAGAACATTTACATTGCCAGTGACTTTAATGTAAATGCAAAACACACCTACTGGGGCTCAAGATGCATATCCTAAAAAGGTGCATGTAATGATGTATGAACCTTGTATCGATCATAATGTGACTGCCATTCTATGGACAGATTGGCTTGCTGCTCGACTAATACCTTCAACATTATACACGACCTTACCGATTTCTTCGTTTGAAAACGTATGTTTCCTGAGAGTTTTCAGGAACTAGGTTTGCTCAACGAATTTAACAACTTTTAAATTTTACTTCTCTTCTTCTCAACGTTAAAATAAAAGACGACTTTCAATTGTATTTAATTCCTTCTTTAATTATCTGGTACACGAGTATATTTAATAATTGATGGTTTGACGGTTGGTTTCGAATTCTTTCATCATCGATTTCAATTTTTTAAAGTAGCTGCTCGATCTCCTGGAGAGAGAATTTATTGAAAGGAGATTCCGAACACAAAGTATCCGCAACATGTGTTGGTAGTGGAGCCAGTCTGTGAATAGCTCGACGGAGAACTGCATTCCTCGTCTTCAGGTCCACGACACGAATTTTGCCATCTGCTGATATCACTACTCTGACAATTTCGCCCAACCATTGCTGAGAAGATGTATTGTCTTCAGAAGTAAGGACGATTGTTCGAATTTTCATATTTTCCGATGACGACTTCCACTTTGCCCTTCGCTGCAACTCTAAGAGATACTCTTTCATCCAACGGCTCCAGAAATGCTGTTTAATTTGAGCCAGCCGCCTCCACCTCTTCAAACAATGTATCTTTTCATGTTCCAGTGAAGGTTCTGGAATGGCATTCAGAGGATCTCCGATCAAGAAATGCCCGGGTATTAGAACTTGCTCATCACTGGGATCACTCGATATCTGGCAGATTGTTCGAGGGTTTAAAATAGCTTCAACTTCTGTCACCACTGTAGTAAGCCCTTCAAACGTCAAACTGGCTTGACCTAACGTTCGCATCAAATAAGCTTTCGCGGATTTTATAGCAGCCTCCCAAAGTCCTCCAAAATGAGGCGTTCGAGGCGGGATGTGATGAAAATTTATATGTTTCCCGGTACACCAGGCAGCGATTGCATCTTGTTTTTACTGTTGCAGGAATTGATCTTTAAACTCCTTCAGCTCCAATAAAATTGGTTGCATTGTCACAGAAAAGTTCTCGGCATAGTCCTCTCTGGCCAACGAACCTTTTCAAAGCAGCGATGAAACCTTGACTTGTTAGGTCTGAGACAACCACTTTGACCACAAAGCAAATAAAAACTGCAACGTAAGCCTTGCAGATACGTTGGCCACGAAGTTTTTGTGTAACATAGAATGGCTCACAGAAATCATCTGCAGTCTTCAGGAATGGCCTGACTGGTTGCACTTGGTTCTATGGCAAATTTCCTATAATTTGTGTCATCAACTTGGCCCGATACCTGAAGCAGTGAACGCATCTGTCAACCACCTTCTTCACCAGTCTTCTAACGTCGAGTACCCAAAATCGTTGCCGTATAATGACATTTAGCGCTTGTGGTTCTGCATGGTAGTATTTTCTAAAAAAACAAGATAATAAATAAAAGGATGGTATTTGGGAAGAAGAATAGGACATTTGGTAGAGTAAGGAATGTCTGCGTTCTGCAAACGCCCGAGTTCTAAAAAAGTGTCGTCGAGGAAAGAATTTCAATTTTTGACGAAACTCTTTGCGCTATTCGAATTATCTTTTCCTAGTTGCTCGATTTCTTGCAGCGCTGAATGTGCCACAAGATACGGAGAAGTGCGTCGTCTATCCCTCTTAGTGTTAGTTAACATCTTGTTTAGGCTTTGTAGCAGCAAAGATCTTCGAGTATAAATGATCAATTTCTGCATTCGGTTTTCGCCTAGAGTTCTATAATGTTCTATAATATTATGAATTTCACTGCATATCCAAAAACTCTGCAAGTCCTTTGGACGTCCCTATGATGCAGATACATTTGCGAAATTTGCTGTGAGATATTATTCGTTAATAAAACTGTCACTGTTTTGCGCCTGCCTGGTGCATTATTAAGAATAGAAAAATCTTTTTGATTTGGCCACCGATCGCTTGGAAAGTACAGAAATTCTGGTCCTTGAAACCAAATACTTTTCTCCAATTCAACTGCATATGATCCCCCAGAAATAATACCCCCTGGATCCTGTTTACCGCTCACATGTCTCCAATTAGTGCTGGTAGATCTGATTGTATCTTGGACACTCTGTTTGCGATAAAGACATCCCACGTTGAAGGGTACGCCGATAGCCAACAAAGAACAATTTCAGAATCCGTCCAAAGATATACCTGATCTATAATCAGATGTAAGCGATTGGGTAACACTGTCCTCAATAGCATCACTAACAGTTCCGCAGCACACAATTCCAGCTTAGGCAAACTTTGCGCTTTTATGGGGTCAACTCTTGAAGACGTAGGACTTTAATGTTGTCTAGTTCTCGAAGGCGGTGTCTAAGCACCATCCATTCCTCGTATATACGAGCCTGCACTGATTTGTCTTCTGCATCCAAAGGCTCTGAAGTATTATTTTTCCCTTGACAATCACTAGATTAATCGGTCAGAGTGGATCAAAAAGAGTAGAGAGTTCCGAAAGGATGGTTTTTTGGGTAACTATTGTATATTTGAATGGATGATGTCTGATACCATATATTTCAGCTGGTCGGTAGATGGGTTCCATTTAATGCCAAGGGTTTTATTACATCGGAATCTGTAGTGGAACTTTTTTATCGGCATCAGGAATTTGATTCAGCATGACAACATCATTGGTCCACCATTTTCGTAGCTAAATTCCTGCACTCTTTAAAATCAAACTGACTTCTTGGTAAATCCCCTCGATCTCTTCTGACGAATCCCCTCCTGTTATAAGGTCGTCCATGTAAAAGTCTTCACCTATCACCTTTGACCCTGAAGGTCTTTTTTCCATGTTTATCTCCGCCAATATTTTAAGACAACGGGTGGCTAAGTATGGAGCCGACGTTGTCCCATAAGTTACGGTGTTTAATTGGTATACCTTTAGCTCTTCCGATGAATGAGATCTCCATAGAAGACATTGATATTTGCCGATACATTTTTGAAATATTATCTGTAAGAGAGAACTGAAAACAACGAAAACGCAGTATAATTGAAAAAAGTGTATCTTGGATTACCGCGCCTTTCATTAAAATGTCATTCAAAGAGATATCAGAAGAAGTACTGGCAATGCAGTCGAAAACCACTCTTAATTTCATTGTCGAAAAATCAGGCCTGACAACATATTGGTGAGGAGAAAAGTATTCCATTTTGCAAATTTTATCCCCAGAAACCTCTTGAATGTGACCTAAATCCTCGTACTCCTTCATAAACTTATAGTACAGTTCCTTAACTTCCGTCTTTCTCTCTAAACTCCTTTCTCCAAACATTTTAGGGTTGCCTTTAAATGGTAACTTTACTACAAAACGGCCGCACGACAGTTTTCTTGAAATGTGTTTCGCATGCAATTTCTTCTTCGTTTAGAAATCTGCTCTTGCAATCCACATTTTCTATCTTCCAAAACTGCTCAACTATCTCGTTCAACTGCATGTCTTGTTCATAATATGGAGTACTAACTGTAGCATTCGGGACCAACGATAGATCGTATCTACCTGATACTACCCAGTCAAGTAAGGTTTCCTGAAAAGTGGGTCGTCCTTCCATCTTAATTTGCCCAATCGATAATAATTCAAAGAAGCATTCCGCTCCTATCAACATAACAATCTTGGATGCCTGATTAAACCTTGGATCTGCCAAAACAATATTCTTTGGAATATTCCAGTTCTCAATGTTGAACTGCTTGTTCGGATGAAGGTCTGTGATACCTTAATAATCAACAGTCCTAACTCTGTTTCAAAGTCTGAAATCCTCGACTTACATACCGCCTTGGTTCGAAAACGAATTTTAGAAACATTCTTTCCGATACCACTGATTTCCGTATCCGCCTTCAATCTATCCAACCTTAGCATTTGAGCCATATGCTTAGCTGCGAAGCAGAACCCAGAACCGCACGCACTGGATGATAAGCCCCTGATTCATCTCTGGTTTCTATTAATGCTGTCGCTAGGACAACTTGATTCGAAGTTCACCCAAGCAACGTTGTAGGACGTGAAGTGTTTAACGACCCTGCTGTTTCCGCATTGACATCCGCGTTTGGGGAGAACCTATGCAAAAGCTGATGATGTGGAAGCAAACAGATACTGCATTTCGGCTTCGAACATCGCCTCACTGAATGCCCCTTCTCCAAACAATTTATACACAATACTAACTTTTTGGTCTCGTGAAACCTACTTGCTACTAGAAACTCAGCACAACAATCTATTTGGTGACCTTCTGAATTACAAAATCCGCATTGCACTCTTTGTGTTGTCAAAGCAGTGTGCCGCATATACGGATCTGTATTACGAGGACGTGAATAATTTTCTTTTGTCCCTTTTGAGACAACCGATTAATCCGCATTATGCCTTTGGGATTCTCTTGCCTCCAAGTTCTTGCAACGATGGTCTGGAATCTTCGTGAATTCTTCCCACGATGGGAGCTTGCTATAATCCATCGCATCTTGCCATTTGGAAAGTGTTTCCGGGTCTACGCGCTCTAACGCCAGGGATATAAGAATGGCATGGCTAATGTTCTCATAATTCCCTATGGACAACATGGCCGTTAAATGAGTATTGAAGCTATCTTCCGGGTTTCGCAATGACAAAAAAGTAGCTTTCGTAGCCTTGGGCACCTCCGATAAGGAATTAATTTGCTCCAGAAAAAGTAGGCACCTGTTATCAAAACGATTAGCCAATCGCTCAAGTGCCTTCCTATAGTTCGTACTGGTCATATCGAACTCTTGTATTGTTCCTAATGCAGCTAGTGTCAAAGACATCTTTAAATAGTTAAATTTTTGTAAAATATCAAGCGTCTCGTCTTTATCTACCAGATTCTTGAACAGACTAATGAATTCGGGTACTCGGAAATCTTGCCCGAAAATGTAGGAAACTTTATTTGCTCTAACTTCGACCTCTGCGGGTGAAACAGAGTTGTATTTAAATTTTCACCAGAGATCGTACTGTTTTTCAACTTAGCTAAAACCTCCATGATCTTTGCCTTCGATTTCCGATCGGAAATTGTCGTTAGCATCTGCTACCTTAACTACAATTATATCACCCTATTGATGACTGCAAGTTCAGGATTTGCTTAAAATACGACTCTAGTATACCTAGTCGGCATTCTAGCTCAGTTGTCGATAACGAGTCCCCTTTTAAATCAATAAGCTTCCTTGTTCGCGTGAGATTTCGCTTGGTCGTAGCCCTCAACGTCTTCAGATCTGCTAACGTCTTCTGCCTACTATCAGCTGGCTGCTGAGCATCAGTGGAACCATCGATCTCCCCACTGCTATCAGCTAGTACAATTGGATTCAACATTCTAACAATCGACAACTATTATAAATAAGATTCAACTTAATCAAACTAAATTGATAGTTTTATTGGATTAATTATTAGTCTTGTCGCTGATTAGAGAGGGATGGTAGGTATATGAAACTAATGATTTTCAGACACTTTAGCAACAAGTTTCCAAGCAACTATAATAATGGAGCTGAAAATGCCTATACAACAAATTCTACCTCCGCTCTATCCCTCTGCAACTTTCCTAACCGGTTCCAAACTCTTCTTGACCAACGATATCCACCAAGTTTTCAGCAACCAAATCTCGTAGAAAAACAGCAATAAGTCAGCAACAAATTACCGGCAACAAAATCGCTTGTTAACAATTTCTTAAAAGCTTAACTAGGCTTTGTACTCGAATAGAGATGTGGTGAAAAAAAGATCAAAAATTTGAACTTACTTGTGTTTCTTCTTCAAAAAGCTTATAAACTCCCAACTCTAACTCTTCGCACGTCATCAGATTTCCCCACAGTACAGCAACAAAACTTTCGGTCTGAGGAGTTGTTGCGTTGCTCTCTCGGTGATGGCTAATTATGGTATATGACTAAACGGGTGATTCCCTAGATGATGACGTAACTGGCTTAGCACTTGCAATGACGAGTATGAGCTTTTGGTTCCATGGTCGCTTTAAGGTCATAAGTACATCCACTCAGATCACAAAACTGCAAGCGGCAAAATTTAAACAAATAATAATTTTACCACCTTTATGCAATGATCTGTTATGTATCTGCGTTGATTTTACTGCGTTTCCTCGGATATTTCTTCGTTGTCTTGAAAGATGTGGGAACAAAGCCAAATATTTGATTTTCCCGGGTTTCGGCACCAAAATGTTTCCTGAGAGTTTTCAGGAACTATGTTCGCTCAACGAATTTAGCAACTTTTAAATTTTACTTCTCTTCTTCTCAACGTTAAAATAAAAGACGACTTTCAAATGTATTTAATCCCTTCTTTAATTACCTGGTACACGAGTATAATTAGTACTTGATGGTTTGACGGTTGGTCTTCGAATTCTTTCATCATCGATTTAAAATTTTTTAAAGTAGCTGCTCGGTACCGTGGAGAGAGAATTTATTGGAAGGAGATTCCGAACACTACTTCTCGTTTGCTGAATTTGAAACATTAATTCACAATAGAAGATAAAGGTTGTAATTAAATTATTGTGTGGTGAATTACCAAGTATAAAAGGAAGTCTTAACTTCTTATTTTGAAATAAATATATAATTAATATAAGATTTAATGTGAACATGAACAACGCATATCTACCAATTTTGTAAAATGATCATCGAATCCTCCGAAGGCAAACGAAAAAATAAGAGATTTTATATTTGCGAAAGAAGGGTGTGAGTTTTGTAAAGACCACTTTTAAAAATTGCTCAAGTAATCAGACAACTATAGTTCTTCCATCTCCCACTCTTAAATATACTCTTAATCTTCCTTTCTCTATATTTACTGTTAACACATTACTTATTTATTTTTGTCATATATTTCTTACATTTATTTGAATTAATAACATTGTTATAACGTCACCTTCTTATTTGTACAATTCCGAATTAAATAAATAAATTGAAATTGAATAAATAAATAAATAAAATGCATTTTCTTGATCCTGTGGGAGGAAAGCATGCCTGACGAATGAAAGATAAGCATCGCTTGTTCGAGCAACTAAAACATAGAACCTCTACCCGATATCAGTCTCCCTAAAATCACTTACAAGATCTTGTTGACATAAGCGCCGGAAAACACTTGGTACGATAACAATATACATAGTATGATTGGCATCTCTTATGCCTGGTCACTTTACAATTGACCACATATTCACAGCACTGTAGTCAGAAAGCCGCAGAAGTTGAGATGGAAAGACACTGCCTCATATTTGATTTCAAGGCAGTGGCGTAGTGTGGGTTGGGGCCGCCCGGGGCACACCAAATTTATGCCGCCCCTAGTAATTTTTCCACATACTAAAAAAAAAAAACCTTTGCCTACGGTTTCAATTCAACCGGTTATACCTACATATATAACACATACACTTGCGGTCATAAAAACCGCACCACCTTATGAGTTCTCAAAAAATGTCTAATTACATCAGATCGTAAGGGTTTTTCCCATACTAATGAAGGGTATTCCCCATAGCGGAGTTCGGCCTCGTATTCAGTGCAAAAAAAAATTAGTTTGAATTGAGTTGTGACGGTGACAAGTAAAAAAAGTGAAATGTCTGGAAAATATCATCAACTGACTCGGGACGAAAAAGTTCAAATATTGACTTTAGTCGAAGAAGGGCTTGACTATCGTGAGATTGCGGTTAAAATAGGATGCTGTCATTCAACTATCGTACGACTGATGAAGAAAAAAGAAAATTTGGATCCACTTGAAAGGAAAAAAGGCTCGGGACGAAAACGTAAAACAACCCAGAAGACGGACAATTATTACAATGAATTAGCATGAAAGAATTAGCTTTAAAAGTGCTGTCCGTATAAGAGCAGAGCTGAGTGAATTTCATCAAGTTGATCTAAGCGCCGAAACCATACGCCGACGGCTACGGGAGATAGGTTTAAATGGAAGACGACCAGTGAAAAAACCTCTCCTAACCACAAAAATGGAAAAAGCTCGCTTGACGTGGGCAAAAAAGTACGAAGATTGGACGCAGGATGATTGGCGATGTGTGATATGGTCCGATGAAAGTAAATTTAATTTGTTGTTTGCCATACGTACGACGGTCAGCAGGTGAAAGGTTCAAGGACGAGTGCATAGTCAAAACAGTGAAGTTTCCTCAAAGCCAGATGGTTTGGGGATGTTTTTCTTTTTACTTTTTGGGCCCTTTGCACTTTGTTAATGGAACTATGAACGCTCAAAAGTATGGAGAAATAGTAAGGGAGTTTTTGGTACCAGCAATTGAACAGCACCATTCGTATACTGGCAAGTGCATTTTTCAAGATGATTCTGCACCTTGCCACCGCGCCAAATCCGTAAGTAAAGTGTTATAAATCAACTTCTACATGTCTACTTTATAAATAATAAACAGACAAGTAACTAGAGTCTTTCAATAATTTTCAGCTCAAAACAACGTTTGATGACCTCGGAATTACCAGACTAGACTGGCCAGCTAATTCGCCCGATTTAAACCCAATCGAACACTTGTGGCATGAAATAAAACGTAAGGTGGCTGAACATAAACCAGAGAGTAAAAAAGCTAAATGAAGTTCTGGAACATGTATGGAATACTGAAATTTCAAGGGATATTACTGAACTTCTAGTAAACTCGATGCCTTCTAGAATAAAAACGGTTATAACCGCCAAAGGATGAGCAACTCGGTATTGATAATTTTTTGGTAAAAGTGGCATATATAAACATCTTATATACACATACATAAAAAATGTATCGTTTGATTTTGTTAACCAATGACTGTATTAAAATATTTTAAAAAAATAAGAAAATTACCTGGTTTTTCTTTCTTTGTTAATATCTTTTTTCAAACATTCAATAAACAGATGGAAATTAGATAGAAATACTTATAAACCACTGCGGAGTATTCAACAAAAATTTCATTTCATTATAAAAATTATTATCGTAGTTATTTACAATTTTTTAATAATTTTGATATGGTGCGGCTTTTATGACCGCAAGGGTATGTATCTATTTTTTTCTTATTATTGTATAGCTAGCTTTTTAGCTAAAAGTTTGAAATTAAAATATGTCGCAGAATATTCGGCAAGCAAGAAAGAAAACCAAATTGTAAATTAGACTTAGACTTTATTCTACAATACAATTAAGCGTTAATAACTGGGAGTGATCCGGCGCCTTCGACGAATGTACCCGTACATGGACCGTGTCATTGCCTAGCTTGTCTGAGATTTTATTTGATTGCGTTATGCATACAATATGCAAACACTTGTTGCATATTACGTCGTCGTCTTCGGTCCCAACAACCGTTTCCCTTTAATAAAACATTCACTGATGTCGGTCGCAACTACCACTATTTAGGGATCGATAACCGATGATGCACACAAATTGTGTCAAGGACACATTTGCGCAGTTGTGACACAACAATGTACCACTTATCGGGAGTGACCGATATCGATGTTGACTTCTTTGCGATGTTGGGTTCGTCGCTTATCAAGCAAATGCAAATTTCATAAATTTCGGTCGCAACCACCGCTATTCGGGAGCGATCGATATTTATGTCCAAAGTGCATTGCACATTGTGAAATGTGCAAAGTTTTTGATTACTTACTGTGAGCAGTGTTAATGCTGATAAACTTTGTTAATAAATTCGTTGGAATGGGAAAAGAATCCGTTTTGTAAATTTTATATATTTAAAAAAAATTCCGCTCCAAATTGCCGCCCCTAGCAAAATGCTGCCCGGGGCCCATGAACATTCTTGCCCCCCACGATACGTCCTGTTTCAAGGCATGTCTGCTTTAGGCATCCCTGCCAAACTCATCAGATTGTGCATAATGCTCATGTTGAACGATCGCTTCTCCTTTGATATCAAAAAAGCGTTTAGAGAAAGTGAGCGGTCGGTGTCTTCTTCTTTACCATTATACTTGCAACCCAACAGAGGCACATTTTCCAAAAGTCTCTGCAATCACATGCATACTCTGATGACATTAATCAGACTTATAACTGTAAAATCACACATAAGATATGTAGTTTAAGTTAAAAATAGACTGGTACAACTTTGAGGTAGGTTGTTAAAGATTTTATCTACTTCGATTTCCCCTTTGTATCTGACGAGATCAAATGAAGATTTATCCATGCAAATCGCTGTTTGGTCTTTGGGGGAGACGGATAGTGTTGCAAGATTCTAGAAACCGCGTACGGTTTGGCTCACTTTAATACAAATCACACACTTTCGTATATTACTAATACTAACTCTCTGAAAAACGTCTGAAAATATTTATAAGTATATATTTAAAACCTCGTTTGTCAGATGATAACATTTTGTAACCCCATTGTTATAAGAACAATTAATTTCTGATCTGAAAAGGCTTATCGGTGTTTGAAAATATTTCATTTTTGGGAGTAATAATTCACCTTTTGAGTGGTATTTGAATCGTTCTGCTTGATATTGTTTGAAAACTGCACCCATTGCCATTTTAATTTATTATCTGTTTTTAAATATCTTGCTTTATTGATTTTGTTATTAATTAAGTCTGTATATTTTGCATTGCAAATGTATACTTGCAATCTGGCCAGCTGCAAGGTCGTATCTAAGGAGGACATCCCTAGTATACCTCGAACTCGCACCTGGGTCCCAGCAGAACCCTCCTCCCCAGAAAGTATTCTGGAGATCATCGGGCTCAGTAACCCGACACTTCCGACTCATGACTGGAAAGTCGCGCAACTAGAGAAACTAAGGGGTTTTTATAGATGCGCGCTTATAGTGATCAACAAAGAATCCCTTAATCCTCTAGCGCAGACAAAAGGTATGATTCGGTTCGGATTCGAGTCAATTCATTTAAGGGTCTACAAAAAGGATGAACTGGATGCTGATAAGCAACCTCCTCCTCCTTTAACGGAGACACCAATAAACATAACCTCAGACCCTGGAGCGTCGATATCTTTTCCAGAAATGGACAGCGACGACTCCAATCTATCCGAGGTGACAAGCAAGCCATCGATTTCCTTATCTGACACCCCGTCGGAAATGGAAAGAGATGACGAAACAAAACCAGGTCCTATACGATCAGAGGAAGAAGATGAGCTCTTGGACACATCTTCAGAATCAGAGGGTCTTAACAACACCTTGGTGGAGACTACTCCGGAAAATGTAGCAATGATACGGTTTCTCCAGATTAATCTCCATCACTCTAAAAAGGCTTCGGCAGCACTCATTCTGCGTCTCTCAAAAAACGCAGAAGACATTATCCTAATCCAGGAACCATTGATTGTAGAATTCGTGGTTCGTGGACTTATACCCGTATACGCTCCGCTCTATACAAGAGACAAAGGTAAGATTAAAACTTGTATATTAGTGAAACGTAGCCTTAATGCACTTTTACTTCCTAATCTCAACGACCCCGACTTAACCGTTGCCAGACTAGCGACTGCCAAAGGCTCCTACTGACTGGCATCGGCATACCTTGGCCACGATCATGTGGGCCCTCTCCCTGGTGATAACCTAGAAAGGGTGGTACTGGAGGCTGGAAGGTAAAAAACTGGCCTCATCATCGGATGCGACGCTAACACTCATCATAACGGTATGGGGCAGTACCGACGAGGTGAGACACTTTTTGACTATATTATAAGTACTAACCTCTTTATTTGTAATATTGGCAATGAGCCCACATTTATAGCTAGAAACCGACAGGAAGTGCTAGATATCACTCTTGTTTTCGACAGCATCACTCAAATGCTAACGAACTGGATGGTATCGTCTGAACACTCTTTTTCAGACCACAGATACATCCAATTCAGCCTGAATGATGCTCCTCCCAATCACCCATCATTCCGGAACTACCGGAAAACTGATTGGTCAAAATACAGAGGAATACTGTCAGAAACGCTATTCTCTGAACTATCAAATCCCCCGCGTGACACCAACGAGCTTGACATGAAATTCAGAGAATTCACTCTGGCTCTCAATCAGGCTATGACCGCTTCCTGCCCTCTTATTCAACCTAGAGGCAAGAAAGAGCCAAATTGGTGGACATCAGCACTGAGACTGCTCAAAAACACTTGCAGAAAACTTTTCAACGTAGCTAAAAACACAAGAAAAGTGACTGACTGGAACTCATATAAATATTAACTCAAATTATACAAAAAAGAACTGAGGAAGGCAAAGCGACAATCCTGGAGGTCTTTCTGTGACAAAATCACGGAAACCTCTGAAGCATCGCAGCTAAGAAAAATCCTCTCTGCAAATCTTATGATGCCTAGCTGTGAAAAAAACCGATGGCTCTTGGACAACCTCAAGTGATGAATCACTCAACGTGCTACTGGACACCCACTTTCCAGGTAGATCTCAATTCGCGGCCAGTAGCAACCCAAATACGCCTACTGCAACCGGGACCAAAATTCAGGGTCTGATCAAAAGAGACAAACTGCTCTGGGCGCTGCATAGCTTCAAACCATACAAGTCTGCTGGACCGGACGGTATAATACCTGCCGAGCTACAGAGATCCTCAGATATTATTCTGCATGCGCTAGAAAATATTATGAGGAGTTGTGTAGAACTTATCCACATTCCACTGTCATGGAGACAACTCAATGTAGTGTTCATCCCCAAAGCCGGAAAATGTTCTCATGTCGTCCCAAAGGACCACAGACCTATAAGTCTATCATCTTTCCTTCTGAAAACTCTAGAACGACTGATTGATATCCTTATACGAGCCAAAATTGACCCTAGACTTCTGTCAACGGCTCAACATGCCTACTGTAAAGGAAAGTCCGTGGAAACGGCTCTGCATTCACTGACTAGCCACATCGAACGATCCCTACAATATAAACCGTACGCAATGGTTGCTTTCCTGGATATAGAGGGTGTCTTCAACAACGTCAATATATCCGCAATCACGACTGCGCTGTCAACTCTGCAGGTAGACTACTCACTTGGGGAACTGATCAGTCTTATGCTAAAAAGCAGGATAATCAACTCCAAACTGGGTGAGACTTCTGCCAAAAGATGTGTTAGCAGAGGTACGCCGCAAGGCGGTGTCCTCTCTCCTCTTCTCTGGAACTTAGTAGTAAATGAACTGCTGATATACCTGGGAGCGAGAGGTAGCAGGGTGATTGCCTATGCAGACGACGTTGCTATTGAACTAAATCTCAATAGATTAACCCGTTGGGCAGATCGCTGTGGATTGGGAATAAACCCCCATAAAACTGATTTTGTCCTCTTCTCCAGGAAATATAAAATTCCAACTATAGACCCTCCTTCAATAAACGGTACCAGTTTAGTGTTTTCCGATACAGCAAAATATCTGGATCTCATTTTTGACAGAAAACTAAACTGGAAACCTAACATTCAAGAAAGAGTCAATAAAGCTACAATAGCTTTATTCTCTTGCAAAAAAGCCATTGAAAATAAATGGGGCTTTCTACCTCGGATAACCCACTGGCTGTACATCTGGGTCATAAGAGCCTTACGACGTGATAGTCTGGTGGACGGCCTTAGAAAGTGCGGTTAACTGCATTAAGCTAAGCAGAGTCCAAAGAACAGCATGCCTATGCATAAGCGGAGCATTGCGGTCTACCCCCTCTGCGGCATTAAACATTCTGCTTCATCTAACACCCCTCGATATTTTCAGCAGGCAAATAGCTGCGACTGCAGCTATACGCCTTAAAGTGACTAAACAGTGGACAAATAATCCATTTGGCCACGCCAATATTCTTAATACATTAGGAATCCCCACAGAGAACATCGATTACACAACACCTGAACTTTGGTTTGACAAAAACTTCCATGTAAGCTTCCCTTCAAGATCCTTCTGGGAGGAAGATGCTTTCATGGGGGACAAGTCAATCCATCTCTACACAGATGGATCTAAAACCAATAGCGGGGTTGGTGGCGGTGTTTTCTCAGACACGCTAAATATAAGCCTCTCTTTTCATCTTCCAAATCACAGTAGCGTGTTCCAGACGGAAATTATAGCTGTCCTGGCTGAAGAAAAACGTGATACCTGCAAAGGATATCCGCATCTTTTCGGATAGTCAGGCCGCTATCAAATCCCTGGACTCAGTCTCACTAAATTCTAAAACCGCCCTTGACTGCCTATCATCTCTTATGGAGATGGCAGAGCGGTTCAACCTTCACCTCTGTTGGATGCCGGGCCACAGAGACGTTCCAGGGAATTGTAGAGCCGATGAACTCGCCAAAATTGGAACCACTCTACCTATTCTACCGGAACGGGGTAGCATAGGTATCCGAATCGCTGCGTGCAAATTAATATTAAAGGTGGATGCCAATAAAAGAACAGACCTTAGGTGGACTGTTGGACCAACATGTCTAGCGACCGAACAAATCTGGCCAAAACTGGATCTGTATCGCTCTAAGTGTCTGATCCTTCTAAATAAGGAACATCTCAGCGCCATCATAGGTGTCATCACTGGATACTGCCTTATAGGCAAGCATGCAAAAAGGCTTGGCACCTTTACAAATGATTTCTGCAGAAGCTGCATGGACGAGGAGGAGGAGGAGACAATCCTCCACCTACTCTGTAAATGTCCAGCTCTCTCCCAGAGAAGAAAACTTCACTTAGGAGCCTTCTTCTACAACGATCTAAAGGATCTGAAAAATACAGACGTAAACAGTCTCCTTCGCTTCGTCAGAAGCTCAAACTGGTTCCATCAGTAAGAGGATCATAGATCCACGTGGCATCACAATGGGCCATTAGGCCTAAGTGGGTTGGTTTTATCCAACAGCCACTCTTACCTACCTACCTACCATCTTCTTGGCTCTGCGTTTGTCCCTTTCTTCGTTATTTACATGCAAAGAGAATCTCATTAGTGGATATACGTACAGATTTGACAAAACAAGAACAAAAACAAAAGGAGACAAAACGTAAACAAAGTGATCGTGCTGTCCTTTGGCGGTTCCCACATGACCCATTTTCCTTTTCGTGTACGTTTCTGTTGTTACCCGATTCCATTATGTTCTCCACATTGGAAATTGGTGTCTGGTCATTGACCTGATGCAATCAGGTGTTCTACTCGTATTATGTTTCGTGAGATGCACAATGCACATAAAGTTCGATACACTGGAATGATATTTCGATTGATTCGAATTACAAATGTATGTATGTACAATGTGCATTGAACGAGGTGATATTTTTCACGCCGAGTAGATATAATTTAACGTTGCATGAGTTTAAGTTTGTTGCAAGTTCATATAAAATTGAAGGGTCTGATTAAATGTTGGATTAATATAATTACTCGTATGTGGTGTTTGTAATGAATGTTCCGAGGTAAATTGGATAGAGTATGTTTGATTACTGTAGATATATATGCATGTAGTGTGTATGTTTGAAATAATAGGCGATTTGGCTAAACGACTAACTGCTGTCTACGCAATTTTTTTTTTTAATATAGGTTAGTGGACTGTAATTGTGGATGAAGCTTATGTTGACAAAGTGAGTGTGTTCTATGGTGACTGAATTATTTAATTTTCGGTTTCGCTGTTGGATACGGGAAGGGGACATAGTTTGGTGATTGGCCTTTTGAATTCTCCTCGCTGCGTCTTGACCTTGACTACTCGGACTAGCTTGTCGGTTCCGGGATATGTCTTTTGTATTCGGCCAAGACTCCATTTTGCTGGCGGAAGTCGTTCATCACGCAAAAGAACCAAATCATCGACCTTGAGTTGTTGTTGAGGCTTAAGCCATTTCGGACGTTGCTGTAAGCGAGCCGCATATTCCCCCTTTGCCATTGGTGGCAGAATCCTTGTGGTTGCAGTTGCACAGTTTTCCATCGATCGACGCCTCCTTGTTTTCCCATTGTTCGATCTGGTTCTGGAACGGTATTTATTGCCTCACCTATGAGAAAGTGGCCGAGGGTTAGCTCTTGAAAGCCATCAGGGTCTTCAGACAATGGACAAAGGGGCACGCTTCTATTTGGGATAGCAGGGTGGCGAGCTCTTCATAGGTCAGTGTTCCGTTTCCGACTATCCGCCTGAAGTGATGTTTCACGCTTTTCACCCCGGCTTCCCACAGACCTCCGGAGTGGGGAGCCGCAGGAGGAATAAACTTCCACTGTGTCCCGTGCGTTGCTAATACATCCGCGATTTCCTTCCAGTCATGGGCAGCCCCCTTCATGAGACGACGCAATTCTACTTCAGCTCCCACAAAATTGGTACCACAATCGCTAAAAACCTTACTGCAGATTCCTCTCCGTGACGTGAATCGCCTGAAAGCTACTAGAAAGGCTTGTGTCGTCAAGTCACTTACTGCTTCCAAGTAAATGGCTTTAGTGGCCAAACACACAAAAATTGCCAAGTACGCCTTGTAGCACTTGGCCCCGCGTAGTCGATACCCGTGCGGGAACAGGGTCGGGATCTTTGAACTCTAGACGCCGGAAGTTCTCCCACCAGTTGCTGAGCCTTTTTGTGACGGAAGCGGAAGCAAATGACGCATTGGTGAACAAACCGTTTGACTGCTTTCTTTGTTCCGAGTATCCAGAATTTGGTGCGCAGGTAACTCACCATTTGCTGAATTCCTCCGTGCAGTGTCCTTTGGTGAGCATCTCTGATGATCAGGTTGGTTAAATGATGTGATGGCTCCAGTATGATGGGATGTTGCTGGCTATACGCGAGATCAGAATTTTGGAGCCTTCCTCTCACTCTGAGAATTCCTGCACTGTCTTGAAACGGGTTCAAGGGTACCATACTTCTGGACTTATTGATCCCTCCTGGAATCATCTCTTCCTGGGCAGATCGAATTACCAGTTTCGCAGTTGACTCCAATTCTGATGGACGGAGGGAGCCAAAAGCCCTTTTAGAGCGTTGGTCCCTTGAGTTACATGCAAATCGCCTGCAATAGCTGATGACCCTTACGAGTCGGATGTAGTCTGATGACCGTTGAATGAATTCGTTGATCAGGTTTGGCGTTATGGCTGCGAAATGAATTATCTTGGCTTTCCTGCATTCTTCAATGGCCAAGTCATTCGGTTGAGCTGGCATTTGAAAGTTCCATTCCTCTTGTAGAAAGTGAGGTCCGTTCCACCATAATGTTGACTTGATCAACGCAGATGGAAGCATGCCTCTAGACGCTAAATCTGCCGGGTTTTCTTGAGCCGGTACGTGTCTCCAATTGCTGGAATCTACTAAACGCTGGATTTCTGCCACCCTGTTACGCACAAATGTTTCCCATTTTGACGGAGAGCCGTTTATCCAATCTAGCGTGATGGTTGAGTCAGTCCAAGCGTAGGTTTTCCATTCGGGTCTTTCGAGAACGGTAGTAGTATGGTGGATTAGCTTTGCCAGCATAACCGCACCGCAGAGTTCCAGCCGTGGAAGACTTACGGATGCCACTGGTGCCACCTTTGACTTCACAATTAGTAAGTTCGTGTGAATCTTTCCCTCTTCGTCTTCGACTCCCAGATATATGGCGGCGCCATATGCCTTTTCCGACGCGTCACAGAACCCGTGTAATTCAACGCGTTTTGAGCTGCCGATAGTACTCACCAACCTGGGAAGACGGACTTCGTTTATTACTTTCAACTCCTCGTACAATTGGTTCTAGTCTGCCTGCAATTTGTCAATTTGTTGATCCCACGATGTTTTGCGGACCCATAGTTGCTGCATGATTGATTTCGCACTGTGGATGCAGGATGTGATCCATCCCAGAGGATCGAACAACCGTGCTATCGTGGACAGAACAAACCTTTTTGTAGGTTGTGACATAGCCGGTGGCGCTCAACTAAAGGAAAACTCATCGCTTCCAGGGAGCCAATGAATGCCTAGTGTCTTAACCTTGTCTTCGTTCTCAGATGGCAATGAAAAGCTTACTTCCCGATCTTCTTCCCTGACGTCTTTAAGAAGAAACTTTGAGTTGGACGTCCATTTCCTGAGATTAAACCCGCTTGGTTCTAACGCTGCCCTAATCTCCCGCATTTTTTTGTTCGCCTCCTCCAGAGTATCAGCTCCCGAGATTAGATCGTCGACATATATCTCGTCTCGTATCATTCTCGCTGCCAATGGATATTGATTCACCGTGTCGTCTGCCAATTTTTTGACAGTCTGGATCGCTAAATAAGAAGCAGAGGCTGTTCCACATGTTACCGTTTTACGGCAAAAGATGAGTTGGTACCTTGAGTCCTGTTCCGACACCCAAATCTGACGGTACATCTTCTTAAGATCAGCTGTGAAAGTAAATCGGTAAGTTCGCCACCGCAAAATTATGTCTATAACATTGACCTGCAATTTGGGGCCTGTTATAAGCTGATCGTTTAGCGATAATCCGACAACTGTTCGGAACGACGCGTCAAAGACCACTCTGAGCTTGGTAGTTGAGGTGCTCTCCTTCAATACAGCATGATGTGGCAGGAAATAGTGTCCAGGGTTACTAAGTTCGTTTTCTTCAATGACTGACATGTGCCCGAGTGTCTTGTATTCTTCCATACATGTTACGTACTGGTCACGTAGAAGAGTATTGGCTGCCAGACGTTTTTGCAGGCTTACAAATCGTTGAAGGGTTCCTTCCTGTGATCTCCCAAGTACTGGACGCGTATTACCTTTGAACGGTAATGATACTTGGTAACGTCCATCATTCATTTTTCGGACGTTGCGAACAAAGTGTTCCTCACACTCGGCAACTTCAGCGGTTGCTGAAGATATCACGGGTATCTCCTCCAGTTCCCAAAACCTCTTAAGCTGGTCGGCGCCTTCACCTGTTTGAAAAAAAGCTCTAATGGGCTGTGACTCTATGGGTACTCTTCCGAATAGGATCTAACCCAACTTGGTCTTTTGGAGCACGGGAATTCTCCTCCTCGGATCTTATTATCTCAGGCAACAATATCTTGGCATAGATATCGCCACCTATGAGTAAATCTATTTTGGCTGGACAAAAAAAGTTAGGATCCGCTAGTACCAAGCCATCTAGATACTTTCTACCAACAGATGGAGTTCGGGCCGGGAGAAGGCCAGACAGTGACTTGAAAACAGAAGCTTGTGTTGTTGTTGCGAAGGCTGCATCCTGAGATGACAAGGTGACTTCGACAACCTTCGTACATGTGCCGCTGCTGACCAACCCTAACCCGGACATTTCAATGTGCGTAGATCTGGACTTCAAGCGAAGCAATTGAACAGCTGACTCGGTAATAAATGTAGCTTCAGAACCTGAATCCATCAGAGCTCGAAGTGAAATAAATTCCCCGGAAGCAGTCCTAACGTTCACCATCGCTGTAGCTAACAGTACCTGTATGTTGACCTGTGATGTGGAATGAAAGGTGTTTACCGTTGACCGTTGACTTGGAACGAAGGATTGACCTGGAACAAAAGTCGGAGCCTGAGGGTTTGTGTTGAAGTGAAGAAGAGAATGGTGCGGCTGCTGGCAGTAATAACACCTACGAGTGCTTGGGCATTCCCTTGAACTGTGGCTATAACTAAGGCAATTTTTGCAAATACCTAATCCTTCTACGCTTTGACACCGTTCGGAGATACTCATCTTAAGGAACTTGCTACACTTCCTGATCGCATGCTGCCCTTTGCTGCACACCTTGCAAGCAAACTTATCTGCCTTGGTTTGCTGATGGAACGAGTTTCGATGAGATGATGGTCTTGGCGTTTCTGTAAACCCTCGTGCTGGTTGCTACATGACTGCTTCAAGTATTCGGAACCTGTTCTCTAAGAACTGCTTGAACTCCTGTAAAGTCGGAAGTTCTTTGCTGTCTGCCTTCATTCCGAGCCTTTCCTCCCACAACTGTTGAGTTTTGATTGGCAGCTTCTGCAGGAGCACGTAGAATAATATTACGTCCCAACTGTCGACATTGAGATTTTCCAGACTGTGTATCACCTCTGTGAACGTGTCCAGTAACGGCTTAATCGCTTCCGCTCGTTCCTGAGAAACCACTGGATGATTGGAAAAACATTTCAATTGTGACGTCACTAAATAACGCGCATGATCGCACCTATCGATGAGTATCTTCCACGCCTTGACGTAGTTTCCTTTTAAGTAGCCGTAATTCAGACTGCTTTCCTGTGTTGCCCTCTGCTACCGATGAGTTTAGCTGTTTTATGTTTTCCGTAGCTAATGGTTGGGCCTTGTCCATTGCATCCAGAAGATCACTGCGGTAGCTGAAGTACAGCTCTCGGATTTGGTCATGCACTACTTCTGCCTGCTCTTCCATCTTCGAATCTCCGTCCCCTAACTCTGAAACAAAGGCTTCAAACTGATTCGCCGCCGTTTGCGTTACCTTTTCAACTTCCTGTAAACGCTCTGCCAAATAATTTGCCGTTCTTCTAACAGAACCTGTTTTCGAAAAATTCGAGACGTCCCTTTCCAACTGCTTAAATGTCCTAATAAGCGCGTCGGGCTTAATTTTTCTTATTTAACTATCGATAAGGAATTCTTTCAGATAAGTAAAATTCACCTACTGCGTAAGTATGTTTTTGTCCCTCGTTCCACACTCCCTTCAGCTTGATTCTAGGCCTAAGTTGTTCTGTTGTAACGTCCCACGTTGCACACTCAAATAAAAGAGTCCTGGTGAAAAGGCTCCTTTGTTACGACAAAAGACTTTGTCACACAAGTCAAGAAATTAGCTGGTTGAATTCTTGAATTTTTTTTTTTAGTTAACGGATTTTAAGTACGTACGAACTGTGGTTCAAACGTTATAATAATAATTTATTTTCCATGACGTTTATATATACATCAGTTCGTATTGACATTTCTTCCTTTTCCTTTTGTGGCTTCTTTCTTGGGGGTATTGTTGTAGACCAGTGATGCCAACAAAATGGGTTTTTTGAATTCTCTATTACGTCATTTACGCTGCTTACGAAGATAAGTATTCGTGTACTTTGTTTGAAACAAGTATTTTAAGGAAGGAACAATTTTAGATCTCACGTTTCATTATCATTGCAATAATTCATTTTGGCCTTGACTAAGAAATCACTCATCCTTACATTAACTATAGCATTCATTTATAGTTACATTATTATTTAATTCATATAAAAGGCTAAAAAAAAGTCAAATTTCTTTAGCATACCTATTCCAAATACATAATTTAATTATTGACTCCGTATTTTTTAATTTCTTGTATAACTTTACTTCACGATTGAACTATCATATTGTAAAATGATTGTGTGGGTTCAAATGATAGAACTTATTTCTTTTAACACAATCGCTTTATTCAATACAACTACAATTTCAAATTCAATCACTTTTACTTTACTTTGTCTTACTTGAATCACTTGATTACTACTTTTCTTTTTCAAATTCAGCTTTTGAACTGTCTCCACATCTCTTCGATGCTGGTATTTATAGTCCCTACCATCTTTCGAGAATATCACTTTCCATTTTGCCAGAATATTCGCTAAAGATTTTCCATTACTCCCCTAATGGATGAATCTTCTGTTATTCAAGTATAGATGACACTGTTCTGTTTCAAAATTAGAAATTATAACAATATTATTATAGTAATGAACTTCACTTGGCTTAACACGTCAAAGCGTGCATTTCCTTTTTTCCGTACAAGTAGCTCATTCTCGAGAAGTACGAGTACATACTCGTTGACTAAAGGTATAAATTGCGCCCAACGAACTAATCTGCTTAAATATCTTTGTGAGATTTACATAATCGGGACACATTTTTCCAAGAAACAGGTTGCAAATTACCCACTGGTACATTAAGCCTTATAATAAAATTAAGAATACCTCTTTATAATTGTTCCCTTATTTGTTGAAAACCTTTATTAAACGTTCCCATTCCTGATCTATTTCAGATGCTATTTGACTGATCGTCGTATCCAAACCATCGTCTCATATATGCACAATATTCATATGTATGATCATTGCTGTATAAAATAAAAATCTTTTGATACATTGATGCCAAAACCTTTATTCAAATATGAGCTGCGATGGCGAGTTCTTTCCCACGGGTCATTGAAATGCGCACCGGTTACGTTTTTTATAAGTGTTACCCTACTACAATAAATTAGTCGCACGCGGTTTCGTCCGCGTATTTGAATATGATCCGGATTATTTTAATTGCCGTATGCATATTTGTATGCGCGGGTATATGTATGCTTTTTGTGTTTTGGAATTTACTGATTGTGATCAAAAATTAACATAATATGTATTTGTAATAATAATATAAATTTATAATATTACTTAAAGTGATAATTAGATAAGATTATGTGTATACTTACACTAAAATCTGATAATATAAACTCACTTACTTTATTTATTACTATATTTATTAACACAGATATGGTATATCATAGTTATAGTTCCTTCTTGTTGTTAGCTCCGTCGCGCTTAATGAAAAGAAATAAGAAGAACAATTATATTGTTTAAGAATTATACCGGATGATGTAATGTTCCATCCAGATTACATAAGACATTTATGAAAAGATAAGATTCTGAAACATAAAAGTGCACTAATTCATTTCCCCGCACAATTATAGATTGTTCGAAGGCCGTGAATCTTCTCTTGTTTGCTGAGACGTGAAGAAAGTCCTTTATATCTATATCGAGAAGAGTTCTCAATGGAAATTTATTGTTTCGTTCGAAAGTTGCGAAAGTTTCAAATGCACGTTAGATTTATCGTGGCAGTTGCCAAACATTTATCGCGAATAGAATATTACCCAATTGAATTATTAATAATTTTTTCTTAAATGTGAAAGTTGAGTTGCCTTGAGCTGCTCAGCCATCATTTTACTTTAAAAGTTTTTTAAAGAGATATTTACCATATAATCATCGATTATAAAAAAAATTTATATATTTTAGCACGTAGAAAGAGGCTGCTATTACGTGGTTCACGATTGCTTTTATATGTTCATGTTATTGGGTCCTTACCTAATTCAAATACATGTAGTGGTGATGGTATCTCAAATTTAATGCCTAAAAAGATTGCATGTTTTTTGGTTGAGGTCTTGTCTTTTATTTATAACCGTTATATTTTTGAAGGGACCTTCTGCGCGGTTCTTAAAGCTGCCGATGTCATTCCTCTTCTTAAAAAAGGTTCTGCTTCTGAAATTGGTAACTATAGACAGATCTCGTTACTTACAGTTTTCAGTAAAATCTTTGAAAAACTGATGAAAAATAGAATAGTGACTTTCTTAACTAAGACTAATTTCTTCAATTCAAATCAATTTGGGTTTCAGAAAGGGAAATCATCGGAAGATACACTTTTGCAATTCTGTTCCCAAATTACTTCACACTTTGATGCTAAAAAATTTACCGCAGGACTATTTATTGACATCACCAAAGCTTTTGACATGGTCGATCACAACCTTTTGTTGAAAAAAGTTAGAGAATGCTGGTTTTCGTGGATTTATCCTGGATTGGTTTGGGTTCTATCTTAAAAATAGGTCTCAAAGGGTCAAGATCGACGGCATTAGAAGTGTAAAGATATTTTTTAATATCGGTGTTCTTCAAGGTTCTGTCTTAGGTCCCATTCTGTTCTTAGTCTTTATAAACTCATTACTTTCGCTTAATTTCAGAGATTCGCCGACTGCATTTGCAGATGACATTGGCTTTTCTTATGGCTCGAAAAGTGCTTTAGACATGGTCTCTAACATAAACTGGGATCTTGATTTATTAAGGTATTGGTTTTCTGCTCATAATTTAGTTTTGTGCTCCAAGACTAAATTAATGTATTTCAGTCTCTCTTCGAATTACAATTGCGAAACTAATATTTATTTTCACTCACAGGAGTGTAGAAGATACTGTCCGCAATCATGCTCGTGTTCGTCGGATTTCTCCTGTTCCTCGTATAATTGTAATATAAAATGTAGTAATAATTGTTTCCTTGTGGAGAATGTTGTTGAGTTCAAATATCTGGGACTTACCATTGATTCTAGGATGAGCTTTGTTAACCATATAAATACATATATTAAAAAATTACTTCCGATACACCCTTTGTCATTTTTATTATATGCGTTTGTTTAATCAGTCTTTTAAAGACTATATACAATGGCATCTTCCAATCTAGACTTCAATATGGACTTGCCTGTTAGGGTGGTGTGTATCTAAGTAATATTCAATCACTGTTGATATTACAAAAATATGTTATAAGAATAATTTGTCGTAAACCTGCTAGAAATTCTAGTTTTCCGTTATTCTGTTACCTGAAAATCCTTCCTATTCGCCATTTGTTCTGTTTTAAGGTGTTGAAAATGTTCTATATGAAGTCCGGTAACCGTAATTTTCGTTTAATTTCTAGTCACAATCTCCGTGGAAACCTGTCTTGCACTCATTCCATTCCTTATTTTCGAACCTCTGCATTTCGTAATTTTTATACTGTTTTATCTACTCGTTTATTTAATAAACTTCCTGCTTCCACTAGAACAATATCATTTACGGCTACCTTTCTAAAGAGAGTAAAATGTTGGCTTTTTACATTTGAACTTAATCAAATTGAATCTCTTGCTTTTGACGTTTCGGTTTAAAAATATTTTTTGGTTCCACCAGTTTTTGTTTTTTGATTGTAAGCCTTTTGAATTTTGAATTAATATTAGTTTTATAAAAAAGGGTCACCCCACCCATAAATAATTTATAATTCCTATTTTATTGATGTAATGGATGACATTCAATTCTATTTTAATTTAAAATACTGAATGTTAATCTAATTTCTTATTATTTAAAAGTCATCTGAATTTGTAAATAATTATATGAAATATTAATTATAAGAAATAAGAAATTAATAAATAATAAAAAAAAATAAAATAAATAATATTTTTAGATGGGAAGGTTTCTCGCAAAAGATAGTCACTTTCATTAGAACCCTGCTAGATTTAAATCTTTTTTTTTTTTTCCAGAACTCAACGAGTTGTTGAAACCTTTGCACCCAGGATCAGATAAGTTTAATGCTCGGTTAATTGTCGAATATTGAAATTAGAGCAAAAAACGCGAGATCTAGTACTCTGTAAATATAACTCAAACACAAACATGAGATGCCCTATCATGGCAGCTATTGAATCCGCAAAGTACGTACGTCGAACGTCGCGCTTACCTCAACCCATTAATTTGTGAGCAGTTACAAATGTAACCTAAAATATTTCCACTAGATATATTTATTTATACAAAACATGTGAGTATAATTTTTGGTTTGCTTGGTTGTGATCTAGAATTTTTTTTACTTGTTTTCTATTCCGTTTGATATATGTATATTTTTTTAAATGCTTAGGCACATTTACATAAGAGTTATCTCATTTGAATAATAAGTAAACTTAACTTTAATAATGTGTAATTTTTATGAAAACCGCTTAAAATATCCGCGAAATATGCGAGATAAAATTTTAAAATCGATGTACAATATTTGATTAAAGAGAAATGTCTCAGTAGTTTTCAGGTCGTATGATGTAACATTTCTGGTGCAGATGTAGTAGAGCTTGCAAAATCTCTGCTGAGAAACATCGTTATTTTTATTAATTCTGGATTGGTTTCCGGAAGTGAAAAATTCCGGAAGCTTTTTCAGATCTATGAAAAACATTTTAAGCAATTAACTATACAGCATGTGTAAGATTATTAACTTCCCAGTCTTGTTTGATGATGCAAAAGTATGTACATTAGCGAAGGCTTCCCTAGAGCGTATTCCTCTGGTTTATGGTTCTTTCACAATTATAACATCAAGGGTGCATTTCGCAAATCGACGCGTCGTGCCCGAAACTTTAGCAACGAAAACATTGTAAAAAGTTTTCTTTAATTCTTGGATGGTTGTAATCAAGGACTTTAATACTCCTTAGAGCATACAGTTTGCTGTTCGAACTTATTTGAACAAAGAAAAACAGTAGTTTCTGCTTATCCCTTTTTCCTCTAGCCCTTGTGAATGCAATTTCTGCTTCTATTGCTTTTGTTGTGCAGTAATATGTTTTTCATGCACAAATGCAATTGTAGCTTAGCCTGCTATTGTAGTCCAGTCAAATTCGACTTTTTAAACTAAAAAATTATTTATTGTAATAATCCATGGGATTAATGTCATCATCATGTTCAGTGATATTATTGTCTGAAGAATTAAAGGTACAAATAACGGACCTGGAATTAAGAAACGATTGTCCATGAAAATTCCTGCAAATATTGGAGCAAGAAAATCAGATTTTTCGGCATCCATAGTTTGCACCGCAACCCTTTGAACAATTACATACCAAAAATTGTTTCAAGAATATTGTCCAGCGCAGTTGGTAATAATGTAATAACGGGCTCCAAAAAAATGTTAGCCAAGATCCACCGCCACTGTAAGGAATCTATATTTTTAACTTTACTGCTGTATTACTCGAAAATCTAGTCAATTTCGAAAAACTTAAATATCGTTGAATGTCAAGTGAATTTTCAGAGTTAAGGGCTCCATATATTGCCAAAGTTTATGTATGTACTCCATTCCCAATTATAAATCAGTATGTTTTTCAAAAATTTTAATAGCATTACGCTCTTCTTTATTAAATAACGCAGAAATGCTATCGCATTTGGTCACATCATTTAGAAATAAAATATATTGCTTTGAACTTGAACTCAAAAAATTCCCGGAATGAATTCAGAAAATTGGAAATACAAGTTTATTCATCTAAATCTATATCGTCGCCTTTAAAGTAATCCCCATCGACTGCAACACACTTATGCCAGTGCTTGATCCAATCCTCGAAACATTTTTTATATTCGGTTTTCGGTATGCCAATCAGTGCTTTCTGCGATTTTTCCATTACTTCCTCTAGGCTGCTGAAACGCGTTCCCCGTTAACTCGATTGAACAGAAAGAAGTCACAGGGAGACAAATCAGGTATTTGTTGGAAGGTATTTGTTGCATTTTTCGTTAAAAAATTACGAATAATGATGGCACTGTGCGACGGTGCGTTATCATGGTGCAAAATTCACGAGTTTTCTCGTGGATAACAATTCTGGTCTCTTTCGGCGAATTGCTACACGCAAACGTCTCATAACGCCCAAATAATACTCTTTGTTTACTGTTTGGCCTTCTGGCAAAAACTCATGATGCACTACACCGTTGTAATCCATGAAAATCGTGAGCATTGCCTTCTGTTTTGACTGAAAACGACGTGGTGTTTTTGGTCTCGGCACATTTGGTGAACGTCATTCGCTTGCCTGATGTCTGAGTTGCGTGTCGTACTCATAAACCCACGTCTCATCTCCAGTAATGGTATTTACTGAAGCTGAAGTATCATAAGAGTGCGTTTTAATTTTCCGCTTGCTGGTTTCATGAAAAATAATTGTTTTTGTTGATGGGTACGGTCTATCAGAAGAACTAAGAGAAATGCCTTCTCCAACTATGACAGTCATATTAGCAATCGGTTGTGCCATTGCAGTTTCAATAATTAAAAAATTTGCGTCATCGGGAGCTTTTTAACGTGCAATATTGATATTTTTGAATCTTTCCATGAGCATTGCAAGTATTTTTTTTTTTATTACACTTGTTAGATAGAAATTTATCTTGGGAAATTGATATCCAGGGACTATAGCTGCTCTTCGTGACTGGTCCATAGTCTTGATATTTTTACTATTGTCTTCATAGCAAATGTAATAACTACTTTACAGTTATCACACAGAAAACAGCTTCGTCAGCACGCGCGTCAACTACCTGCGTGCTTATCCAGCGGATATGGATCAGATACCTGTCTGGCATATTTTTGTATTTTATGTATTAATTCCCACAGTAGAATGTTAGAAATAGTACTGTAAGAAGAAATTACGAGTACATATATTCAGATTATTAAGAAGAGTGAACAAAGCGAGACATCTGTCTCAAAATAAATTTTTTTTTAATTAGCTTCAAAGTAAAAGTTAATAACTGGCGCCCGAGCAAAAGCCACACTCGTTCAAAACGCAAGAAAAGCGTATGTCATAAATAGCATAACGTGAGAAATATTGGGTCTATAACTTAATTGGTGCGGTTTGCTAAGAGATGGCGTAACTTGTATCATTCCATTGTTATTATTCCATTGGAACATGCGTTGGAAAGCTACTGTCATTGTACGTCATTTCAGTATATGTCGTTCATTTGAAGCGTAAACAACAATAATTTTTTTTCACTCAAATATGTCGAACTTTGTGCCTGAAAATCTGTTTTTGAGGGGAGTCCTTCTTCATGAACAAAACTGCTGCCGAAAGTTATCGTATTTTGGTGGAAGTTTATGGTGAACATGCGCTAGCTGAGCGAACGTGCCAAAAGTGGTTTGCACGATTTAAAAGTGGTGATTTTGGCTTGGAAGACGATGAACGTCCTGGGCAGCCAAAAAAGCTTGAAGATGAAAAACTGGAAGCATTACTCTATGAAGATTGTTGCCAAACACAAGAAGAGCTCGCAGAATCGTTGGGTGTCACTCAAGCAGCCATTTCTAAAAGTTTAAAAGCAGCTGGATATATTCAAAAGCAAAGAAATTGGGTTCCACATGAACTCAAGCCGAGAGACGTCGAAAGGTGGTTTTGCATGTCCGAAATGCTGCTGGAACGCCACAAAAGGAAGTCACTTTTGCATCGGATTGTTACTGGTGATGAAAAATAGATCCATTACGACAACTTCAAGCGCAAAAAATCATATGTGAAACCCGGCCAACCAGCCAAATCAACGGCAAAGCCGAATATCCATGGCGCGAAGGTAATGCTCTGTATTTGGTGGGATCAGATGGGTGTGCTGTATTATGAGCTACTAAAACCGGGTGAAGCCATCAATGGACAACGCTACCGAACACAATTAATCCGTTTGAAGAGCGTTGTCATTTGGAAAACAGTGGACGGGAAGTCTTACCCCACCCGCCTTATAGCCCAGACCTTGCCCCTTCTGACTACCATATGTTCCGGTCGATGCGGAACGCCCTCACTGAAATACGGTTCACATCAGAACAGAATATCAAAAATTTTCTTGATTCATTCTTGGCTGCCAAGCCGGCGCAGTTCTTTTGGGATGGGATCCACAAATTTCCAGAAAGATGGGAAAAAGTCATAGCTTCAGATGGGCAATACTTTGAATAATACTATTTTACATGTTTTTCTTAAATAAACGTTCAAATTTTGAAAAAAAACCGCACGAAATAAATTATATACCCAATAACTAGAATGTAAAGTATTCTTTCGTGAATTGCAAATCTTTGACGGCAATTGCAGTACCTTTCATTGGTACATACTGTCGAAAATATCCTTAGGGATTATGAAATTGCCGGACAAAAACCTATGGTTGGTAGGTAGGTATGTAAGAGTGGCTGTTGGAAATACCAACCCACTTAGGCCTATTGGCCCATTGTGATGCCTCGTAGATCTATGATGCTCTTCCTAATGGAACCAGTTTGAGCTTATGATGAAGCGTAGAAGACTGTTTACGTCTATATTTTTTAGATCGTTTAGGTCGTTGTAGAAGAAAGCTCCTAAGTGAAGTTTTCTTCTCTGGGAGAGAGCTGGACATGTACAGAGTAGGTGGAGGATTGTCTCCTCCTCTTCCTCGTCTATGCAGCTTCTGCAGAAATCGTTTGTGAAGGCGCGAAGCCTTCTTGCGTGCTTGCCTATGAGGCAGTGTCGAGTGATGACACCTATGATGGCACTGAGATATTTCTTATTTAGAAGGATCAGACACTTAGAGCGATCCAGATCCAGTTTTGGCCAGATCTATTTGGTCACTAGACATGTTGGTCCAACAGTCCACTTAAGGTCTGTTCTTTTATTGGCATCCAGCTTTAATGTTAGTATTCACGTAGCGATTGGTATACCTATGCTGCTATGCTGAGTTTATCGGCTCTACTGTTTCCTGTGACGTTCTGTGGCCCGGCACCCAACAAAGGTGAATTTCGAACTGCTCTGCCATCTCCATAGAGATGATCGGCATTCAAGGCCGGTTTTAGAATTTAGTGAGTCCGAGTCCAAGGACTGGATAGCTGCCTGAATATCCGAAAAGATGCGGATATCCTTTGCAGATATCACGTTTTTCTTCAGCCAGGACAGAGCTTCTTTAATCACCAAAATTTTCGCCTCGAACACGCTACTGTGATTTGGAAGATGAAAAGAGAGGCTTAGATTTAGCGTATCTGAGAAAACACCGCCAACAACTTCGCTATCGGTTTTAGATCTATCTGTGTAGAGATGGATTGACTTGTGCCCCAAGAAAGCACCTTCCTCCTTGAAAGATCTAGAGGTGAAGCTTACATTGAAGTTTTTGTCAAACCAAAGTTCAGGTATGGTGTAATCTATGTTACCTGAGAGGATTCCTAATGTATTAAGAATGGTGGCGTGGACAAATGGATTATTTGTCCACTGTTTAATCGCTTTAAGGCGAATAACCGCAGTCGCAGCTATTTGCTTGCTGAAAATATCGAGGGGTGTCGAGGGGTAGACCGCAATGCTCCGCTTATGCATAGTTATGCTGTGACGACCACCCAGTAAGTGAGTATCGGTCTTATGACCCAGATGTATAGCCAGTGGGTTATCCGAGGTTGAAAGCCCCATTTATTCCCAATGGCCGTTTTGCAAGAGAATAAAGCTATTTCTTGAATGTTAGGTTTCCAGTTTAGTTTTCTGTCAAAAATGAGACCCAGCTATTTTGCTGTATCAGAAAATACTAAACTGGTAACGTTTATTGAAGGAGGGTCTATAGTTGGAATTTTGTATTTCCTGGAGAAGAGGACAAGATCAGTTTTATGGGGGTTTATTCCCAATCCACAGCGATCTGCCCAACGGGTTAATCTATTGAGATTTAGTTGAAGGAGTTCTTTAATGGTATTAAGATGCTTCCCTGAGACGGCTATAGCAACGGCATCCGCATAGGTAATCACCCCGTTACCACCCGCTTCCAGACATATCAGCTGTTCATTAACTACTAAGTTCCAGAGAAGGGGAGAGAGGACACCGCCTTGTGTCGTACCTCTGCTGACAGATCTTTTAGCAGAAGTCTCACCTAGTTTGGAGTTGATTATCCTGCTATTTAGCATAAGATTGATTAACTCCCTAAGTGAGTTGTCTACCTGCAGAGTTAATACCGTAGTCGTGATTTCGTGACGTTGTTAAAGGCAATCTCTATGTTCAGGAAAGCGACCATTGCGTACTTTTTATATTATAGGGATCGTTCGGTGTCGCTAGTCAGTTAATGCAGAGCCGCTTCCACCGACTTTCCTTTACAGTAGGCGTGTTGAGCCGTTGACAGAAGTCTTGGATCAATTTTAGCTCGTATATGGATATCAATCAGTCATTCTAGAGTTTTCAGAAGGAAAGATGATAATCTTATAGGTCTGAGATCCTTTGGGACAACATGAGAACATTTTCCGGCTTTGAGAATGAAAACCACATTGACTTCTCTCCATGAGAGTGAAATGTGGATAGTTCCACAAAGCTATTAATAATATTTTCTAGCGCAGGCAAAAAAATATCTGAGGACCTCTGTTGTGATCAGACCATGAATTTTGGTCCCGGTTGCAGTAGGCCTGTTTGGGTTGCTACTGGCCGCGAGTCGGGAGCTACCTGGAAAGTGGTTGTCCAGTAGCAGCTTGAGTGATTCATCACTTGAGGTTGCCCAAGAGCCATATGTTTTTTCCAAACAGTTAGGTATCATAGGGTTTGTAGAGAGGATTTTTGTTAGCCGCGATGCCTCAGAAGTTTCCGTGATTATGTCACAGAAAGACCTCCAGGATTGTCGCTTTGGCTTCCTCAGTTCTTTCTTGTATATTTTGAGGGAATCTTTATATGAGTTCCAGTCAGCCACTTTTCTTGAAAAGTTTTCTGCAAGTGTTTCTGAGCAGTCCCAGTGCTGATGTCCACCAATGTGGCTTTTTCTTGCCTCTAGGTTGAATAAGGAAGCAGGAGGCGGACATAACCTGATTGAGAGCCAGAGTGAATTCCCTGACTTTCGTGTCAAGCTCGGTGTTACGTGGGGGACTTGATAGTTCAGCGGATAGGTGTTTTGACAGTATTCCTCTATATTTTGGCCAGTCAGTTTTCCGGTAGTTCTGGAATGCTGGTTGGCTGGGGGAGCATCACTCAGGCTGAATTGGATGTATCTGTGGTCCTCTATATTTTGGCCAGTCAGTTTTCCGGTAGTTCTGGAATGCTGGTTGGCTGGGGGAGCATCACTCAGGCTGAATTGGATGTATCTGTGGTCTAAAAAAGAGTGTTCGGACGATACCATCCAGTTCGTTAGCGTTTGAGTGATGCTGTCGGAGATAAGAGTGATATCTAGCACTTCCTGTCGGTTTCTAGTTATAAAAGTGGGCTCATTGCCAATGTTGTAAATAAAGAAGTTAGTACTTATTGTATAATATAGTCAAAAAGTGACTCACCTCTATCGTTGATGTCGGTATTGCCCCATACCGTGTTATGAGTGTTAGCGTCGCATCCGATGATGAGGCCAGTTTTTTGCCTTCTAGCCTCCAGTACCACCCTTTCTAGGTTATCACCAGCGAGAGGGCCAACATATTCGTGGCCAAGGTGTACTGATTGCCAGCCAGTAGGAGGCTTTGGCAGTCTCTAGCCTGGCAACGGTTAAGTCCGGGTCGCTGAGATTAGGAAGTAAAAGTGCATTAGGGCTACGTTTCTCTAATATACAAGTTCTGATCTAATCTTTGTCTCTTGTATAGAACGCCTTCAACAATCCATGGTTCCTGGGTTAGTATAATATCTTATGGGTTTTTTGAAAGACGCAGAATGAGTGCGGCGGAAGATGTTTTTGAGTAATTGAGATTAATCTGGAGAAACCGTATCATTGCTACAGTTTTCCAGAGTAGCTTCCACCACGGTGCTGTTGAGGTCCTCCGATTCTGAAGATTGCCCAAGAGCTCATCTTCTTCCTTTGATCGTATAGGACCTCTTTTTGTTTCGTCATCGACAGAAGAGGAGACCGACGGCTTAATTGTCACCTCGGATAGATTGGAGTCCAAGATCTGAGGTTGTGTTTGGTGGTGTTTCCGTTAAAGAAAGAGGAGGTTGCTTATCAGCATCCAGCTCATCCTTTGTGTAGACCCTTAGGTGTATTGACTCGAAGCCGAACCGGGTCGGGTTACTGAGCCTGATGATCTCCAGAATGCTTTCTGTGGAGAAGGGTTCTGCTGGGATCCAGGTACGAGTTCGATGTCTGCTAGGGGTGTCCTCCAAAACCTCGGGTTTTGGGTTTTGCATCTAGCCAAATCTCTCCTAAACCACCTATAGCCTTAGTGAAGAGATTGAGATCTCTAATTGGCACATCCGGCCTTGGTGCCCGTCATCGTCGCTTGTGATAGGGGGTGGTCCGGGGTTTTCCCGGAAAGCTTCAGCTTGGCCAGCTACCACCGTGCAGGTGTTATAGAACTGTCGGTATCGTTAAACATTTCGGCGTTTTACGTAGAGCGCTTTAGATGGAGCTTGCCTATGCGGCTGAGCTCCAAATTCCTCCTTGGGGAGAGGAGTTTTGGTAGCAGGGATAAGCCCGTGGCCTTCCACAAACTTGCTACTGCTAGGGGTTGAGGAAGTGATAGGACCATGGCTTGCAACAGTTCTAACACTCCCTGAAAATTTCTTTTTAGGCTGGTTGCGCTTGCCTTTAGAGGATGGCGCACCATAGCCTGCCACAGTTTTGCCTCCTCACCACAATGCAGGAGCCTTGCCGGTAGACCGTGTAGGTAGTCGGTGCCGGTATTATTAAAGGAGTACCAGCCTCGTGTTTTGTTTTGTTTAAGTTTTCCATGGTGTGGTCCCACGAGTAACGGAGAAAGGGTGGTCCACCTGTACAGAAATCCGCCATGTACAGATAAGGCTAGCTAATCCGGAGGTTGCCAGGTATCCGGATACTCCGTTCGTGACTGAGCTATTTTTGGAGATGCTGGGCCAGGTTGATCTTCGGCACAGGTCGTATGACACCTTGATTCATCCCAGTGGAAAAAGGAGAGGTTGGGCCTAAAAGGGGGTTGGTTTCAGAACTCGTTTGGAGAATTTTTCGAGATTCATTCACCCTACTCAGAATTTACAAATCGACAAGTTCGATGCTCGCGGTAGAGGTTTATAGGTAGGTCTATACTGCAATTCAATACTTTTGATGTGGGCTGGCTATGCCGATAAAAGAGATATTAGGACACTAGAGCATCAATTAGGCATAATGTCAAAAAGGAGTTCGACGTTAGATGAATTTTATTCTAATCCAAACCAGCATCTCACTCATTATCAACAAGGTCAAATCCGAAAACAATTCAGCCGAGAATATAAGGGCTCACACAGAAAATTACAGAATCCGCGCACTAGACGTGTTTATAAGGGGACTAAACGGTGATCGGTGCATATGTACTTCTAAGGCTACCTCCCATACAACAAAGACGAAACAATCCTCCCCCACCAAGACACCTAAACTATTAGAGAGAATGGAAATTGACACATCGATCCAAGCAGAGCAAGTTGTCTATTCAAATAAGCCCCCGAATCAAACATACAATTTCTAATCTAATCTGCAAGCAGAACACAAACAAAATAATGATAACGAAGGAAAAATATTCACAAAATTATGCTGAAATTATTAAAAAAGAAGACAATTTTTTGACAGATGACTCTCTAGCATTCCATACCTAGAACACAATAGAACCAGAGAACGCAACAGTTTAAAATTTCTTCGGGACACGGGCGTGAGTAAAAACTCTATTTTTGAATGCTATTCCCTTAAAAAAATCCTTTCAAAGTTTGATCTGCAGGTGGTGAAATGACAATAGAACGCAAGGTGAGTGGTAATTTTTTTAAGAATGTTGGTAAAACACAGATCTAGAATTCTTTGTTCTACATGGCTTAAAGTCTTCCGATGGAGGTGACGCATTAAAAGAACTAGAAGTTATTATAGGCAGGAAAAATAATATACTCACAATAAAACCAAATCTAAGAGAAAAAGTGAAATAAAAGCAATCACTCAAGTATATAATTTAGAAAATACAAACAATAATTTGGCTGATAAAGCTAAGAAGGTTCTCCAATCTATAATGAAGAAACATAGCAAACTCTTTGGTCTGATTAATGATCAAGAAGTGATTGAGACAAGTGTAGGAGCAGAATTGAAAACAACCACGAAGTATGCAAAATCATATCCTTACCCAGCAAATTTACGCAACGAAGTAGAGAGACAAATTAAAAGTTGCTAGAAGATGATATTATAACACCATCTAAAAGCCCCTACAATTCCTCTCTATGGAAAACCCCAAAAAGATGGGTGCTTCGGGAGAGAGGAAGTTTAGAATTGTGATTGATTACAAACGTCTCAACGCCGTTACATGTCCGATTGCGGATATCTCAAACACAATAGCCAGCCTAGGAAAATCGAGATTTATTTCAACTCTTAAGTTGAAGGGTTGATAGCAAGGACAGCATTCTCCATAATGAATAGAAAGTATGAGTTTACAAGACCTCCATTCGGGCTGAAGAATGCTCCAGCCCGTTTTCAATGGTCAATAGACGATCTTTTGCGTGAGGAAATGGGGAAAATTTGTTTTGTATATAGGTATCGACGATTTTATCGGAGAAACCGAATACGAACATATGAAAAATATAGAAACAATATTTTCAAAACTTAAACAGGCTAACCTTAGAGTTAACTTGCATAAACCAAAATTCTTGAAAGAAGAAACTGAATTACTTGGATATCTTTTGGAAAGGAGAGACATTTATCTTTCTACGAGTATGTCACTCAGTGAAACCGAAGAGAACTATGCTACAAACGGAAAGAAAATGCTAATGATAGTGTGGGGCATAGAAAACTTGAGAAACTATTTGTATGGAGCGAAAAAGATTAGGATTCTAACTAACCATCAGCCTCTAATTTTCGCTCTAAATACTAGAAACTCTAATGCAAAGCTGAAGAGATGGAAGGAAGAATATAATTACGAGCTCGCTTAGAGGTCTGGAAATCTAACTTCGTGGCTAATGCATTGACAAGGCTGAAGACGGATGTGAACAATTTGACTTCGTCTAGCCCTTACCCTCTACACATGGGTCAAAATTGCCCAAACACGAAAAAATCTAGAACAAGCTACAGTGTCAAAATTAAAGAGATCTCGCTGCTACTTGTGCCCAAGTCGTTTCAATAACACGAAATATTCAACAAAATGCTCAAAATGTTCAAAATTTATTTGTAAAAATCATTCTGAACAAAAAATTACATGCAAAAATCGTGATTGCTAAATGAAAAGTACATTGGGCAAATTTGACCCACAAATACCATGTGAGTTTTTTTTTTAAAGTACAGGATAAGGGCTAGTGCAGCAACTATGCACAGTGCAGACAAATACAGTTCCGAACTAATACCTCACTGCGAAACTTTGAACTGATACTGATATCTGTGCTTACGCCATAACTGCTTAATAGGACTTCCTGAAATAAAAGAGGTAGTACAGTAATTGAGGTATTGTAGAACCCTAACACTCTTAACATTGAAAACTAAAAAAAATATTAAATCTAACACAATCATCATTTATGAAGTCTAACACAAAGAGTAGTTCAAGATTTGGCAAATGAAGACACCCAATTTCGAGTGATAAGGCTCAGACCTTGGAGAAATATTTTCCGCGTATGAGCAATTGTTTTTTACGCATGGCACAATTGTCATTATATTTAATAAGTACTCTGAAGTTTTAAATTGTTTTTTTTTTGCGAATCAAAAAGTGTTCTTTTAAATTCATAAATTTTGTAAATAAGTATAAGATAGTAAGTTATTAACAGGAATCCCCTTAAAAAAGAAAAGAAAAGTGTAAACCATCTGTGACCATTTATTTTTAATTTATTTTCTTCTTCTGATTTCCATATTTCTGATTTCCATATTTCTGATTTCCATATTCACCTCCCTCTGTTTCTGGTGGCTGTACCTAGTCCAATAATACAAACTTGCTATGGATGTATGTGTTCCTTGTTGCTGGGAGCTCACCCCCGAAGGAGACTTCGTGATTTGCACCAAGTGCAATCGCAAAATCCACTTTCACTCTACTACAGTGATAGAAAAGCACATGGAGAACAATTGAGACGAGAAGAGAAGCTTGGAAATGCCATATGTGTAGAACTGCTCCGGCACATAAGAAATAAAATGCAGCAGTTTCTGCTCCCGAGCGTTCGTTAGCCTCAAAGCCCACAACACCAACATCATTAACACCAGTCCAAGCAAAAGAGCGACGCAGAACTGAAAACACAAACAGCCCCACTGAAACGGTCAACATCATTGTGACTTCTTCGGCAACAAATATGATGACATCAACGACAACCTGGCAAAAAACAATAAATTTATGGAAAATATGACAAATGAAATAGCTGAGCTAAAAGAAAACAACAACAAAAAAGATGAACTTATTGAAAACATGCGGGCTCAAATCGACACAATGGAACAACAATTACTTAAAAACAGCATAGAAGTAAAAAATATCCCTGCCTAGCAAAACGAAAATCTAGTCGATGTCGTAAAATCAACAAATTGGGAGAACCATTAACCATGACATAAAAGACACCGATATTGTTGACATACTCGTATACAGAACAAAAACAAAAAAAGACTGAAAGATCCACAATCATCGCCTCGTTTTCATCGAATGTTTGTAAACAACAAGTTATGAAACACGCTCGATCAACTCGCCCCATCACACTGAAGAAGGTTATGCAAAATACCTGTTCTCCAGCAGGAGCAGTCGCCGATGCCACTGTTTGGCTGCTGATAAAGCAAAACAAACACCTACTTTGAATGGCAAAAGAAAAGGCAAAAGCGGAAATCTGGAGCTACATACCATATGTGTGGGAGAATCCTGGACGAGTGTTAGAAAGAAAAAATGAGAACACTACCTCGTTGCTGATCAGCACCGTAAACAATATGAGTAAAATCACCTGAACATAAGATTGACGGTGTATGTGTGATATATTAGAAAAACATAAACAATAGACAAAAATGGAAAACACAAACGGAAATGATAACTTGTTAGACAACGTAGATTATAGGGTAATACGTGGTTTTAGTGATAGGAAATTAATTGAATTAAAAAAACTGAACTTTAGTTGCTTATGTTTCCATATAAGGTCAATGTGGAAAAACTGGGATATTTTTTGCGCAAGCATAAATTCCCTACTGATAAGCCTTACGATTATTGTTGTAATGGACATAAATATTAAGAAGGAAAACAACAAACATTATACAATAGACGGCTACAATCCAGAATATATAAACAGAAGTAAACAAAGAGGAGGAGGAAAACCATATACATATAGTATATAAATAATGATATAGAGTATGACTTTCAGGAATTAAATAGTACATCTTGTGAATCTCTCAGAATAAAAATTAGAAGCGGAGCTAAGGTAGAGTATTTGTACGCAGTTTACAGGCCACCGGTATTAAGTATAAAAGACTTCATTGAAGAATTTGGAAACCTATTCCAGCAAACGGCAACGCAAAAAAAAGAGATATGGTGTTAATGGGAGACATTAACATTAATATTCAGGATCCTGATCAAATTCACGCGAGAAACTATTTAGAAATGTTGGCACTCAATGGTTTAATTAACAGTATAAAACAAGATACAAGGGTTGATCTCAATCGAGGATCATCAACACTGATTGACCATATAGCTGTCAACTTAACAGATAGACAAATAGTTTCAGCAGTCATCGAGAGGGATGTTTCTGACCACTACCCAGTGGTTTATGGGACACTCGACCCATGCAGCAGTGAGTTGCCAATTAACAGAGCACCCCACTTTAAAAACAGCTTGGTGGACGAAAAAATAAACCTAATAAACTGGGAGACGCTATTGATAGATGAAAACGTGGAGGTTACATACAACAAATTATCAACGACTATGCTGAACATAAATAAAAACTCCATGATTCTTGAAAAACCAAAGCTTAAAAGCCGACTAAACTCTTGGATCACGCCCTACATTCGTGAAAAATGTAAACAAAAAGATGAGCTCTACAGAAGGTGGAAGAATAACAGACTAAATAAAACTTATGAAGGAGAGAACAAGTTATTACGAAACAAAGTCAATAAAATCACTTTCTTGAAAAATTCCAGCGTCTATAAAAAAGAATTTACTGAGGTTACAAATGATCTCCGTAGAACATGGAGCCTTGTCAACGAAATAATGACAAGAAAAAATAAAGCTTGGACGAGGTACTTGTGCAAAACTTCCCACCGGAAAAACGTTTTACAGCACTTTCAAACAAATGTGCAAAACATTTCTCTGAACGAACGATTCATATTATCCATAATTGTGATCACATAAGGTCAACACACATCAATAAAACCCTACACAACTCCATCTTTATAGAGGAAACCTGCGTTGAAGAGGTATATAAAATATTAACATTACTGGATCAAAACAAATCAGCCGGGATCGATGGCATTAGAACGAGACACATTAAAATGCATGCAGATGTATTTGCTCCAATTATCACGAGGATCATCAACCTCAAATGAATGCAAGATACCAAATATATTAAAAGCATCTGTTGTAAGACCAATCTATAAAGGCGGCGGTGATTAAAACAATGTATTGGGTCTACAAGTAAGTTTCCAGCGTTTTTTTTTCCAAAATTTGAAGTTTTATTATGAAAACATAGTTACAATGCTTTATTCAAAGTATCGTCCATCGGAAGCTACAACTTTCCCCCATCTTTCTGGCACTTTATGAATTTCGTACCAAAAAAATTTCTCGTCTTTCGAGCCCAAGAACGTATCGAACCAATTTTTGATTTCCTCTACTGAGCTGAAGCGTATTCCCGTAAGATCGTTCTGCATCGAACGAAACAAGTGGTAGTCAGATGGTGCCAAGTCTGGACTGTAAGGCGGGTGAGGCAGAATTTCCCATCCACTATTTCCCAAATAGTTTTTCACTGAAACCGCAACATGTGGCTAAGCGTTGTCGTGATGAAAAATGACGGACTCATGCCTGGTCATATATTCTGGCCGTTTTTCTTTTAATGCCCGCTTCAAACGAATTACTTGGGTTCGATATAATGGTCCTTTGATGGTTTCACCACTCGGAAGCAGTTCGTAGTATACGACACGCTTTTGATCCCACCATATGCAGAGCATGACCTTATTCACGTGAATATTTCGTTTCGGCGTCGATTGGGCGGGCTCGCAGGGCTTTGTATACGATTTTCTGCGTTTAGGATTATCATAATAAATCCATTTCTCATCACCAGTGACAATACGATGCAAAAATGATTTATTTTTATACCGCTGCAGTAACATTTCGGACATGCAAAATCGCCGTTCGACGTCTCTTGGCTTCAATTCGTACGGCACCCAGTTTCCAACCTTTTGAATGAATCCCAGTGCTTTTAGGCACAGGGAAACGGCTTGTTGCGTGACGCCCAATGACGCAGCAAGTTCTTCTTGAATCTGACACGGATCCTCATCCAGTAAAGCGTCCAATTCCTCGTCTTCAAAACTTTTCGGCTTTCCGGGGCGATCTTTGTCTTCAACTCCAAAATCACCAGTTTTGAACCGTTTGAACGTCGATTCACCAATACATTCCGCCGCATAAGTTTCCGAAAGCAAAGGATAGGCCTCAGCCGCACTTTTCTTCATATTAAAGAATAAAAGCAGCGCTTCCCGCAAATGGCGTTTATTTGGCTGGAAACTTGCCATGATTTTGCTCGATAAAATGTACGACACCGATAGAACTGCTCAAATATAACGCTGCAAAGTTGTTGACAGATACAAAACCTATAAATAAAACACATGGGGTCTGACATTTCTGCCCGGGATCCACTGGTGGAGCCATCTCTGACAAGCACTGGAAACTTACGGGTCTACAAGTCTACATAATTATAGGCCGATTTCAATTCAGCCTGTGATAGAAAAATGTTTAGAGGAAGTAGTAGTCAAGCGACTTCTAAATTTTGTTAATAACCACAAGATAATCCATGAAAAAACAATACGGGTTCCAAAGACGAAAAAGTATAGGGCAACTCCTTGGTGAATTTGCGAATATCATTAACACAAGCCTCAATAAAAATTATCACGTATTTGTCATGTTTACAGACCGTAGCAAAGCATTTGACACCCTGAACCATACGAAGCTGAAGCTGAAGAAGCCTTATGCCGACTTGGAATCAGAGGTACCTTGGCCGACTTGGCTTCAAGAGTATTTAAGTGGAAGAACTTGTAAAGTTAAAATTAAGAACGCCTTTAGTAAAGAGACTACTGCCGCATTTGGAGTCTCTCAAGGTTCAAAACTAGGACCCCAGTTATTCATACTTTCCACACAAACGAGCTAATGCGAGTCTTTACAAATGGCATTCCATTTGTAAATGGCATTCACTGGTTTACAAGTAATGCAGGCGGAATTCAATAAAGTTGTAAACTGGTGTCATGATAATGGCCTGATTTTAAATGCGGCAAAGACGAAAATGATACACATCCGGGGACCACACCACAAAGCTATTGACCTGAGAGTACCCCTCAAAAGCCACACATGTCTAAAAGTCCTATCGAACCAAGAAATCGAATTAGTCGAATATCTTGGGGTAACCATCGGCAGCCATCTTCTATGGAATGTACACATAGAGAAACTCTTCTCCAACCTCAGGCAAGCACTTTATGCAGTGGTGTGCCTAGGATACTACTCCACGTTTGAAGCACAAAAACAGGTATACTATGCTCTCGTGGAGTCAAAACTCAGATACGGCATACTATCATGGGGTAACGCATCAACTACGCACATTAATAAGCTGCAAGACCTTCAAAACTCCATTGTGAAGAAAATGCAAGCTCGACATCCCAACAAGAATACAGGACATAGAAGTTTAAAGGTGTTAAGTGTCCAAAAAATATTCCAAATGACACTTGCTCTTGAATATTACGATGACACCCGCTTTAAAGACCCGATAAATCATCAGCGGAGCACGAGAAGAAGAGCTCAAGGAATGTTAAAAATCCCGATGACTTACAATGCATACTGCAAGAGACAACTTCAGTATAGCGTCCCAACCGTATTCAACCCGATACCAAACTCCATGAAGAAAATCCGAAACCCGAATTTGCGAAAAAAAAATTAAAAGGATTTTTTTCTTCATAAAACTCAAAAAAAGCAATTTATATGTATCTGTAAATTATTGTATGCATTAATTTTTCGTTTTTAATTTCCAAAACTTTGAATTTTATATGTTAAACCCCTAATTATACCAAATTGAATTTATGTATGCATTTATTAACCTTTCTTCATTTTTTAATTCCAAAAACTTTATTTTTAATCCAAACCAAGTTTAACTTAAAGTAAATATCTGCTGTTGAAAAATTATTATTATTTCAAGGGAACGATACAAATTAATTTGTAGGGTCCGGGATTTAACGCCGGGGTACTATGCCCATGTGGCGCGTTTTGTCAACAGCACGCGGAGTACTGAGTTCCCATGTGGTCACCCACCTACGTACTTACCGCTGTTGAAAAATAATCTTCTGCAGATAAGCCAAAAGGCTTTAGTTTTAGTTTAGTTTTAGTTTTAAATGCATTTTATTTTCTAAATCATTAAGTCTTACATATTAACAAAAAATGCTTAAATGCTAGTGTTGTGATTCACACACCGCATGATCCCAGCACTTGCTATCATAACAATCCACTTATCCAGCTGCATATGCATTTGCGGTCAAGTTCATACCCGAGTCATTCACCGAAATTCGAAGCCGCATGTAAATACTGTATACCATATGCCATACGTGCTGGCGTACATTCGCCGCACTGTCGAAATACGACGCTGAACATGTTTCGTATTTGGGTCGATCCCAGGAAACAATTAATGAATAATTATGAATGGGATTGCACTTACAATGTTCGGAGTGTGGAAGTGAATGACAAATGGGATGACATTTGAAACCGACAAAAGAAAAACCACCCAAGCTGCAAAATAAACTGGAACAAGCGGTGAATGATCGTAAGTGTTATGGGAGTGGTTGCGCAAGCCGATTTGGCTACGCACAGGAAAGGTTATAAAAGAGATACGATGCGAAAAGAAAGACAGTTGATTAATTAGACTAATACGGACGACAAGGTTGCAGCGACGCTGAAGACGGCGGACCTTTAGTCAATAGAATAAAATAAATATAATAAAGAACATTAATTAGTCTTTTTAATCGATTCCGTAGCTAGACTCTTCTCTCTTCTACGAGAAAGCATGGTTGCGCGACGATAGAACACTAGCTTAAAATTACTTAACAAACTTATATTAACTGACATAATGTCCATAACTCATGGACATAATTTTTTATTCTTTATAAAAATTTAATATCTAACTTAAAATAAACCTTAGTCTACCTAACTTACCTACACAATACACACATACATACATATAGACATTTTACACAATGACATACATATCCTAGTATACACCTATGTATATACTAACATATATATGTATTTCTTAAATGCAAGCCAAAAGGTTTCTCAGAAAGAAATGTAAATACGTTTGAATTTGGGAAAATAAAAGTGTCAAAAAAAAAAGAAAAAAAATGTCGAGGATTGAAGTACGATAAGGGTCCATTTCATAATGCAAATAGTCACTTAGATGGTCATCGAATTTTTTATTGAGACTGAAAAGTTTAGAAAAGTGTTTAGAAAAGTAATAATGGGTCAAAGGCATTATTACCAATGGAATCATTTTATTTACACTTAAACGTGAGAGAATTTTATTGTATCGTTTCAATTTAATATCATCAAATTATGTCCAATTATATTATTCAATGATTGAATACCAATAATGGGTGTATTCTGGCAGTATATTTCATCAGTATCGACAATTCCAGGAGCCAAAGACACTATTTAATTCACTGATGAGTACGTCTTCGTCATCTGTTTTAAGGTATTTCTCATTGGTGACTTGAGGACCCTTCCTTGACGATTATAGTACAATTACCATATACAAATGTTACATGTACAAAACATACATGTATAATATATAATAGTTGATACATATACGGAATAGTTAACATATGTATATATTTATTATACACACATATATACATATACAGGGTGTCTCAATTTAGGTTTTCATCCTGATAGCTGAAAATTCCTGAAGTTATGGCAAACAAAAAATTGTATGGCACCACCCTCCCAGTTATAGGCCGTTAAAGTGAGGAACCTTTTCGAGGTAAAACTTCTTAAAAGGCAGTAGCTTTCTAAAGGATTTAGCTTAAGAAACCGTTGTACACACTTTTGAAAGAGAATTTCAGTGAACACCAGCCAAAACTATGTCATTTTAAAGCTAACATTTTGAAAAATCGTTGAACCAATTTCATCAGAAAAATGCGTTTATCTCGAAATTTTTAACTTTTAGGTTGCCTTTTTTATCAAAACATTTGTCTTCTCTGCATTATCTACGATTTTTACGTATGACTGTTCCACTTACAAATAACGGAAGTTATTGGAAACCATCATTTTATTCAGGCAAATGGGTCACAAAATAAATAGTATGTTCAAATAAAAAAAAATTTACTAAAAGCTAGCTGTCAGTTAACAAGTAAAACAAAGTTGGAGAATTTAGCCATCGGTAAATCCTCCGCTATTTTGTGGAATGTTTTTGTTTAATTCGGTAACAACTTTTGAAATGTGAAAATGTTTCTTTATTTACTGATTAAGAGTGAACGAGTAAATTGTTTACCAAATGTTTAAGAAAAAATGTTTTCGATTCGCGAATACGCCGATATAATTTTCGTTTACGACTTCTGTAATGGGGATGCAGGGTTAGCTAGATTAGAGTACAACCCATAGAGTTCTTCTAGCAACCGAGCTTACCCCTTTCATTATACGCCCGTATAGGAACTTTTGTCTGGGGACTTCCAAAAAAGGATTGAATTTTGGCAATGGCTGCATCAACAAGATGAGAATGAGCAGGTTATTCAAAAAATTTTATGGACTGACGAAGCCTAGTTTACGAAAATGAGCATTACCAACCAACGAAATCCTCACTTAGCATTAGCAAAAAGTTCCACCTTGATCAAAGAGTTCCCACACCACACTGCCGTGTTGCGCTCACATTTTTCCGATTTGAGTTCTGTTTTTTTTGTTAAGTTGGTAAATGTTGCTGACATTCCCTTTAAATATTAGCGTCATAGCTTGACATTTGCAAAAGTTACGTAGCCAAGAGTACATCTATCAATGTGTGTGTTGCGATTTTTTACAATTTTAGAAATCGATTTAAATTTGCAACAACGAACTTGTATGTTGGAAAAGTGTTTCAGCAACGATTCTCTAAAGAAAACGGTCGTTTACCAGTGGCTCGAGCGGTTCAAAAGTGGTCATGACTTAATCGAAGATGATGAACGCAGTGGCAGACCATCGACATCGAAAACCGACGAAAACATAGATGAAGTAAAAGAAATGTTGATCAATAACCGCAAATTGACCATCAGAGAGATAGCGGAGGACTTGAACATTGCCTATGAATGCATCAAAGACATTTTGTTCAGTGATTTGGGTTTCCGTCGTGTAGCAGCAAAGTTGGTTCCAAAAGACCTCAATTCTATGCAAAAAAGAGACTGTGTTGACGTCGCAAAAGAGATGATTTGCGAGGCTGAATCCGATCCCACATTCATCAAAACGATCATTACTGGGGACGAGGCGTGGGTTTAGGAGTACGATACGCAATCCAGACATCAGGCAAGTGAATGGCGTTCACCAAATGAGCCGAGACAAAAAAAAACACGTCGTTTTCAGTCAAAAAAGAAGGCAATGCTCATGGTTTCCATGGATTACAACGGTGTAGTGCATCATGAATTTTTGCCAGAAGGACAGACAGTAAACAAAGAGTACGAGTATTATTTGGGCGTTATGAGATGCTTACGTTAAGCAATTCGCCGAAAGAGACCAGAATTGTGGTCCACGAGAAAACTCGTGGATTTTGCACCATGATAACATATCATCGCACAATGCCATCATTATTCGTAATTTTTTGACGAAAAATGCAACAAATACCATCCAACAGCCACCGAATTCACCTGATTTGGCTCCCTGTGACTTCTTTCTGTTCAATCGAGTTAAAAAAGCACTAATGGAAAAATCGCAGGAAGCACTGATGGAGATACTGAAAACCGAATATAAAAAATGTTTCGAGGATTGGATCAAGCGCTGGCATAAGTGTGTTGCAGTCGATGGGGATTACTTTGAAGGGGAAAATATAGATTTACATGAATAAACTTTTATTAGTAATTTCCTGAATAAATTCCTTTTTGATCAAGGTGGTATACCATTTTACAGAAGCTTTAGCGTGAATGTCTGGGCCGGCATATTAGGTAGTACTTTAATTAGGCTTTTCATACTTCCATATGTCCTAAATTCAACATTCTATTTAGAATTTTTGAGAGACCAGTTGCCGGAACTCCTGGAAAATGTTCCTCTTGCTGAGGCAAAGAATGGTTTTCCAACATGATGCAGCTACTTGCCATTGCAGCAATAATGTAAATTCGTTTTTAAATCAAAAATTTAATGGACGGTAGATTGGCCGATTTGGTCCTTTTCCTTGGCCAACTAGATCTCTTGACCTAACGCCAATGGATTTTTTTTTCTGGTGAGCCATAAATGAAAGGGTTTATTTGACTGAGATTTCAAGTCGAGAAGAGCTCCAAGAGAGAATAAATACAGTGGTAGAGGAGCTAAGAGGCTTTACACCAAACATTAATTTGCAGTCCGAATTCATCAAACGCGCTAGAACGTGCATCCAAAGGCACGGGCAACATTTCGAAAATTTACTATAAAAGCGTTTTTAAATCTTAAAGCGTAACGGTCCTTTTTAGGATCTCAAAAACTTTTTAAAGGGATATTAAATTTATCTTGTGACCCATTTGCCTGAATAGAATAGTGGTTTGCAATAACTTCCATTATTCGTAGGTGGAAAAGTCATGCATAAAAATCGTATATAATGAAGAGAAGACAAAAGTTTTGATAAAAAAAGGTAACCTAATAGTTGAAAATTTCGATATAAACGCATTTTTCTGATGAAATTGTTACAAAGATTTTTCAAAATGTTAACTTTAAAATGCCATAATATTAGTTGACGTCCATCGAAATCGACGGAATTTTAGTATTCTCAAAATTTTAAAAATGTGCACAACTGTTTCTTAAGCTGAATCCGTTAGAAAGCTACGGCCTTTTACGAAGTTTTAACTCGAAATCAGGGGTTCCTCACTTTAACGGCTTATAACTTGGTGGAGGGTAAAAATAGACCCACCTCCCTGCAATACAATTTTCTGTTTGCCAGAACTTCAGAAATCTTCAGCTACCAGGACGAAAACCTAAACCGAGACACCCTGTATACATCGATCAGATAATAAGTTTCTATACACAGAACTAGCACATATCATATGCATGGGCTATACGTCTTGTGCGGCGTGCGTAAACCATTCGTTGTACTTAAAAAATGATGAGATCTTTTATTTCATCTGTCATATCATTATCTTTTATTTTTACAATGAGCCATATATTCGCAAAAAACCTTTACTTTTCATGAACTTTGACCTTGAATAATTTTTTATGCGACAGTGATATCGCTCACTTGTATAAATGTTGAATATAATCGAGGATTGTATCAGCACTTGTTGCAGACTATTTCTAATGTGCAATGTTTCAGCAGAAGTCACATCTCCATTTTTCATCATAAACTGTCTGTTGGTGATCGACCGCATATTTATCGGGTAGGAAGAGTCCATTCCTTGTAGAGATAGATTGTACCACTGCGTTTTCACTGCGTTGGAAAATGTGCATCGTTCATTGCATTATTAAAAACGATGCTATAAATGTCCACCGCTTCTAGTGGGAGATGTCGAAGCACATTGCTCGGTATTCCAGCGATTCCATCGATTCCCACTGGATTCTTATTTCTGGTTTTGTTGAAGTTCGTTAGGAGTTCTTTCTTCATTTCGAAGAGGGAAATTCTGGACTTTCTTTCTGTATTAACTATCAATTGTGGGGTTCCAGTGGCGGCGTGGTGCAGTGGTAAAGTTCACTCAAGATGTTCTGGGTTCAAATCTCGGTCAACACAGAAAAGCAGCAAATTTTTCTGATATCACCGAAAATAAAATTCTTTCGATATGAAAAAATCTCTCACGCGCTTAGCACATGGGACGCCCATAAATCGTAGATATTTTCTCAATGTGCACAAAATGACAACGAAAACAAAATAGCACTTGCGAAACTAGGCCGTAGGAAACTACAAACTGTCCTCCTATAAGTTCTCTAAGCCCTAGGAATACATAAATCCGAAGGGATTGCACAAGCCTGACAGATTTGGCACTTTCTTGAAAATCTCTGAAAATTCTGCTCCTACATTCCTTTTTTTGTAGCAGGATAACCTCCAAATCCGTAGAAAGTTAATAATTTATTTGCTCTGCTTTTATTGTCTCTGAATTGCTTCAAATAATATTATATTGTAGTACTAAGAACGCGAGAACACTTTTTTAATTCACACATTCCTTCTTCATTTAACCCTCGTCAAGGTAAGACCACATTTTAAAAATAAACTTGTATTTTGCATAATCTGAATACATTGTGTCTAATTTTTCTCATATACATATGTATGTATCTGGTAATTCACCTTCAGAATTCAAACATTTGATCTTTCACGAGCCGAATAATAAAGAAGCGTTTGTGGAATTTATAGTCATTTATACTCGGTATAGTATCTACAGTGAGCGACAAAAGTCTACGTACGAACACCGTTCTAGTAACCTAACGAGTTCAAAAGCATTATGGAAAAATCTAATGATGCAGTTTTGTTTCAAATCCCATTTTATTAATAATACACTATAAAATCTCTTCATCCTATTCGGACTCCCATCCCTGGAGAGTCAATATATCGAAACTAAACACACCTGAGTTTCAAACCACTACATCACAACAATGCTTTCCTTTCTCCTCCTTCTATCTTTCCGCCCGCGCCCTGTCAACTGTAAAAGGGTATCATAACCCCTTAGGCGCGCGTAAATTATAAAAAAAAATAAATGAATTTAACAAAAACTTAACAAGCGATTCACAAAAAACGAAAAATAAATAATGACAAATGTCTACATATGGCATATTAACTAACATAAACATCTTTAATCCATTAGGTAAAACTATTGTAAATGATAAATTTAATATTTTGAATGTCCACCATGTGCATCTAGAACTGCCTGTAAGCGTCTGGGCATTGAAGCAATTATGTAAATTATTTAATTCATTAGCTGTTATGGCTTGCCACTCTTCTTTGAGCTTCTGTTTTATCATTGGGGCACTACTTATGGCATATCTTCTTATCTTGCGTTCCAGAATCTCCCATACATGTTCTATGACGTTCAAGTCCGGGCCTTTGGGAGGGTGTGTGTAGTTGTCTTGGGGCGTAGTAAATTAGCCAATCTTTGACAATTTGAGCGGTGTGCTTGGGGTCATTGTCCTGTTGGAAGATACAACTCGTGCCAAAATTTAAGCTGTTGACGGATGCTTTCAGGTTTAGTTCTAAAATACACTTGTATTGATAGCGATCCATATTACCTTCAATAAAGGCTAGATTTCCTACACCAGAAGCAGCTACCATCACGCTGCCACCACCATGCTTTACCGTAGAAACTAAATTTTCTGGATTCATTGCTGTTATTTTTTCTCCAAACTCTATCTCTCCCGTCACCTCCGAATATATGTATTATATTTTGGTTAGTCAGTAAATAAAACTCGTTTCCAGAAATTCATTCCTTTTTCAATGTGTTTTTGGGCAAATTCTAAACGCAGTTTTCGGGTTTTTTCACTTATTAGGGGTTTCCTGGGTGGAGTTCTGCTGTGAAAACCGTTATTATTGAGAGCCCTTTGAACTGTGCGTGGATGCACAATTGTATTTGATCTTTCTGCCAACCCTTTAGACAGCATTGTGGCATTCACTCTTGGATTTGTTTTCGACGATATCGGTGTTTTCGAAGTTATTGTATTTTGTTTGGACTGTTGACTTGCTTAAATCCAGTAAATTGGCAATTTCACCAAACGATTTCTTTTCTTTTTTATATTTTATTACAAGTCAACGGCCTCGCCACACTGAAAGCACAGATAATAAATCTATACAGATGTCTCATTCATATGGGAAGTTATGTCTTATGAAAATGAAATCAAGCCAAAAAAATAGCTTTTTAAAAAGCTGCATGTTCCCACAAAGAGCAGAAAGATCTTTTTATTTCTTTTTGCTTTCTGCTCTTGCCACTTGTCGCCCACACATGCAAAGTAGTTTACCTCATATGCAAAAGCAATACGTAACGAAAGAAATAAATAAAAATTATTTCCTTAATTTCCTGCATAACATTTCTATTTAAGCCAGGTGACAGACTTTTAATTTTAATCCACCTGTGCAATGAAGATGGATACGGCAAGTGCATCTCAAGTTGATTCCGCAAAAAATTGTATCCGGCAGCTGAACGAAAAAAGATGCACTGCGAATTCCTCTTCGGTGTACTCATTTTTACCTTGTGATAAGAAGAGCTTCGAAAATGTCATAGCATTTTGATGAATATCAAGCAATGAATCGATTTTCTCTTGAATGTTTTGCTATTCACTCGCCTGTAGCCTTTTCTTGTCCTCTTTTAAACGGCGAATTTTCTTTAATATATTTAGTTTCGATTTTCTATTTATTCTCAAGACATTGTTCAATTTCTTGAGCTTTTCAATTCTCCTAATGTAAAAAGATTGCCTTTTTACATGAGCCTCACAATTGGCGCAAGCAAATTCAATGTGATCATTGAATATTGTCCTTGATAAATTTTTAGAAGCAAAGTTTAGTTCTCCTATTGTAGCTTCATTCGAACTCAGTTTTAAATCCTTGTAATTTTCATACGTAATCTTAGCTTTGACTGGATCAAAGCAAACAGAATCGTCTTCAGAGTTCGGAACACTCTCGCTTCGTTTTAAAAAGAGAGAGGGATAGGCATTTGTTTTTAATTATTTTTTTCCTAATAAGCCATTTTCAAAATGTTTGCTGCAAATGTAAGGTTTTTTAAGGCATTTTATATGTTCACGAGACTCGTCCGTCAAAGCTAACCATTCATCATATTTAACAGTGCCTTTTTTAGGGAAACGAAATAATTTCCTATCCGAAAACTCATATTCGGTTGCACAGCAATGTGCTATTGCGCACTTTGTTCTCCTCCAGGACATTTTTCTTAGTAGATTGTTGTTCAAATATAAATGTGCTTACCTACTTTTCAGCTCCTTTACCTTTTCAGCACCTTAACGCTAGTTACTTTATATAAAAATTTAGTAGATATATGTACATACATATGTCAAATAACACATATGTATATGGATAAAATATATTAAAATAAAAATATGTATGTACTTATCAAAGAAACGTAAATTAATTGTTTAACCTGTGCACTTTAATTATCATTCCAATTCAATTCAATTACTATTCAATTACATACTTATTTTATTTATATGCACTGCAGAGTAATAACACGAATAATATTTTGCTTGTCAAACTTCAATTACAAAATGTAACGAAAGATTCCACTTTTCCTGCCTTTTAATTGTTCTTTCTTACATACATACCCATACACTCAAACAAAATACCAATCCATGAAAAATTATGTAATTTCCTGTTGCAGTCGAATGAAAACAAACAGCCAAGTCTTCATACCCCTTCTTGCAAGCCCCTTGCACTTGTTTTTCATATTCCCTGTGCCGCTGCCCACAACTTGTGGTGAGAGAAAAAAAAATCTTTCAGTAAACAAAGCAAAAAAGAGAGAAAATAAAAAAGCTTTACATTACTCCGAAAGCTCGTGTCGGCTAGCCGACCAAAAGTGAACCATTTTTTTTTACAGGCATGAGACATCTATATAGATTTATTGTCTGTGCTGAAAGCATCGGTTCCCGCTAGATCACCGAAATTAAGCAGTGTTGGGCGCGGTAAGTACGTAGGTGGATGACCACATGAGAACTCAGTACTCCGCGTGCTGTTGACAAAACGCGCCACATGGGCGCCGGCGTTAAATCCCGGACCCTACAAATTAATGTGTATCGTTCCCTTGGTAATAATAATAATAATAATATTTTATTACTAAATTTCAACACTTCAACCGCAATTTCTCTCCGAGCGGCCATTGTCGTAGGTAAAACTTATTGAAGCTGACCAAAATTCAAATTTGTTTTTTTTTTTTAAAGAACTTAACACTCAAGTGGGTATGAATACACTTATAATGCCTCAGCATGTGATGTTTTTTAGAAAATGTCACAAATCTGATTTTCACAAATGGAAAAATTCAAGTCCCAAAAAAAAAACATGGAATGCCGGGCGTATGTAGACTTTTGTCATTATTTATTTTTGGTTTTTTATGAATCACTTGTTCAGTTTTTGTTGAATTCATTTATTTTATAGTGTATTATTAATAAAAAGAGATTTGAAACAAAACTGCATCATTAGATTTTTTCATAATGCTTTTGAACTCGTTAGGTTACAAGAATGATGGTCGTACGTAGACTTTTGTCGCTCACTGTATAATTACCCTCATCACCGAAATCAAGTTCATTCATATTTTAGACATCATTCAATAATGAAAAATCACGTTGCCCACTCTGAATACATCATTTATTTATTATTTACACAAAATATAGTCGTATAAGTTTGCTGGATTACTTTATAACCAACATCAGCCTTACTTAAGTCTTCTTTATTCCAACCCCACTCACGGTGATCGTCACTATAAAGATCGTTGAGTGATAAATTCAGCAACTCCATTAGTTAAGTGTACTGCGTTACATTACTCGTTTAAGTATATGGTATATAAATATCATATCATAGCACATCATACTTAAAGTGATTAATAAAAAGGTGTTTGTAATTAGCGAACAGTTTTTAAAGCTTTTTTAATTTCGAAAAATTTTGCGTTTTTGATAAAGAAAAGTGTGGGTTATAATCAGAAAATATTTCGTGAATCACACAATATATGTGCACATACGCCTTAGTGCAACCAATTAGTATGATAGAATGTTTTGAATTGATAGAAATTCCGATAGATGCTTCCTATCCAATATTGCTCGTCTATTAAGTGACGTAAGATATGGCTACAGGGATTGTGTTCATGATAAGATGAAACCATTGTAATAGATAATGTTATTTTTGTAATAAATGCAACTACGTATTTATGTTATTATTCAGTATATCGTAATTCATTAGTAGAATTAATTCATCTTCATCCTTTTGCACTCTGTGTACCTGGTGCACCCTTTGTTTCCAGTTATCACTACGCATTTAATTGCATTTGATGAGGTTTAATACTTTATTTACGTAGGGATAGAATGGAAATCGTAGGTTTGTTGGCATTGTCATTTTCTTCAAGAGAAAAATGGAGTGGGGGACGATATACCAGCGCATCACGCATCTTTTTTCACTTCAAACCAGAAAGGTTAGTGTTAGTTAGTTGCTAAAAAAAGGAAATATTAGATGAAAAAAAGAAGAATTTAGAGGACAATCGGTATTAATTTATACTTGGTGAGTTAATCACTGAGTATTTCTCAGATAAATCTTTGTGTTCGTTTTTTACTTAAATTTATTTTATTTGTTAATGTATTTCATTTATAATATACATATGTCCTACTCGTATATATAAATACATTTCATATATCTAATTGTAAATTGCTCTTCTTATATTTTTATCATAACTTATGGTTTATTTTTGGTATGTATAATATAATAATAAATATTGATGGTGTTATCGGAGAGTATTGCGTGCTTTATAGTTTTTGAAAAAAATTATTTAGTAATATTATTTTGTATGATGGAGCTGTTGGATGATTGAATACGAAGTGCATGCACTTAAATTTCTTTTAAATGTATTTAATGGAGGGAAAGGATCCACTCTTGTAGAGTGGATGGGGGAACGGGGATATACCTCTCCATTCATTGCTCATGAAGCCACTCTTGTAGCACGGATAGGGGCACGGGGATATACCTCTCTATTCGTTGCTCATCAGTGGGCGGTACCTTCCATGCACACATTTATTTAGATAAACTCACATGCTAGTTTTTTGTTCATCCATCTTTTCCAAATACTCGGAGTGTGTGGTGTTTCCTGCTCAGAATACAGCGATCGCCATTCGCACGACTCTTAAATCCTCGCACCATAGCACATGTGTATAACCATCAACCAATCTATTTATTTATTATTATTTTTTCGTTTGTTCCCTAAATACTACGCATATACGTTTTTTTTAGTACGAGTATTTGATATCCTCTTACCTAAGAGTACTCATGGTGTATTTTTATTTTTATTACAGAAACAAGAAAAATGACGCAACCTAATGACCAGGGCAGCCCTATCCTCTTCTACTATAACGTTGTAATTTTTAATGAATAAGTAATTAAATAAATACCATATATACAATATATTTAAACTACATCCAACGACAATAATCACAGTAAAGTTGTGAAGACGAGATATTTGGAAACTCTAGCCTTTTTTATACTACATATGCTCGTATATGTATACTACATATACTACATATGTATATTGACACCCGTCTTCCAGGTACAACAAATTGGGTTTTGGTGTTTCAAATGGCACAACAAATTTCGAAGCGCATACAATTAAATATTTTTTGTTTACGTTTCTCGACTTTCAAACTAAGATTGTTTTTACAGGAGCGTTCTTTTGGTGTAAGTCTATTTATTACGATTTGCCAAACAATAGCAATTTGATAGTTATCTCTATTAGAAAATCCGCCAGTCAAAAACTAAGCCTTTTATGAGGGTGACCCCACAAGATTATACTCCAGGTGGTATTCGCAATACAAAAAAACCCCTGTTAGGTGTTTTGACTGCGACCGAGGCGCGTACTCTAGTGTTTAAACTATTATACTAAGAAAATACCAGCCTACTTAGCGCTGACTTAGGAGTTTCTACATGTTTGGTAGGTCAGACTGAAGTAATGGTGATAGTTATGAAGAGACTCAGCCTGTTACGGTAAAGAACCATCAGATTAGACAGCATTGCACTGAATGTCAAACTTGCTCCCGAAGAGTCACGTTTTGAAGGAGTACCGCCTACGAAATAAGCAGACAGCCTGCATGGGTCTCGAAGACCCAAGTGGTAAAAGCCGCACCACTACATCTTGAAAAAAAAAGAAAACCAAAACGGAGGAAGAGAAACCAAATAAAATCGATCAAGGAATGAAACTACATTTTCGTCAGAAATATTGGAAATTCTGCCTCATCCTCCATCCCAACTCTCATTTACAATGACATTTCAGCTGTCAGCTCTTTGGACAAGGCCAATCTGCTTCCTGCACACTTTGCGGCTAGCTCAACACTTCCAGATTGTGCTTTGTCCCCGCCTACAGTAGAGTGCGTCGAATCTACAATGGGACGAATCCACTTTCGCACTCGTGTAGTAGCAAGAGTACTTAAAGATCTCAACATTCATAAATCCGCTGGTCCAGATGGTATATCTCCCCTTCTTCTGAAGAGGCGTTCTTCCACGCTGGCAAAACCACTGCGTAAGCTTTTTCATCAATCCTACTTTTTAGGACTCTTTCCGAGCAGATGGAAAACAGCATTTGTCCAGCACGTCCCTAAAAAGAGCGAATCTTCTTCTCTCTCCTCCTACAGACCCATTGCACTTAGGTCCCTTCTTTCCAAGGTCATGGAAACGCTGATAAACCGTCAGCTCATGAAATATCCCGACACACGGAAACTTCTCAATGACCGGTAATATGGTTTTCGTAGCATCAGGTCCACTCGTGATTTGATGGCATGTCTCATCGAAAAGTGGAACCAAAGCGTACATCAATCTGGCGAAAGCAAGATAGTTGCACTTAATATTTCTAAGGCATTTGACAGAGTTTGGCATCAGGCTCTTTTGTCGAAAGTGCGTGCTTTTGGGATCGATGACTCTCTTTTTCAATGGATTAGAAATTACCTTTCGGAACGCTAAATTCAAGTTGTCTTGGACGGTTTCAAGTCTGATATTGACAAAATAAATTCTGGTGTTCCCCCGTTCTGTCTCCGACTCTCTTTTTAATTTTCATTAATGATCTCTTGTCTGCTACTTCTAATTCAATATATTCCTTTGCTGATGACAGTACTCTCTGCTCTTTCTATTCGCTCCCAGACTCACGCCCCTGCTCTTCGGCTGTAGAACGGGAACGGAAGCGTATGTTAAGCTCATTAAATTCCGATATTAACAGAATAACCAATCGGGAAACTATCAACCGGGTGGAATTTAATGCTTCCAAAACTCAATGCTGTCTGCTGCAATTAAAGCGAAATTCATATACCCAGCCAATATCCATGAATGGCACTTGCATCGTCGAAACCGATAAACTTTCCGTTCTCGGTATGTGTGTCAGTGACAACTTACATTGGAATGACCACATATTCGATGTCGCCAAAAATGCTGCGAAATGTATAGGTTTCCTCAAGCGATGTAAGAAATATTTTACCCGCTCTGATCTGGCCACAATATATAAGGCATTCATCTGCCCAAAATTGGAGTACAATGCCCACATCTGGTCAGATGCTCCTAAAACATCTCTGCACCTGATAGATAGGATTCAAAACCGTGCGATAAAACTCATTGGTGATACTAATATCAGTCAATACCCTTGAACACCAACGTAATGTCTCCTATCTCACTTTGTTTTATCGCTATTCGCACCACCAGTGCTCCATTGAAATCGCTAGTAGCATTCCGCCCGTCCAATCTTTCAACCGTAACAACAGTCTCAGTATGAATGCTCATCAGTATAGTCTCAAGCCCACTTTCGGACGTACTCTAAAATATCGTGATTCCTTCTTAAGCCGTTCAACTCGCTTATGCAATGCCCTGTCGATCTCTATGTTTTCTGGTCCTTAGACTTACAAACATTTAAAAACAACGTACATCGGTACCTGTGTGTACGCTGTGTACGAACATTGTAAGGGTACAAAACCCCTTCTGCCTCACCTCCCGCGTCCACTTTTCGAATGAAATCAGCGGTGTAACCAGCAAAGACTCAGTGCGCTCAAATAGAACGTATAGTCCAAACCGTCGATAAAAACGACACCAGTTTTGGCTTTACCAGCAAGTTTTGGCTTACCAGCAAGATTGACGCACTCTGCAGGAAGCAGTACGCGATAGGTATTTCCATCGAATACTTTCGATAACGCAACTCTAAACGGCATGTGTAACAAGTCAACATGTCGTTGAATCACTATTTTTTTTGGAGGAAAGTAATGCTGGTAAATAGATCATTGATACGGGATAGCCGTAGGATATCGTTCTGTTTCCACTTCTATGGTGCATGCTGATCGACTCAAATCTTAACGCTCCAATAGCTTGCTAACGTCTACGCTATAAATGAACTAAATTATGTGGCCAAGTTTAGTTATACTTTTCCAATCATTTGTTATACTTACAAATACATTCTAACAAAATTTTTTTGGTTATTTTTAAGTTTGCAGCATTGGAAATTTTTATGTAACATTTACTGGATAAGAATAATAAAAACAAAAGTAGAAGAGAAAATATTTTATTTCGGTGAATATTTTTTCAATATGGTGAAAAAGTAGCATTTACTTTTAAATTACATAAAAAATTAATAATTTCAAAATAATAGAAATTAAGGAACGACCTAAGAAAAATACTTTGTAACCTTTCATTTGAAGATATTATATAAATGAAATCCAATTACAAACAATTCCAGATTCAGCATAACAAAAACTCGGTGGTCAGGTGCGGGCTTATAGGGTAAAGTAGGGCGATCATCGCCAGAAGATACAAGAAGACTCGTTGCCTCCATGGAGCGACCGCCGGGTAGTGGTGGTTATTTCACGGCCAATAAACTTCCTTTGATATTGCAGACATTGTATGCTCCGGTACTCAAGCCTGAGATTTAAGTCCCCGGGTTTCCTTTCAGCAAGACGAGCTCTGCTGTTAATTTCTATCCCGATTACTCGTGGGAATCATAATTTGTCCAATAAAAGAATTAGTCCTAAAGACTGATGCATCTTTAAGAGCATGAACCTCTGGCTACGCATTTGTTCTTCCTGCAGTGAAAATTTTCGATAGGACTCTGACGCTGATATGAGAAGCGAAGAAGGGAATATGTCCCTTCTCAGCGACTTAGACTCAGACACTCTGTGCGATGACACAATCAGCATGCTATCGGATGAGGTATCTGTACCATCCGTTAGCATAAAAGTAGCCGTCGATTCTAAGAACAAATCATAAATATCTACCGATTACATTTGACTTAGACCATTAGAGGGGAGACGGTTCAAACAAGCCTTGAAACAGGGTAACACTAAGAAACGTGCTCCAGAGATTATAACTGTCGAAATCGACAACAATGGAACAGAGACTAAACGAACCCGATGCGATGACTACACTCCCCCGATGTCGAAGGCTAAGAAAGTCCGAAAAGGAAATGACAATGCCTTATGCAATATACTGGGCCGTGTTAGGCTGAGTGTAGTCCTTCGTATTGAGGAAATGGCTCTAATGCAGGAGGTAGTTATCGGTGTTTCGATTGAGCTTCGGGACGAAGAGGTGAAGTCGTCTTTTAACAGCACAATGGCTGAGGAGTATCTTCCCGAAAATTAGTGATTTTAGTGGAGGAGGATGCATTTCCGTAACCACATATCATGAAAATGTTTTTTCCACAAAGTACCAGCCTGGCTAGAGGAAAAATCCTCGCGTCTTTGTATGCACAGCGCTCAGGTCTGAATTCTAAAACCTGGAGAGTTCTGCAAAGAGTGGAAGAGAGAGATCTCGCTGAAATGGCTCAAACACCTAAACGGTAAAGTCGCGTACTGTTTCGGTAGGCTAACGCTCATACTCAAGAGTTCTGATAAAACTCCAGCTAGCTCCACTGCAACCAGCACCAGTAGTCCATCTAAGAGATAATCCAATACAATTAATAAGGCTGCAGCTGAGGGTGACAGAGCACGAGAGCTTCCCTCAACTGCCCGAATATCACAAAAAACAACTGCTGCAGATTGACTTGAAGCAGAGTTCCTGTACCCTTATAGAGGTGTCAAGCGGCAGATAACGCAACTCGTACTACGAGAGTGATACCAAAGGGCCACTCCTTGGACGAGATTTCCACACAACGGAGAGGCGGCAACAAACTTAACCGCATACGAATCCTTGGGTATAACCGTAAATGAAGATAGCGCGGAACGGACCAACGATGCGGCGCAGGATTGAACATCGGCCTATGACTAATTCAATAACATTGGGCTATTGGGGGTTCGATTTTCGGTCTCAACAATAGTGAGCGAAAATTGTAAGTTCCCCGAGAAGATTTTAGACCATGGATTGCTTTACTGATCAGTTCTAAAATCGAATATTTTCTCATTCCAGCACCAGAGATCTAGTGGCAGCGAAAATCGAGCTAGCTCAGGGGAATGGACGGCAAGACTTCGTACACTTCTCTGCCTATTTCTCCTGCGATTCCCCCTGTTCTTGTACAGGATTTGCACGAACAGCGTCCCTATTGGCATCTCGTTCAGGAGTACGATGCCAGCGCCCACAGCAACACCTGGGGTAGTTGCTACAACAACAGGAGGGGTGAGTTACTTTAAGATCATACTTTTAGCAAAACTCTGCTCTTATGCAATAGGGGTAATAGGTTCAATTTTATCAATTCTGTAAAAGAGGAGGTAATTACCCTTAACATTTCGTTTCCATTTCTTCGCACGTGTATTAACGACGGGTATATATCAGATGAGGCATCCTTATCGGACCATATGCACATAAGGTTCAATATTGGATGCAATGTCGGACAAGGTCAAACTAAATACTTGAAGAAAGTCACCACGCAATCAAAGCCGACTCACTGCCTTCATCAACTACAGTCCATTGGGGACACGAATGAGGCAGCGTATCAAATAAATGAAGCTATTATCTCCTCATTTAAATGCAGTTGCAAATAGAGATGCAATATGGATAAAAGATGTGTACCCTCAACTTGAATAATTGGGCAAAATGATGACAAAAATTATCAACATATCCCAGCACACCGGTAATTGGGACCTATACAAGTCCGCTTTAACCAGCTTCAATAAAGAATTGAGAATGTCCACGAGAGCTTCAACATTGCAACATTGCGAAAATCTGGAAGAACTACCATAGATCGCACGCCTCCAAAAAGTTCTCCAAAAGACTCTTCAAATAGCTTAGGTCTCTTACGGAAAGTAGGATAAATGCTACTTTCACTACTGCTACTAGAAAACTAAAACAATTTAAACAACACGCATCCTCAAGCCACCAGCTTCTCCTAAAATAATAGAATTAGAAGTCTATCTGGAAATAATATGTTCAGTATAGACAAAGTTGAATGGGCCATAAACTAATTCAAAGCATAAAAGACACCTGGAAAAGATGGAATCTTGCCAGTGGGATTTATCCCACAAGCCCACCAAAAAAACTTAGTGAACTACCTAAATCTTATAGCACCATGTGTCTAAAACCGTTTTTTCTGCCTAGCAGATTGGTGCTGCCTATGTGAAAATGTGATGCATTGGCATTTGGGGATATTAAGTTCCAAACAATTTTTGAGGCACCAGATCAAAAACCTATCAAGGTGTTGTTGAAAGAGGAATGAATCATGGGGAGAGGAAATGGTTTTGAAAAATTTGGTATCGTTGGCGTAAAGGGAGACAGACTAGTGTTTGATGATCATATCGAGATCATTTATGGTTAATATAAAAAAAAATGGGACGGAAATGGCTGCCTTGTGGGACTCCAGGGGTGGCCAAAAATGGAGCCGAGTGGGCTGACCTAAAACGAACATTGTAAAAACGGTTTTCGAGGTAAGAGCATATCTATTTCAACAGTATGGGTTCAAAGCCGAGGGCAGGCAATTTGAAGAGTATTAATCGATGAGAGGCCATTGCTAAAATCGGTTGCAACTACATCGACTTGGTTACCACTCTCTAGGGCAGAGAGGAAAAAGGATACAAATTCAACGAGATTTGTACTGGTTGACCTATCGTTCAGGATGCCATGATGTCTAGGGGAAATAAATGATTTGCATTGGAAGCTTAGAGCTTCATACATTCTAAGAGTTTGGGTATATGGGACAGTTTAGCGATTGGACGATAGTTTGTTATTTCGTTCTTTGATCCTATTTTGTGAAGCAGGGTTATGTAGGAGATTTTCCAAGCCTGAGGAAATTCACCTTGTGAAAGGGATAGACGAAAGAGGTTAGAAAGGGCAAGGGAAAGAGAGGAAAAATTTTTTTTAAGAAATATGGTGGAGAGTTGGTGTAACTTATATTCGATATAAGACGGGTCCGAGGTGTGAGAGAGAAGTTGGCCATTAGAGAAATTCAGTAGGTTATTAAAATAGGATATATCTGGTACAAAGGAGTCGTTGGTGAAGAATTGTTTAAAAAAGGTGGCAAATAGGTTGGCAATAGTGAGTGGATCGGTTGATGACTTGTTGTTGAAAGAGAGGGAAGGAGGGTAGCCACTCGAATTTCTTTTGTAGTTAAAAAATTGGAAAAAGGACTTAGAATCCTTGGTAAGGTTGGCTTGCGCATTGTTAAGGTAGCGCTGGTAAAGGCAATCGTAAACTTCGGTGAAATGAAGATAAGCACCAAGATAGTTGTAATAGTCGGAAAACGATCTAGACTGAAGCAAAACAGGCCATCACCAGTTTCTCTTATTTCGTAAGGAACGAAGCTTGAGATTATGCCAGGGAGGACTAGTAGATGATGTTTTAAGGCGAGAAAACGGAATATAAGGGGAAAAGGAATTAAATATTTCTCTATTAAAAATGGAAAAAGCATCATTTATACTTAGGTTGTGAAAGTTAAGTCACTAATTTTATGAAAGTTTGCTTTATGTCGTAGGATGACAGAGTTATTGGGTAAGTGGACTGGACAGAAAAGTTATGAAAAGACAAGAGAAGAATGGGAAGGTGGTAGTTATCGATTGTTGAGAGAGATAGTAGACAAAGTGAGACTGAGGAGTTAATTGAATCTGTTGTGAGAATAAGGTCTAATTGCCCATGTACCTAGTTGGATATACCGCTGACTTGACATACACTTGATTCTGTTAGGCGATTTAAGAAGAGATATTCCTTAGCTGAGTTGGCGTTTGAAGCTATATAAAACGATTGATCACCTGATGAAGTCCACTATAACATAGCTGAGGTAGATTAAAGTCGCCAAAAATATTGTATTGCGACAAAGTCGACTTTAGAGGATGAAGAAATGGTAATGGGAGAAGAGTTAAGACTGTTGTGGATCGACACCTCGACAGGGGCAATCAACATTTGGCCAGGTATGATCGTCGTCGCGAAAAACATTAAAAGTTGGGGGGAACAATTCCTGGTTCTTTATGTCGGGAATCAATTTGGTTTCAGTCAGGGCGTAAATATCATAGGCAAGAGCATTCGATTGGCGTATAACAGCGTTGGTTTAGTACGCAAAAATCATTCACTACGGCAATACCGGCATTCATATTTTTCCCACATCATTCGAGCAATCACGCCACGTTAACCGTACAAGTTTGACCCACAAATAAAAAAATATGAACATCTGCTGCAGACTGCTTTTCACCCGTTAGCGTCGTAACGGCACCGGCAAGTTAAATTCCACATGTTTATCATCGTGGCAGTCTTTCTCTGGTCATCATCGCGATCGCACGCAACACACAACATTTATACCAAAAAAGCCGGAATATATCAAGTAACATATATATATACGTATGTGCCTTCCGTACATTCGTTTTTATTTTGTTTATAATATATTAGTGAACAAGAATACATTACATAAAAAAGGAACAATCGTTTTTCTTATATTCACTAAAACCTCTTACATTCTGGTAGTAAAAAGTAAGAGGGATGTTGTAGGGTGAAGGTGTGAGGCGGGATGGTTTAAGTGCTGGCAAGAAAGGCAAGTTATGGACGAAAAAATTTATCGTGGTCGGCTCGGCTTCGGTGTGGGTGTGGGTGTGAAACCCGCTAAAAGTGAACGTAGGGGCCGAATGCAGCGAGGTCGTCTGCCACTTTCTGAGGGGACATGCTGAAAATCTCGTGGTACCTGACATAAAGGTTCCTGAGACTAATAGGCTCTGTAGGGAGGCCTTCCTGCTGGATGGAAACCATGACCTTAGTTTTGGTCTTCCCTTCGTAACAGACCAAGTCCGATTTATTATGCAGATAGGAAAGAAATAGACGAATGTTTTCGTATTATTTTCTTTCTTTGTGCCTAGAGGGTGCATAACGATTTTCTGTAGTGCCATTTGTTTGCTGTGTTAGCTTAACTGTTGGGGGAAAAAGGGGGTCAAGAATACGGGCAGTGGAGGAGGGCGGTGGAGGTAAATGGTAGGATATAGAGTTGGACGAGGGATGAGATGTAGGGTTTAGGGTATGGGAGTTAATAAAATTAGGGTACTCAGCCCCAGTTTTATGGTCGAAGTTAGGAAATGGGTTGCTAGCTGGGTTTGGTGGCGTAGAAGTTTGAGAATGGATAATGTGGTTGGTTAGTCGAAAGTTGGTGCGGGAGCTCGGGTGGAACGGTGGGAATTAGGAGATTGGAGGATTGGCGTGTAAGGACTTTGTGTTCATTCCTCAGAACATTTGGTGATACGTATCTTCTCAGGTTTAGTGGCCTAACCAGGGGAAGTAGGGAACAACCACGAATATTTGGTTGGGATACTGATTTTGAAGCTGCAGGGACTGTTGGAGTCAGCAGGGGCAATCACCTGGCACTCGCTAATGGTGATAGCATAAGAAGCATCGGGTGTTGAAGAGCACCTTCAACGCAGAATGCCGTATGGTTTCCCTTTTCAGCTTTTCGAGTCTGCTTTTCCAATCGGAGGGGGTCTATGAAGTTCCGAATTGTTTGAGCAGGTTGCGTGGAGCGGCGGCGGGCGGGATACTAGTTGGTAAAGACAGCGCGATTTTGGTTTCTGTTGTTAGGGCGGCGAGAGGAGTAGTTGAAAATGATGGCGTGTGAGACTCCGTGTATACGAAGTCATTATGAATTGAAACATTTTACGGGGAAATACTTATAGCTTGGAATTGTATTTGATCGGGTATTCCATCGATTTTGTGAGATTCACTTCTTTACCAATTCCGGAAATGGTCAACCCAGTCGCTATGAGTTAATCGCTGACTTCAATAATTTTTAGGATCAGGTCATTGGGTGTAGGATCCGATCGATGCGGGGTGGGGACGACACTAATGCAACTGGGAAGGCAAAGCAAATCTTTTCCAAAGCCCTGTTCATCGATATCCCTGACGATAACATCGAGAAATACTATGTCAAAAGACTTCCTACAAAATCCTCTTCATCGAAATAGAAATCGATCATCTGCGTGAGGTTCTCTGATCTAACAACGAAGCAGCGAAGAGGAAACACAAAAATAATCTCAACACACATTTGCTCTCTTCCTGAAGGCGAAAGAAGCCATAAAGCAGAAGGGCGTAAAATGTATATGGTATAAAAATAATCAAATACTCCTAAGAAAGGTAGAGGGTGGAAAGGTCATTTCTATTAAATCTTTTAATGATTTTGCACTTATTTAGTTCACATTACTTGATCGTAATGTATTCTAATGAATTTTGATAATGCTTTAATCGATGACTTTTCTACCCTTATTTCATGTTTATTCAACTGCAATAATGTTTTTACGAATAGTTCCTACTGCGATAATAAACTCCTTATTGTGCACAAGAATGTCTGAAGTTGGGCAGAAAACTTTTCAGCCCTTGTCACAAATTTTGATTCCTTCGTGTGCGTTTCAGGTATTCAGAAAACTTAAACCGTGTATATCTAGATTCCTATTAAATAAAGTTGTGGGTAAAAATAAACTTAGAGTGATGTGTAAGAAGTATCCCTTACAATTTGGGATTAGCTAGGAAGTATAAGAAATTGTGTGCCGAGCTTAAAAAGGACATTCCGGTTTGCCGCGATACCTACATATTACCGTGCTCAATTCAGCTCTGCAAAGGGAAATTTAAAAAAGCGAATGGCAAGTAGTAAATACGAGTAGCATACTTAATAAATCTAATCTTTCTAAAAAACCTACTCTTTTACGTGTTGATGACTGCAAGGTGTCTGACAAATTTGCTATTGCTAATGCATTTAATTATTATTTTGATAATACAGGCTGCAGTTTACTACCTTGTCCATCCAATCAATTGGGTCTCACTGTCCGTTTTTTCGTGGATATTTCGAACTGCTTCAAAGCAACAGTTTTTGTTTTTAAACCCATAACTCCTCTCGAAATTTTAAAAGTTATTGGTACTTTAACTAATTCTAATTCTTGTGGAGCTAATGCTATCGTGCATTTTACCCTCAAAGAAATTACATGTTTAATTGTGGATCATGGCAGATATTTATAATCGTTGCGGGGGTATTTCCTGATTGGCTCAAGTTTGCAGATGTCATTCCATTGCTTAAAAAAGGGTCTGTTTCTGAAATCGTTAATTATAGGCCAACCTCACTTCTTCAAGTTTTTAGTAAAGTTTTTGAAAACACTTATGAAAAATAGGATAGTGAGTTTCATCCTCAATTGATTCAGGTCGTATCTTGGTTACATGTCACAAAGAGTGAAGGTAGATGGAATTAGGAGCGGATGCAAGTACTTTAACCTGGGTGTACCACAAGGATCTGTTTTGGGCCCAATTCAGTTTTTAGTCTACATCAATCCACTGTTCACGCTTATTTTCAAAGGATCACCTACTGCGTTTGCGGATGATATAGGTTTCTGATATAAATGGGATCTGAATCTATTGAGACACTGGTTTCCTGAACACAACCGAGTTATAAGCTCCAAAACCAAAATAATGTTCTTCCAATTATCTTCCTCGCACAAATTTGAAGCAAACGTGTACTTCAACGCACTTGAGTGTCGAAGATACAAATTGTCTAATTGCAATTGTAAGTCTGGTCCTCCCTCTCCCACTTTTTTGGTAATCTAAACAGCAGTGATAAATGTTTTTTAATAGAAACAGTGCAAGACTTCAAGTACGTGGGACTCACTCTTGTTTCTAGAACGAATCATGCAGATACATTGAGAAAGTATTTCCGATGCACACTTAGACATTTTTATTATTTGCGTGTATGTTCTACCAAGCTTTTAAAGATAATCTATTACGGTATTTTCCATTCCAAGCTACAATATGGAATTGCTTGTTGGGGAGGTTTGTATCAAAATAAAATGCATCCACTGCTGATTTTGCAGAAATATATTTTAAGAATAATTTGCCGAAAACCTCGTAGATATCCTAGCAATACTTTGTTCCGTGCCTTGAAAATCTTCCCGTTTGCCATCTGTATTTTTTTAAGGTATTAAAAACTTTCTTCATGAAGTCTCGTAAACGCAATTTCCGTCTTTTTTCTAATTTTAATTTACGTGTAAACTTTTTAAACGTGTTATGTGTACCCAATTTCCGTACTACTGCATATCGTAATTTTTTTCTGTTTTGTCTTATCGGTTGTTTAATAAACTTCCGAAGTCCATCAGGGCAGTAGCAATACCTGGAACGTTTATAAAACTAGTTAAAAATTGGCTCTTCTGCTTTGACTATGTGGGTTTAGAATCGATTATTTCTGATATTTTGGTTTATTTTTAATTTTTTGTTTAATTTTGTTTTCTTTATAATAATTATTGCATCTTTTAGCAGTACCTTTATAATTAATCTATTTTTGTTACTCTTGAATTCATTTTTATTCTACTATGGAAGTATTCTTATAGGGTCACCCCATCCACGACTTAATTTTGATTGTTCAAACCAATTGAAGTGGCATTGAACTCTATTTTCATTAAATTTGTATACCAAAACACTGAATGTCACATAATTTTCTTATATTCTTTCTAGAACTTATGACTTATGTAAACATGAATCTCTTGTACCCTGAAATCAGAAGATATAAAATTTATCTATCTTTCTATCTATTTTCTATCTATGTGTTGTGATTGAAAAAGCAAGTCGAGATCTGTACGGAGAAGATTGTAGAGTCAATGGGATAGATTGATAGAGATGTGGGTAACCACGTTGTATTTAAGGAGGCTGGCGAAATTTGTTCTGAGGAATGTTTTTAATCCATCGAAATTATATTTGATAACTTCGCTCTCGTTGTCGTGATTAGATTGGTTTTTGGACAGATTTTAGATCACTATCAGTTGCTTTTTGATCATTCTTCCTGTGGACTTGTAAGCTTCCACATTACAATGGAGTTCACAGAGTCCTCAATCTTTTCTATCTGTCAAGGATTGGTTGCTAATATGACCATTTTACGGTAGCATTGCATTAATAGACTCGTCGTTGCATTTAATTGCCAGCTTAACGTGAGCCAAGGAGATCTCTTTGCACTCGTCGCAGTAAAACTTGGAGAGACTGCAATACTCCTTGAGGTAGGTAATGGATTTCCGGGTAAGTCCGATGCAAAAGCCATGTTTTCCGCAGAGACCATTGCAGGCTTTCCATTCGGTATTGGGGTCAACAATAGAGCAGAACACAGCACTTTTCCATTGTTTGTTTATTGAAGTTAAAGTAGATCGACGAACACTTATCAGAATTATTAATTTTTGTTTGGTTTTTTTTTCGTTTTATTAATTTTTGTTTGGTTTTTTTTTTTCTTTTTTTTTTTGGCGAAAGTATTTCAGCGAAAGTAGAAAACTACATAAATTCAGTATACTGGAGAAAAAGAAAAACGCGTCCGCACAGTTTAACAGTTAGACAAAGTCTCTCCACAACCAATCTAAAGAGTTCTCATAATTTCAAAGGGATGATATCAGAAGTCTACGCAAAATAGGTCCTATTCGGAAAACTGAATGTCGTCTTTGCATGGAAGACGATAAAACGCGGAACACATTATATACATATGAATGCATGTCACTTAGACGATATTTCCTTAGAGAAATTTTAAAGAGCAGAGCTTGTAGTAGCAAGAAACATCTATTACATCGCAGTGCCTCCGCAATCTGCGGACCAGGTAACTTAAAAAGAAAACTTCAAAACCTGAAGTATGCACTTTAAGTTAATTGCGCAAATATTTTGCATATTTAGATATAAACTAGGTCGACCTGGTCAAAAAACTGAGCATTGGGACATGTAGAGCGAATGAACACCAACGCTCCAGCCCACAGAATCTTCGACTCTAATCCGGAGGGACAACGCAGTAGAGGAAGGCCTCACATTAGGTAGCACGCGCAAGTGGAAGGGGACCTCAACCGCAACTGGAGGCAGTTAGCCAAAGACCGCGCTAATTGGAGAGGCTTATTATTTGAAGCCCCCCCACCTGGCGCCGCCTATATAAAATATAAACTAAATGTAATTGAGCAAATAATGAAAATAAATCTATATTAAAGGGATCTGATAAAATAAATTTAATTTTCGTACTTTTAATTTGAACCGTATTGAATAAATAAATTAGCTATATAATACTAATAACAAATAAGTTGACCTACTAATATTTCTAGAAAAAAATGGAATTAAAGAACAGCATATCTATTGGGAATAATCAAAGGAGGTTGTCGAGAATAATTTCTTTCAACTATTTTTATATTTTTTCTTAAGGTACATTTTCAATAAAACATATTTGGAAATTCTAGTTGTTGGCAATAGTTTATTTCTTTAATACATATTTAAAAATTTGTGTATTCAAAATTCAAAAAACATGGGTACATTAAATATCTTAAAAATTACAGGAAATAACTGTAAGCCTTTTTCATTATTTACAAGGTGAAATTATTACTTATTGACTGTTTTTCACTACAGTGCAAAGTAAAGAACAAATTGAAAAGATACAATATGTTGTCTAATGGCAAGTGTCGAAGGTATCATATTTTAGAATATCTTTCACCAAGACGAATGTTGTGGGGTTGAGATGTTGAAAAAAAGAAAAAGTGAACAATTTAAACGTATAAGTGTCGAATTTGTCCAGAAAACCATTTGCCATGTAATGCGGCATTTTCCTTTTACATTGTGTATTAAGAGGACTTATAAATCAGTTACTGCTCATCACTTGTTTATAATAGTCTGCTTCTATTAATATTAATGTAACTAATAGTTCCACAAATAAATATAGTGAAAATAACTATTAAATTTTTTATATTATGTTTTACATGTACGAGAATGCAATACAATAATTATGCATAGAATTGTATGCATTTTTCATCGAGTCATACCATATTTCGGATAAATAATTTAATACAATATATTGTAATTTAAAATCGACGCAACAAATTGGCCCGCACCACCGGGGTAAAAGTATCAAATGGCAATATTTTGTTCTGCAAGTACAAATAGCAAAAAGGTAATCGGACATTGAATCTCAAGACAAACCGCAACCAAATGCTAACCTGCCAGCAATAACATATATTCCATTAAATAAACCATAATATGTATGTATAATCTAGTAGGGATGATGGTTTGAAAACTCGGCATGTTCATAATCACCAACCGCAATTTGAGAATTTGTTAAATGGTTGAAAATATCAACACGGTGTGGAAGCACTTGGGAAGCAGTCTCTTTAAATCGATTTGACGAATCGACATATTCGTATGGAAACATTTTTCATAAGCTTAAATTTATTTTGATTGGAAAACATTGACCGTCGCCATGTGAAAGTCATCAACTAATAACTTTTGTGCTGATGTGTCTTAGCTTGTTGTCATGAACCGAAATGAATCTAAGAACCTTAGTTCAATGGTTCTCTTTTTATCAACAAATATTAGTTTCGATAGTGAAAAATATAGTTTTTTGTTTTGGGGGTCACTTTTATCTCTGCATGAAATAATGAGATCTCTTGGACATACAAAAGATAATCAAAGCACATTAAGTTGGGGAAAAAAATTTTCTTTAATCTTGCAATCTGATATAATAGACTGTAATTGTTATGTGCAGGTTCTCTGTATGCTACAGTTAAATGACAATGATCAATCCACTTATCTATTTTTGGAAACCACGTCTGCTTATGGATTACCAAACTGCACCGCCATCGATAATATATCAGATACTCGTATCAGTCCAAGCAAAGGATTTGCAATAAATCATTTCATATTATACATAATACATATGCATTGGATTTAACAGAAATGCTAAATTTTATTTTTAGGAGTAAAATAGCATCATCTGATACTTCTGTGATCAATGTAGAAATACTCGTATATGCTTTTTCCACTTTCTGCTTTTAAGTGCATTTCACACATTCTGTTCCAATTAAGTGTGCAGTAAACATAAGCTTAATCTGTTGTCGAAAGTTGTCTAATAAATCCGAAAGTCGACACGAAGTATCATATTATATATAGAGAAATATAAGTGTACCCCTGGCCTCTCTATTCCGGTTAAATTTCTAGTGGATTGATGACAAGATTCTTGTTAATATCACGAAATACCTGTGGCTTAACTGCTAGTGATTAGTTTCCTTAAACTTAAATAAAATTGTAGTTAAGATTTTGGATATTTTTGGTTAAGTATGTTATAATTATATTATTTCTTGCATTTATAAATCAAATAATCAAGTTAGCGACACGAAAAATTATTTACGGATACATTAAACTATAATTTAATATGTATACATACATGTATGACAACTTTTGAACCAAACGAATTATTGTATACAGTGTTCGTAGTTATTAAAAAAAAAAAAGCAAGTTAACAAGAAGTAATTTTTTCATAAATTATCCGTATAATTGCTGAGAGCTTGGGATATCAGAAATAATATACTTAGCTGGAATAAAATGGAAAATTTTTTGCAAGTTGTCTAATAAAATGCTCTCAACGGTTTGACTTAACATTGGACGTAGAGCTTCAAGGAAATCCATCCAGTTTTCATTGAACAATTCATTTAAACTGTCTTCTAGTTCAACAGCTCCATTAAACAAATTATCCAATCGTGCTTTTAAACCCTTAACTTTGAAACCGATTTTGACATCAGTTACATTCCCGAAAGTATAATCAGCTTTTTCATACAACTTTACTTTGGCACGCATATTCATATCAATATTTTCTATAAATAAACAAATGATAGATGTATAACTGCTATTACTGTATGATAAGATTACCTAGTTCTATGAAAAGTTTGCCTTGACCTTTAAGCGTCAATGTCAACAATCTACCATCCATCTTATAGCTGCCGTCAATTCGAAGATTTGGAATGAAAACTTTTGTAACAAAGCTATAATCGTTCAAATCGACACTGTAATAAAACGCATTAATAGACATATTGTAAGTTGCCACATAGTTGCCACATAGTTGTCACATAGTTATCACAAGTCATTAAAGAATTATTTTACAAATATAAATTTGAGAGAAACTTACACATTATCTTTAACTTTTACATTACCAAGTCCTTTTACAACGATATTTGTTAGTTCTGCAGCTAAGGAAGCCGCGTCGTTATTCTGTAACAGCTTAACTTTGTGTATGTGATACGGATCACTTTTCTGAAGTGACTTTAGCCCAGGTATACCTATTTACGTAATTATATAAATAGCTTACATTCATATTTTTGTAAGGCGTACCTTCTTTCATTTGGTCGAACAGCTGTTGCATAGTTTTTGTAGAACACTGATTGAATTTTGGGTCCCGAATACTGCATGACGTTAAATAATCAGCTGGCAAAATAGAAAGACCAATTAATTTAAATTATATTCTATTAAAATATTGAGTAACTACTTTTTGTATATCCACAATATACTAAAATTAGATTGAAAAATAAAAAGCAAACCTGTAAACCTTTGACGTAGATATTACTGTTTAACAGTTGGATAGATATTCAAATTTCACTCAATGATTAATTTTTTTTGTTAAATGAATTGCTTAAAGATCAGTTAATCTTTTACTTACGTTTTTCGGTAACAAAATCTGAACTCAGTTCTGCTTGAGACAAGACACCAATAAAAATTAGAAAATGAAGCACTTTCATGTTGCACTAGCAATAAATGATTGTTGTGGATACGATATCGAGAACAGATTGAACTCCTAAATTTGGCTATTTAATAAGGTGGACTAAAATTAATGAAGCAAAACCTGACCTATGTGGAGACGGTAATTTTTTCCCCATCTTAAACAGGTTTAATTTATATTTTCGAGGGAAGTGGAATAAATAAAGTAAACAAAATTCAATTTCTGAGTGGTTTTTTGTTCGTTAGAACAACAACAACAGTTTTAACTCTTGTTCAATTAATGAGTGTTAAGTTATCATTTTGTTATTATATAAGTATTCTTAATATAGACTAACTTTTACGACTGCTAAAATTTAAATAACAATTGGTACTGGAAAATAAACGTCTTAATGAGAGTTAAGTTATCATTTTGTTATTATATGGTAAGTATAAGTATTCTTAATAAAGACTATATTTTGCGACTTAGAAATCAATAAACATGTTACAACATTGAATGACATGAAATCAATCTTGACGAATAATTTCGGCGACAGACAAGGGTTGAAAACTTATTCAATGAAATGCGAAGCCTCCCTGTACGTTCAATCTGTGTTGAATATTATAACTTAATCAAAAGTATTCTTAGGCGTCTGAACAATAGATTAAAACAAACATACATTCCTACAGACGAAGATATAAAACAATAGTTAGAACTAAACAAAAGATCCGCGTTACAGATTTTCAAGACAAAATGGCCAGAACCAATGAGTCGAACCCCGACTCTTTGGAAGAAGCCATAAACATACTACATGAAGCAGGGTACGCTTATCATAATATTGTATATATTCAAATACCCAAATGAAATAAAATAGGGAACTCAGCAAATTATCCAAACCTAAAAATCCGTCTCACAGATATGAATCCCCAAATAATAACCTAAACCCCCAAAACTCCAACAGAAATACCCACAATGTAAGATCTGAACGCCAGAATTCTTATAATCAAGAATTCCGATCAAGACATATCCAAAATCAACACCCCGTTAATAATAACCAATATTCAACCCCGAATCTTAACACAGGAAATGCAAACTACTCTCGTAATTACACTAATCACAATAACACCCCATCATCGATTCATAATGTTTTCACTAATCTATCTCCCCACCATAGAAATCAAGCTGTAGAACCAATGGAGGTAAATGATCAAAACATTGTAGATGTAGGAAATTTTCGAGCAGACCCTCTTGCAAGCTCCCCTACATGATGGTATAAGCTAAATATTTCTTAATAGATTCAGGAGCCTCAAGGTCAGTGGCCAACCCTGGAACCTTCCAACCACACCTTATCAAAATTCTCCAGAAATCAATTATCCTCCGATCTCTAAACAAAGATACAATAGTTACACAAAAGGCGATTATTCAAAGTCAACAACTAACGCAATCGTTATCAGGTAGTTTAGACTTTTTAGTTTACCCATTCCATCAAAAATATGTCGGACTTATAGGAAGCGATATTTTAACAAAAAATAACGCAATAATCAATTTCAAAGAAAAAATTATAGCAGTAAAATCAAACTCAATTTTCAAATAGACCCAGGCGAACATACATATAGGATCACAGTTAACAAAGAATGTAGAACTGTTTTCGTACCTGAAACAAGAATAAGTGATCACGTTCAACTGTGTGAAGGCGTTTACATTACAGATTATAAAGTGTAAGTTAGGTTCAATAACGCCAATAAAGAACCTTTGATTTTAAATTTCGCTACCCCATTCGAGACAATCGACATTGAGGAAATACATGATTTCCATAACTTCGAACCTCAAGATGTTGACCACAATGAAACAATCGATAAAGATAGACTTCTTAAAGATATTCGAATGAACCATTTAAACCCCGAAGAAAAAAGAATGATAAAACAAGTCATACTTTCATACAAAGACATTTTTAGCAACACGAACTCTTTAACTTTCACTAATGGAATAAAACATAAAATAAAACCGACGGATAACAAACCAATTCAGTCAAAAATTTATAAGTATCCATACATTCATAAAGCAAAAATTCAGAGGCAAATTCAAGATATGCTAGAAACAGCTAGCTCAAGTTCATACAACAGTCCAGTATGGATCGTTCAGAAAAAAGACGACGCATCGGGAAAAACTAAGTGACGGCTAGTCATAGACTATAGACGATTGAACGAGGAAACAATCGATGACCGGTATCCCATACCAAACATAGAAGAGATCCTCGATAAATTGGGCAGATATAATTACTTTTTAACTTTAGATTTGAAAAGTGGATTTCATCAGATCGAAATGGAGGGAACGGATATTCAAAAAACTGCATTCTCAGTCGATCACGGGCATTACGAATTTTGTCGAATGCCATTTGAATTCAAAAATGCCCCGAGCACGTTCCAAAGACTTATGGACTAGGTGTTAAGAGAACATATCGATAAACAATGCCTTGTCCACATGGATGACATCATTATCTTTTCAAATGGACTGGAATAGCATATCCATAATTTGAGTCTGATTTTTAAGAAATTGAAGCAAGCACGCCTTGAAGTCCAATTGGATAAATGTGAGTTTTTAAGAAAGGAAGTGGAATTCCTGGGTCATGTGGTGAGTGAACAGGGAATCCTTCCAAACTCAAAGAAAATCGACGTCATGAAGAATTACAAAATACCTAGAAGCCAGAAAGAAGTAAAAAGATTTTTGGGAATAGCCGGATTTATTTATTCGGAATTTTGCTGAAATGGCTAAACCCATGACTATATTTTTGAAAAAGGACGCAAAAATTGACATAGAAGATAAAGAATATAAGGAGCTTTGAAACGCTCAAAGAAAAACTAATCACCGCACAAAACTAACAGCAGACGCAAGTCAATACGCCATTGGAGGTGTTTTATCCCAAGAAAACAAACCCATCAGTTTTGTTTCCCGAACATTAAATCAACATGAAATATACAACAATATATTCTCGGTATCGATATGAAGGAAAATGCGAATTCAATTTAAATTGTTTTTATTTTTCAATATAATCTCCTCTAACATCAATGCATTTGTTACGTCTTGAGTTAAGCTTTTTTAAACCTTCAAAAAAATAAATTTCCTCTTTCTCTGCAAAATACCGACTTGAGTTCTTCATCATCCGAAAATCTTTTTCCACGAAGACATTTTTTCAAATCCGGAAACAGGAAATAATCACTAGGGGCAAGGTCTGGACTATAGGGTGGGTGTTGGATTTCTTCGAAACCACAATCTCGCGCAGCAGCCTTGGAAACTCGCGCCGTGTGAACAGGAGCGTTGTCATGAAGAAGCAACATACCCGCTGCGAGTTTACCCCGTCTTTTCTTTTTAATTTCCTCCCGCAAATTATGCAAAGTGGAAGCGTAGGATGTGGCGTTGATGGTTTCACCTTTTTTTTTGTACTCAATGAGCAAGATTCCCCTTGAGTCCCAAAAAACTGTGGCCATGAGCTTCCCGGCAGACGAAGTGACTTTGAACTTCTTCGGGGGGTCTGTTCCTTTTTTATGCCACTGCATGGACTCTTGTTTGCTTTCAGGGTCATAGTGGTGGACCCATGTTTCGTCCCCAGTAACAATTCGATCCATAACACCGTCCGCGTTCTCCCTACACATCTCCAAAAGCTCTCTACAGCATGCGATTCTCACTTTTTTCTGAGGCGCTGTGAGCATTCGTGGCACCCACCTTGCACTGACCTTTGAAAGGTTAAGATGGTCATGAAGAATGGTGTGAATGGTACCAATTGAAAGCTTGGTGATCTCTGCCATCATTTTCACCTTTATTCGGGCATCCTGAAGAACAAATTTTTCGACTTCTTTGATGCTTTCTCCCGTACAAGCAGTAGCCGGGGCGCCGGAGCGGGGGTCGTCTTCAATGCTCTCTCTGCCTCTCTTGAACTCACTTGACCACTTTTGCACAGTTGATAATGAAGGTGCGGAACTCTGGTAAACAGCCACCATCTCTTCATGAATAGTTTTTTGACTTTTTCCTTGCTTAGTGAGAAATTTAATTACAGCGCGATGCTCAATTTTCACCATCATCGTCTCAGTTGCCATTATGATTCTGTTTAACTAGAGATAAAACGCGAATTAATAATCACATTTATATGAAATTTTACATGAATGCACTAAAATAATAGTATTACTTAATAAATAAGGTATATACACCCACGGCTTCACCCCGATACCGAGAATGTGTTGAACGCCCCTCGTAAATTATTCAGTTATTGAAAAAGAATTGCTTAGCATAAGTAGTATGGTGTTTGAAACAATTCCGACCATATATCTTCGGAAGAAAAATTAAATTGTACACTGATCACCCGCCTCTAGTCTGGCTGAACAATATGAAAGAACCAAATAGCAAACTTATAAAATGGAAACTGCAACTAGATGAATACAATTATGAAATACAATACTTTGCAAAAAAGGCCAAGATAACAAAGTCGCGGATTTCTTAAGCCGCATAGACTTTAACGATATAAACACACCAGATGATAAACAAGATACTGAAATCTCAACGAATATGAGTAACATAGCGATAACAGCAATAAGTTTTTACAAATATCAACTTTAATTTCGTTAATTAAATTACATCAGGGTCTTTATAAATAAAAAAATAAAACCATCTTCGGGAAAAATAGGAAGATTATAGGCATGAAGAAAGTCGACGAAGATAGTATAAAACAAATAATAAAACATCACTTCAATCCAAACAACGTTACAGCCACTCTAGTAAATGATGCAGTATTCGAGAAAATAAAGAAAATACATCAAGAACACTTTAGAGCATATAAGGTAGTAAGATGCAGCAAAATAATAAAAGACATTGAAGATGTTAGCGAACTTGAAAAAATAATCGAAGATAAACACTTAGAAAATAACCATAGGGAAATCGAAGGGGTATATGAAGAACTAAATCAAAACTTCTACTACCCAAACTTGAATATAAACATCTAAATAAAAACAATTGTGAAACATGTACATATTTTAGGTAGATACGAACGCAACCCCGCGAAAATCCCTTTCAAAATAACTGAAACTCCAATCGAACCCAACCAAATCATACTCTTAGATACATCTATCTAATCACTTTTTGTTACAATCATAGACAAGTTTAGCAAAATAGCCCTCTTTACCAAAATAGAAAACGGAAGTCAACGAGAGGATAGCAATACTAAGCATCTATGAACATATAGAAAAAATAATTACTGACAAGGAATTAGGAATGAAATCCAAATTAATGCGAGATTTTCTCAAAGAAAAGAAGATCGAAATCTATTTCACCTCCAATTCAAACTACACTGGTAATGCAGACATCGAGAGGCTGCATTCTACTATTAATGAGCATCTTATGCTTCTAAAATACAGAAAAAAACATTTGCCCACCGAAGAACAACTTATTCTCATAAACGGTTACTATAATAATAGTGTTCATTCAACAACCAATCGCAAACCATTAGATTTTGTACAGGGAAAGGTAAAACACAAATTCGAGACCTACTTTTTTAAAAGAAATCCAATGTAATAGCTAAACTTAATAAAACGTGTTATAATTGAACCAGGAACAAATTTTATTAAGGAAATTAGAGGAAGAAAAAACCATCCTCGTTATAGGAAAATAGGTTGCGAATTTTTATTTGAAGACCATGTAAAAGATAAGACAATTAACCTTAAATATTATATAACAAGGAGGAAAAGAAAATTTCAAAATAATAACGCTCTTAAGTTTAATGTATGTAGTAACAAAAACCATACTATCATAGGTAACAAAGATGTCAATACTGGAGATAATACTGTTCCTATCTCTTCAAATTAATGGACAACCTTTGGAAATCCAAGACTTAACACACAATAATGGATTTATAACATTCAACCTCGACAACGTCAAACTTATAAACGGATACACAAAGGTACTTCACATTATTAACACCACCGATTACTCCAATAATTAATACAATTAGGCATAACTTAAAAATTTTAGGGGATACAATTTATTTTTTAAGACCCAACGATAGACAAAAACGAGGCCTTTTCAATATTGCAGGTAAAGGACTTAAGTTCTTAGCAGGAACCCTAGACAGCGATGACGAAATTGAAATTAGGAATAAACTTGATACACTCGAAAAGAATAATCATAATCTTATATTCGCTAGTAACCAACAAATAAAAATAAATAATCAAATTTCTGACCAGATCAAAAATTTAACATATAACTACCCACATAACAAATCAACAGAAGCTAATAAAGACACACCCTAATACTTTTAGCAACACCGTACTCCAGAGACTTGATAACCTTCAAGACGAACATTCCCTTCTACAATATATGTACCAAATTAACCATAACATAAACCTCTTAAAAGACCATATCGACGACATCGAAGAAATTATAATAACAAGTAGATTAGGATACTTTCGAGAAACATTTTAACACCGCAGGAGCTTGATGCCATCTCTGACTTCGAGGCTTTGCAAAAAATCAAAAAAGTAGTAACATTTTACAATAATCAAATAATAATAATTGTACTAACTCCTCAATTTTCAAAATTGAGCTTTTCGCGTTTACTTATTGAGCCCCTACATAGAATATACAGTGTGTACCCTAATTCGTTGACGATAATTTGGGAAATGATTCCTGGGCATATTCTAAGAAAAACATCATTCAACAGTAAGGGTCTATCTCCAATGTTGACATCATTTATCGAGGATTTAAGAAAAGGCTTACTTTGGTGTACCCTGACCCATGTTAACGGAAAGTGCTCTGTTAGTGCTAATGGCAAAAACTTTGTGCATCACTTTATTTTTATAAGAAATACCAGCCTTTATAACGGCGTTTAAATAGAGTTGATATCTTATTTGAGTCTTTATATATCCAATTTCTAAGCCTGTTGCATTTTCATTGTGCATGTTAGTTTGCGATTCTGAAGTCACTTTTCTCCAGAAAATGCCTAATTAACATAACGTTTTACTATTTTTTTCCGATGAAAGTAACAATATTAAAAAAAAACGTCAATGAGTTTGCAGAAAAACCAACTTCAAATATACTCTTTTGTTTGACTACCTGTCAAAACCCTCATTTCCTTACCCTGCTCCTTAAAAGTTCTCAGAAGAGTTAGGTTTAGGGTATGAAGGCCTATTTGGAAAATACCATATACAATACAGAATTGGTATAAAAGATTAAGAAAAAAATTAATTCATCAGTTTAATTTTTTACGCTAAGGTTACAGTTGCTTAGAAACGCTGTTTGAAATGTATCATTTGCAAGAATACGCAGATATTATTTATGTTTATGGGCTATGCAATGGAAGTTCAACTAGTGCGCGACAAAGATACCATGAACTTTATCCCAACCGACGACTACAGGCTTCCAAATTGGATATCTAAAGACTCAAATAAGATATCAACTTCATTTAAACGCCTTTATAAAGGCTGGTATTTCTTCTAAAAACAAAGTCCTACACGAAATTTTTACAATTAGTACTGACAAAATAAGCCTTGTCATAAATCCTCGATAAATGATGTCAACATTGAAGATAGACCCTTATGATTTTTTTCTTAGAATATGCCCAGGAATCATTTTCCAAATTATCGTCAACAAATTAGGGGACACCCTGTATATTTAATGTCCAAAGGAGAACATAATAGGCTTTTACGTAAATACATATGTTAGGATATTAGGATTACGGCATCGTGAGGTCGGTCGTCATCATGGCTTCAGTGTGCAGGTAATTCGTCGCTCCTTGAAAAAGTTTGAGCGTGAGTACACTCTTTTGGATCTTAAGCCATCAACCAGACAGAGATTGTTACGAAATGAAGAAAACATAGCCGCAGTAGCGGCGGGTATCGAAGAGAACCCAGAAATGCCGATTCGGCACCGATCAGCTGATTTGGGCATCGCCAGACAGTCAACCCGGCTTATTTTGCGGTTGAATTTGGGCTTATATCCGTATAAGATTGTGCTTACGCAAGAATTGAAGCCAGAAGACCATAGAGAACCCCGTGAGTTCAATAATTGGGCGCTGGAAATGTTGGCCGGAGATCCGGATTTTGGCCAAAATATCCACAAGTGTTCCACCAAGCATCAACGCATCCACAAATATTGACTGTTTTGTGCGTTGTCATGGCGGCATCATCGGACCTTATTTCTTTCGAAATGAGAAAGGCGACACCATTACCGTCAATGGTCTCAGCTATAGAGCGATGTAAACCGACTTACTGTGGTCAGAGCTCGACAAAATTGATATATCCGAGCCATACAAGCGAAGTAACGCTCGAAGTTGTGAAGGAGAATTTTCGCGACCGGGTTATCTCAACGCAAGCGTTCTTCAATTTTCCGTTTATCAATGCTTGAAGCAAGGCCGTGGCGGCCATTTGACATGATTTGTTATTTCCCACATAATGGCATGAACGTTGCTTCAAAATAAAGCCAGATTCAATATTATATCTCATGCTACTCGTATTGTTGTTTTATGTAAGATTGCTTGCCTATCGTTCTTATCTAGTCACCCTGCACAATCTTAAAGTAAAATTATATGGTATATATGAAATAAATAATTTCGGGCATGAAGTATATGTACAAATATTATATATGAACTTGTCAATTTTCGGATTCTCCTCCTTTTTCTTCTTCTCTTAACCGTTGAAATATGGTATGTAGAGGATATGAATACATCAAACATACCTGTATTGTTTCTGAACTGGTTGTGAGGTTAGCTAGATTTTCATACTGTACTTTCACATTTTTCTATACGCTGTTCTATATTGGATCAATTTCGGTTTGCGGTTCCGCAAAAAAGCCGGAAAATCGGCACTTGTATGACTGATTAAAAAGCCGGTATCTTTGCATGCCCTAACCCAATTATTGATAACAACTCTACCATGGGAGAGTAATATAGAAATACAAATATAAATCAAAAAACCGCATTGACCGCCACTGAGTTAAACTATATTGCGGTGTTGATTATCGTCTCTGTTTTAATACAGCAGAACAAATTACAAATCTACATCCACATGTTGGGCATCCAATTCCCATTCATTAGTTTACCAAATAAAATCAGGAGCTATTTGAATGCATGATTTTTATCCATCAAGGGTAATATAGTGTTACTGCCTGAAAACCCTTAGTTAAGTAATGCGCTAAAATACTATTTTCAAGTCTTGCAAATTTGTTCATTATCCATTAGTAATCATTCTGGAACCTCTTGAATAAAATTTGGCGAGTTTTTTCTTGGGAAAAAAGTTTTTAGCCTCCATTCAAAGCCCCTACGCTTTAGCTAAAGTCCCCTCTTAGGTTGCGAGGTTAAATCACAATTTTTCTAAACTTTATAACATAGAGAACTCATAAGCGTAACAAAAACAGGTTTATTTACAAGTACACATGTACTGTCAATATCATGAATACACATTTAAATAAAACTTGTATTTTAAGTGTAAGCAATATCTTCTATGATATAGCAAGATATCTATAATATCATATCAAGCAAGTACAAGAGTAGAAATATCAAAACTGTTCTTCTATTTTTATTATGAAAGCAAGTAAGTGTGGGTAGTTTTATATCTGCTTACATTCCTATATATATGGATATGAATTTTGTTACAAAGTCATTACGACAAAGTTGAACAATGAGATCGATTTAATTGTACTATTTACATGTGCAGCTTGTATAAATGAATGCGGCCTTCTTAATATCTGATTTCCTTTGAACGCGAGATTTTAAAATTCATTTTATAAAGTGAGTTACTATTATATTAGCATGTGCTTAGACGGTTAATGCTCAAACGGTTTATGTTAAATAAAGCAAAGGGTAAAATGAGCAGACCAACTAAATAAGCACCGACACAGCATTTTTTTTAGATGCACTCGCAGCCTTGAAAAAGATAAAAGGATATAAAAAAAGAATCACCAATGGATACTACTAACATCTTTCAATAGTAAACGGCCATCACTAACTCTCAAAGTTCAAATGCTGCAAAACCCCGGCAAGTCATTGCCTTTTAAGCTATTGTACATACTTGGGATATGTCAGTTTTTATACTATAAATAAACACCCGATATGCGGCTCGAAGTGGCAAAATAGATGATGGATAAATAATCTACTTTTCTTTCGACCTCAGCTGAAATGTAGTTTCTTTCCGGGAACGATTTTACGATAATCCCTATTGTTTGACTTAGCAACTCCATTCTAATTTTGCTGGGCTCGCACGTATAGCAGAAACGTATATATGTGCTACTGGATGTTCTCATTTTACTTAGAAGTTATTTATGGTTATTCTTATTTTGTCCATTTTTGTATTGTATATTCATTTAACCAAGGAATTCCATGTTAAAAAAATTAAAATAAAATAAATTGTTGGCGCGACAGCCCGGATGGACCAGGCATTTCCTAACATCATATTTCCTATTCACTGTGTTGTTCATATTACAATTTTGTGCACAGTGAGAGTGAACCTACGACTGTTTCTGAGGTTTTAAATTGCCCGCTGTATGCTGATGTCGGAAAGTAGATTACTTACTATACTTTTTGGTGATAACCGAGTTTACGAGGGCGTAATGTGTAGTAGATGGTGAACCTACCCACTGCGTAACGTAGTATTTTAATATTGGAATATATGCATCTATCCACTTCATAATAAATAATTAAAAGTCCCTTTCCCCAATTTTTTGAGTGCTTGTTGTTTGCATTAAGAGCTATTACTATATACATATATGTATATGTATCATTTGGTAAATATTATAATATTCAAATTGTTTCCTATGCTGTCGTCAAAATCTCTCTCTAATTTGTATTTATACATATGAATTACAATTTAATAAAATCAAATCCAAGTCCAATAACTATTCCAAATCTAAAGAAAGTAACAAAAAAATTAATATGGTCCCCTTAAATATTTGCAATACGTTGGTATACTGAGACCAAGGAACCATCAAGTCTGAATCGATGTAAGGATGGTTAATGCACAGGCACAACATTATCATTATCTACCAATGATACGAAAGTGCTTCACCGTGCACCAAAAAATTGGTGCTCTAATACTGTAGTACCTAAGATCGGATCTCTCACGAGTTGGAGCGTTAATGAAGTTGTGATCTATAGTAATAAAATACCGGTTCGAAAAATTAGTGTTCATTTATTTAAATTGATCTAAAATGATGAATTGCTCCATTAACACTATTTTCAACCATGAACTATTTTTTAGTAATATACTCGTAGGCTAAACCTTCTGCAAGATACCGTAATCCTAATATCCTAACATATGTATTTACGTAAAAGCCTGTTATGTTCTCCTTTGGACATTAAATATACAGGGTGTCCCCTAATTTGTTGACGATAATTTGGAAAATGATTCCTGGGCACATTCTAAGAAAAAAATCGTTCTACAGTAAGGGTCTATCTTCAATGTTGACATCATTTATCGAGGATTTAAGAAAAGGATTACTTTGGTGTACCCTGACCCATGTTAACGTAAATTGTTCTGTTAGTACAAATGGTAAAATCTTAGTGTAGGACTTTATTTTTAGAAGAAATACCAGCCTTTATCTTTAGATATCCAATTTCTAAGCCTGTTCCGTTTTCATTTGCCCGTGCTAATTTTCGACTTTGAGGTCACTTTTCTCCAGAAAATGTCTAATTAACATAACGTTTTACTATTTTTTTCTGATGAAAGTAACAATAATAAAAAAAATCTTCAATGAATATGCAGAAAAACCCACAGATTTTGATACTTGGAAAAATCTGTAACAGGTAAAAAAAGGAATTTATGGTTTTTTACAAACGTTTCTAACAACAGTTGACAATACATACTCGTTTATAAAATTGCATAGCTATTAAAGAGTTTTAAAGTGTGATCTTTTATTTGACTACCTGTCAAAACCCTCATATCCTTTCCCTGTTCCTTAAAAGTTCTCAGAAGAGTTAGGTGTAGGGTATGAAGGCCTATTTGGACAATATACTCGTACCTTACAGAAATGGTATAAAACATTAGAAAAAAAAATTAATCCATCAGTTTAATTTTTTACGCTAAGGCTACAGTTGCTTTCTTAAATCATCGATAAATGATGTCGACATTGCAGATAGACTCTTACTGTAGAACGATTTTTTTCTTAGAATATGCCAAGGAATCATTTCCCAAATTATCGTCAACGAATTAGGAGACACCCTGTATATAAAAGAGAACGTATCGCTTTTATTACTATTAAACTCTTCTGTTCGCAGTAGTCAATCGTGCTGTAAATTGCCATATTTTTTATGAAGAAATGGAGTGGCGTTAAACCACTGAAAGCTTCTATAGCCGCTGTGGGACCTGTGAGCATTACGCCGGCGATGCCGTGGTAGGCAGGTCTTTGATTCCGCTGCAACGTTTGTATGGCACATTTCTCTTCTGCTTTGTTCCACCATACATACTACTGATGAATAGGTGCTGGTGGGTCGTATCATCTTTATACTATATACTCGTATATCCATTGGGTGGTCTTTGGGGTTGTTCCCAAGGTCTTACGACGTCAAATTCACATGGCTTTAGTCACTTTGGTAATTTTATTAGTAATATGTGAGTTTCAATTTAGGTTTTTTATCGAGAACCGTTCCTAGATATTTTACTTCATTGGAGTACTCAATTATTATATCGTTAAGTGAGGTTTGGTCAAGACTCAGATTTTTCTCACGATTGAAGGGAACAAAAATGACTTCACTGGTGTTGATTGTGAGATGTTATCCAACACATAAGTCGTTTACTATCTTTAGAGCAGTCTGCATTTTTTTTTATAATTTACGAGCGCCTAAGGGGTTATATGATACCCTTTTTCTGTTGCCTGGGCGCGGGAGGAAAGATAGAAGGAGGAGAAAGGAAAGCGTTGTTGCGATGTAGTTGTTTGAAACTCAGGTGGGTTTGGTTTCGATATTGACTCTCCAGGGGTGGGAGTCCGAATAGGACGGGGAGATTTTCTTCACTCGGAATGTGAGGTTGTGAATTTTAACGGTTGTTTTGTGCTTGAAAACCCTACAACAGCCAAATCTACATGTCAGTGTTATGCGTTCACACGCAGATTTTTCTGACTGAGTTCCAATACACAAATGAAAACTTTTGTCGTAGCTAGGATTCCAACGGTGACCCTCCGAGTGAGAAGCGATTGCTAGTTTCAGTTTAAATGCATTTTTATTTATTTTACTTAATTTACTCTTACATGCTAGACAAAAAAATGCTTAAAAATTAGCTTAATTAACTTACAAGTAGTCTTCTTCTAACATACTGGCCCCATGCGGGCACTCTAAGTTAAACCTAACACTTAAACTAAGTCTTTCGACGGATCTTACAACTAAAACTAAGAAAATAAATTTTAAGCAAAAACTTAGTATATGGAAATTTTTTTTAAATTAAACTTACAGACTACCTAAAAAATAAATCTTAACCTACTTAACCTACGTTCATACACACATATATACAATACACAATACATACACACTTCATATATACATATATGCATATACACATATGTGTATATATATAAATTAATTTTTTTTTTATAATTTTTTATTTTTATTTATTTTTTTTTGTTTTTATATATTTTTTTTCTTAAAATCTATCTTAAACCTATCTAAAACTATATAAGCCGGCCATGGCTAAAGCAAAAATAATTAGGCTGGCCCACTCTGCTTCACATGAAGCTATCTTCCACTGGAGGAGTTCGACGACGAAACATCCTCGCCTTCATCAAGCCACCAAAATTGCTGGTGCTGCTGAGCAACATCCCTCCTGTCACGACTCCCTACCGACCTACTGAACCGCAGACGCACTGCCATGTGCGACGTCTCTGTCGTAGTTGAGTCGCCTGTCCGCAGCTGTTCGAGCGACGTGGAAGATTAGCGGCACCGCCAATCTGTCCTGGATCAGACCTTTGCTATCTAGATAGAGGAACGCTTCTGGAGGAATAAAGCCGTCAAAGCGAACTCTCTCGTGATACATATAATTGGGGTAATAAGCCCCGGAGATCAGGTTGTTCGATGAGGTCATTGTTCTTGCAATGTGCCTTCGAGTCAACTTAATGACGAAATTGTCCACTCTTATCAGGCTCGCCCTATTGGACAAGACCTCATTAGGATAGAATTTTATGTACTCAGACTCTGGTGTCCTGTATAAGCGAAGACAAGTCCTAAGACAAGCCCTCTCAAACACCCGAATCTTTTCCAATAAACTTGCTCTCACGTTGAACCACACGGGACACCCAAATACAAGCATGGGCCTAATAAGGGTCATGTAACAGATTACCTTCACCCTCGCATCGAGTTGGCTGTTATAGAACCGTCTCTTTGTAAGGGCAAAAGCACCTTTGGCTCTGGCCAGAGCAACATCTATATGTTTGTTAAAATACAGATATTGATCTAGCCAGATCCCAAGGGATCTGACTACATTTCGACAAGCAAGTGGCTGCCCGTGCTGTCCCACGATCGAAAACTTCCGCCAATTTTTTCTGGTATCCCTAGAGGTCCCAGACAAAGGCGTCCTAAACAAAATAGTTTCCGACTTCTGAAAGTTGGTTTTCAACTTCCAGTCATCGCAATGTCGCTTAATTTTATCGAAGTCACATTGCAAGAGAATGTTAATGACCTCAATCTTTGGACCTGATCTGTACGCGATTAAGTCGTCTGCGTACGCTATGGCATGGTGGAGTGAACCTATCAGATCACTTGTGTAAATGTTGAACAGGATCGGCAAATTTACCGCACCTTGTTGCAGACCGTTTTTAATGTTAAATATGCCAGCGGAAGTCACATCGCCATTTTTCACGATGAACTGTCTACTGGAGAGCATATCAAAAAGAATATACAGCAGTGGTTCATTAATGCCCAACCTGTCCAGCTTGAAAAAGAGTCCTTCTAGCCATACGGTATCGAAGGCCTTCTCCAAGTCAATCAGGCAGGCACCAGTGCACTGGTTCTTGCCTTTGTTCCATTGTTTATTAGAAACCAGTTTCGACACAGCATGAATGATGTCATGCCCCGCCTTGAAACCGAATTGATTATCCGGAACTATATGTTTGTCCTCAACCCACTTGGTCGAAAACTTACTGTTGTTTGGAAGAAGACTGATCGAGCGGAGATTCGCCGGATTGGAAGTATCTTTATCCATTTTAGGTATGGGATGTACCACCGCAGTTTTCCAATGCGCTGGATAATGTGCATTATTCATTGCATTATTAAACAGGGTGGTATAAATGTCCACCGCTTCTATAGGGAGATGTCGAAGCAAAATGTTCGGTATTTCATAGGTTCCTGCTGCTACAAGCATTTGTTCGTTGTTCGTCGTTCGGGCGATTTTGAGACATAGAAGGTCATTTTGATTATTCCTCCGAAATATTTTATTTATTTGCGGGAATATATTCGGGTTGCTGGTGTTTACAGCCCGAATTTTATTGTTCCAATACAAACTTACAGAGTTTCTGTAATTTTCCTTTATTAATGTTTGGAGGTTTCTAATCGACGACTTCAGTGTCATGATCTCCGGGTTATGTCTGTCAGTAAACTGTCTGTACAAGTTTTAAGTCTTGACAGCAGCCTACTTTTTTGTCGGTGCAGTGCGTCAATAGTTGCATTGCGGAATAAGTCTTCGTCGTCAGTGTGTTGATACCGAGGTATCGTTTTGTCCATTGTTCGTTTAATTGTCTCGTCCATTAGTCTTAGATGTCTGTCAATCTCCTCGTTTGATAGATTTCTGTTGGTCGGTGGGTAGAGCGAATGCGAGGAGAGTGCTCTAGTCAGTGTTCTGGTGAAGTGTGTCCAGCGCACCCTACTATAATTGTAGGAATGCCTGTGCACAAACTGATCAAATTCCGCAATTTCGTTGGGAACAGTTATTCCAGTGCTGAGACCGCAATGGTCACTGTCATACACGAAAGTGCATAGATAGTTTGTAGTTTGTTGGTTAGTGCATGTCGGTTGTATTCGTCGAACAGCAGAAGATCCAAATAGGATCTGTGTCTGGGAAACGACGGACTATCCGTCGCCTTAAGCCCGAGTCGATACATTATGATGTGTTGACCCCACCAATTGAAAGTAGGTTCCCTCTAGTATTTGGTGTATTATTTCCCCAATCTCTATGTTTGGCGTTGAAATCTCCGCCGATAATAAAATAGTTGTCTTCCAATTCCTGAATCAGGAATCGAAAAAGTGTCTCGAGCTCTGAGATGAATAAGGTGGATTGAGTATCCTTAGGTGCATAGACAGACACCATGTATAGCCGCTTTCCACTACGGAGGGGAATATACACGATGAATGCTTCCAACACTTGGAACCTACGTACTACGCGACTGTAGACTCTTTTAAAACGTATACCTTTTCTTACGAAAATCGCACCGCCACCTCCCTGAATGGAATTGGGTCGGTTTCTTCGTAATATTTTATATCTTCTGTGCCTCATTTTGTATCTTTTGGTAAGCTTAGTTTCGCTAACCAAAAGCACATCAGGGGCTTGGTCTTTAAGCAACTTAAATAGTGCGGCTCGTCGTTCGAACCTAATCAGTGAATTCACATTCACTGCAAGGACCTTCAGGGTCTGCTCCGCCACGTACGTACCCATTACGACAAAAGGTGCGTTAGGCCAGGCAGCAGCGCGTAAACTTGATCCACCCGCGCGGTCTGTTCAGTTAAATGACGTTGTAGCTGAGCCATCTGTCCCTGGATAGAGAGCAAGATAGCTAGCATGTCAGGTACTGGTTCCGGTGCTCTAGGCGCTGGGGCCTGAGAAGCAACCTTCGCTTGCTGTACCGTATTTCCCCTACCTACCGCCATTTAGGCGTAGTTAACGAGTAACGGCTGGAGTTTATAAATGCGCGGGTGGACGTTTAACTTCCACTTTCTGCTGCCGGGCCAGATTTATTCTTCTGATGTACTGGAATTTGGGACAACCCCGATAATTTGCGGTGTGTCCCGTGTTCCTACATAAAGCACACGAGAGTTGGCTCTTTTCTGACATTCCGTCCTTACCCAGAACGCATTCCTCTGACTTGTGATTCTTTCCACACTTCACGCATCGAGGCTGCATATCGCAGTTCGACGCGGCGTGCCCGAACCTTTGGCAGCGAACACATTGTAAAATGTCTTCGCTCCTCTTTAATTTCTCCCAGTGTACAACCTGGTAGTCCAGGACTTTGATACTCCTTAGACCATCCAGTTTGCTGTCGGGACTTAGCTGGACCAGGAAAATGGGCAGTTGCCGCTTCTCCCTTTTAGCTCTGGCTGTGGTGAAAGGCTTGACCCCAACGAATTTGAGCCCTTCGCACTTCTTCTCTTTCAGCAGTGCAAGGAGCTCCTGCGGATCAGTCGACGATTCTAACCCCCTCAGCAGCATTGTTTGCAGCTTTTCACCCTTCGGGGTGTAGAAAAAGAACTCCGTCGTCGAATCCTTCAGTAAATTTTTTATCTTATGGTAGCGTTCCACTGTGTTACAATGGATCGCATGCCTATCTAACGATAATCTTTTTATAAAAAAATTGTTGCCTATGGCCGACTTACATAATTCCTTGGTTTCCTTTAGCTCCATCTCAAAAGTATTTATCGGTGGAACCCTTTGTTTTGATATTTGTTGCTGCTGCCGTTGTTGTGGCTGCTGCCGTTGTTGTTGTGGTTTCTGCTGTTGCTGCTGCTGCTGTTTCTGCTGTTGAAGTTGTTGTGGCTGCTCTTGTTGTTGCTGGTGTTTATTCAGCTTTTGTTGGTGTTGCTTCAGCACTTGTGATATTGTGTTAGCTTGCTGTTGTTGTTCGGTTTGCTTTTGAACCAGCTGCGTCTGCTGTTGCTGTTGCTCTTCCCTCATCCTTCTTGCCGTTTGCATATTTTTTATTGCTAGCACTCTTTGTTGTAGCCTTTTGATGCTGCTACTAAGAGACTCAATTGCTTCCTCTTCATCACCCGATTCGGTTGCCGCCAAAGAACCGAAGCTGTTCTCTTTCAGATAATGGCTTTCACCACCATCTGAGACATATGGGTAGTCGTCAATAACTTTCCCGGGACGTTTATTTGCTGCTGTTGTTGACATTGATTGCGCCCCTTCCTTCACTCCACCAATCAGCTTTTCAGTAGAAGTTGATCGGGAGGGACGTTATTTCATGTTAGGGATTGGCCTTAGCTTCCTCCTTCTCTTCATCTTTGGTTCAGACATCAATCGTTTTTGGCTTGAGCCACTTGATGTATCGCATGCTACTTCAGCAGATCCCGCTATTTGTATAGCGGACCGCTCTCCACAATGCATCACGTTACTACACTTCCAATTACTGTTTTTGTTATATTTTTTTATTTTAAATAAAAATGAAAAGAAAAAAAAGCAAATGTCTCTCCGACTGGAATCGAACTCACAGCCTCTGTCGTCTGAAGCGAACACAGTCAGTTTCAGTTGAAACGCATTTTTATTTGATCTCTTAATTTACTCTTACATGCTAGACAAAAAAATGCTTAAAAATTAGCTTAAATAACTTACAAATAGTCGTATTCTAACATACTGGCCCCATGCGGGCACTCTAAGTTAAACCTAACTCTTAAACTAAGTCTTTCGACGAATCTTACAGTCTATATTTAATTTTATATTTACGTTAAAACTAAAACTAAGCGAACACACTACCACTGTGCTGACTTGGAGCCTATATGGGATTTGGCAAATGTCTTCCTTGAATTTTTTCACTATTTTTGTTTTACTTTAAGAAAAGCCGAAACACATGCACACTCTACGAAAGACCGTGAACGACTGAAGCGATTGCTAGTACCACTACACCACGGCCACCCCGTATTGCAAACGTCTTTAGCGTATTTACCATTATAGTGACTAAGTCGTCATAAATAACACAGATTACTAAGTTTTACTAGTAGGCAAATGACAACTTGTAAACAACCTTTGACGGCTGAGACGCAGATCTTAGTCTTATTGGAAAATGTTGATATTCCAAAGCTTTCGAGCATCGGTCTAACCAAACTGTTAGTGGGGTAGTCAATGCTCTTTTTAGACATGTCTTCCTAAATGGATTCATATCATCTTCGATAACTAAGGAGGCACATAGTGCAATCTCTTTTTGTCGGTATGCCTCTTTAATCAGTATTATAAGATTCAATAGAGCGCCTTGTGGGGATATTTATTTCCTGTATGCATATTGCGGAGGGTATAGAGGTGAATTTTTGTTAAGAATGTCTTTGGTGAATAAATCGATTTGGCTTCTCATGGCTTTCAGAAAAAACGACGTAAGTCGATAAGATTTAGGTCTTTCACTAGGCTTGCCTGGTCTGGAGATAAAGGATACGTTTACCTCCCTCCAGGCTTGTGGGATGTATACCCAGTTGTATGTAAACCTAAATAAGGCGATTAGAGTAGGAAGAATATGAACCAGATCTTTTTGAATCATTGCTGGAAAAATTCCGTCTGTTCCAGGTGCATTGTACCATTTAAATGAGTTTATGTCCCGTTCAACTTTTTGGATACTGAACATATTTCAGTATTAATTCTGTTATTGTAGGAAAAGAATGCCGCTTCAGAATTGATATACATAATATGTGTTGCTTAAAATAGTCGAGTCTGGGAAATGAAGCTAGGTAGCAATATTAGAGTTTCCTGTCGACTAGCTGTAGAAGCACCATCTAATATTTCTAACAGACCTAAGCTATTTGAAGTTTTTTTGAGAGAACTTTTTGGAGACCTGCAACTTCTGGTAGTTTTTCAAGGTTTTTGTAATGTTTTTTGAAGAAGCTCCCTTGGACTTTCTCAATTCTTTATTGAAATTAATTATAAATGGATTGTAGAGATGTAGGCAGTCATTCAGCTTCGATTGCGCCATTTTTGGAAAAGTAAGTACTTCAGCTCGTGATCTTCGTCATGTTGCTCCACATTGCATCCTACATCGCATCATATATGCATATAGTCCGACAGGCACATCCCCATCTGATACATATCAGTGTTTTACAAACGTGTGAAAAAAACGAGACACAACTGTAAGGTCGAGTACTTCTTCGCTTATGAAATTGACAAAAGTGGGTATTACGTAAGAGCAGATTTTGACGGAAAAGCAGATTTTTGCTAAAAATCTTGTATAACTTCGTGCGGCTTTTTTCAAAATTTGAACGTTTATTTAAGCAAAACATGTACAATAGTACAAAGTATTGCCCATCTGAAGCTATGACTTTTTCCCATCTTTCTGGCAATTTGTGAATCCCTTCCCAAAAGAACTGCGCCGGCTTGGCAGCCAAGAATGAATCAAGCCAATTTTTGATATTCTGCTCTGATAACCGTATTTCAGTGAGGGCGTTCTGCATCCACCGGAACAAATGGTAGTCAGAAGGGGCAAGGTTTGGGCTATAAGGCGGGTGGGGTAAGGCTTCCCATCCACTGTTTTCCAAATAGTTCTTAACCGGAATAGCAACGTGGGGCCGAGTGTTGTCATGATGGAAAATTATTGCCTCGTGTGTGGTCGCATATTCCGCGCGTTTTTCGGCCACTGCTCTCTTCAAACGGATTAATTGTGATCGGTAGCGTTGTGCATTGATGGTTTCACCCGGTTCTAGCAGCTCATAATGCAGCACACCCCTTTGATCCAACCAAATACAGAGCATTACCTTCGCGCCATGAATAATCGGCTTTGCCGTTGATTTGGCTGGTTGGCCGGGTTTCACATATGATTTTTTGGGCTTGGGGTTGTCGTAATGGATCCATTTTTCATCACCAGTAACAATCCGATGCAAAAATGACTTAATTTTGTGGCGTTCCAGCAGCATTTCGGACATGCAAAACCGCCTTTCGACGTCTCTCGGTTTGAGTTCATGTGGAACCCAATTTCCTTGCATTTTAAATATATCCAGCTACTTTTAAACGTTTTGAAATGGCTGTTTGAGTGACATCCAAAGATTCTGCGGGCTCTTCTTGTGTTTGGCAACAATCTTTATAGAGTAATGCTTCGAGTTCTTCATATTCAAATTTTTCTGCCTGCCCAGGACATTCATCGTCTTCCAAGCCAAAATCACCATTTTTAAATCGTGTGAACCGCTTTTGGCACTTTCGCTCAGCTAGCGCATGTTCACCATAAACTTCCACCAAAACGATGACTTTCAGCAGCAGTTTTCTTCATATTACAGTAATGAAGAAGAACTCCTCGCAAAAACACTTTTTCAGGCACAAAGTTCGACATATTTGAGTGAAAAAAAATTATTGTTGTTTACGCTTCAAATGAATGACATATACTGAAATGACGTACAATGACAGTAGCTTTCCAACGAATGTTCCTTTGGAATAATAGCAATGGAATTATACAAGTTACGCCATCTCTTAGCAAACCGAATTAAGTTATATACCCAATATAATCTGAAAGTAACTAACCCCTTTTGTTGATATCGGTGCTACCACAGCTGTGGGTGTTGGCATCGCATCCCAGAACGATATTACAATTGTTTGGTCCGTTCCGCGTCATCATTTAGTTGTTAATCTTATTTTCGCTCACTATTATTGAAGCAAATAATCTTCCCCTCAATAGCCCAAAGTTTGATTTGAGGCGCGTATCATCACCGGACCTGACGCATAGGTAGAAAGGAGAATGTTATTATGTTTAAGAGCGACAATCTGCTGATGTGGTAGTTGAGGAGAAGCAGAATATCGTTAACTCGTTCTGTGAAGATTGAGGCGGAAAAGTGGCACATATCTTAGATAACGTGGGTTGGTGTTAAAAGAGATAAGTTGAAGTAAAGAAGGACAATCAATATTACCAACTAATATCTGATGAATAAAGAGAATATCGGCAACGTTTCGGCGTATAGAAAAGTGTTGTAAATGTGGGATATAGTTAATCGAAACACAAATAACAACGAAATTGCTGAATTCATTTATTAAAACAAAATAACGCGAACTTACAATTTACAAAACTATCAAAAGCAAAACCTGGTCTGGCATCCCATCTCTCTAACTACTGACTATGCAAGAAAATGAAAGTGATGGAAGGAGAAACTTGGGAGCATGTGAGTTTGCCTGCCTGTGAGGAAAAAGCGTTCAGTTAGCATGGGGTTGGATCATCGGACCACCATATTCCACATAAATTTATAAGTTTCGGCCGATTGTGTATGGTATGGTGATAAGTTTTGTCTATCATCCCAGGGTCCACACAAAGTAAAAACCTGGATGTGAGTTCTGTAGTAGGGTGACCAAACTTGGCTCGCATACTCAAGAAGAGTCCTAACAAAGGTTATGCAGAGAGATTTGGTAACAACTGGATTGGAAAAGTCCTTAGACCAGCGCTTGGTGAAGCAAAGGGCAGAGTTGTTTTTTTTTAACATGTTATCAATGTGAGAACGGAAATTGAATTCCCAATCATTAATAGCACCTTAATCCTTCAACTCGTTCACTTAAGGAAAAGGCAGATCGGATAACAACGAAGTGAAGTAGGACGGCACTTACGGGTATAAGTTATAGCCTCGCACTTATTGACGTTAAGCTCAAGGAAATTCTTCTGACACCCAGTAAAATATCTGTCTAGATCTTCCTGCAGTGGTAGACAGTCCGCGGAAGATGATATAAGAGTATGTTTAAGGATTTTCATATCATCTGCGTAAACAGACATGTATGAATTTTCAGTGATACAGTCAACAACATTAGATGCCAAAATAAATAACAAGGGACCAAGGTGGTCACCTTAAGGGACACCAGGAGCGGCTTTAATTAGGTCAGAAACCATGGATCTAAATAGAACATAGTAAAGTCGTTCATTTAAATTGGATTGAACCCAGGTTATCAAATTTATTTGGAAACCAAGAGCCTTTAATTTTAGAAGGATTATATCACGAAAAATTCTATCACAGGCTTTGCTGAAATCGGTGGCAATCACGTCAACTTCATTTTCGGATTGTAGTGCACATAAAGTGCTTAATACGAATTCCGTAAGGTTGGTGCTTGTAGATCTACCTTTGAGAGATTCGTGCTGATTTTGTTAAGCAATATTGTAGATTTCCAATGGTAAAGCGTTATGTCATAAATAATGCTCTCAAAAAATGTATTTATGCAGGATAGCTTAGCACTTGTTCGATAGTTGGAAATATCGTCGTTGCTATCTTTTTTATGTTGGGAAGTAATAAAATACTTTTTCCAGGTTGGGAGAAATAATCACTGTGTGATAGAAAGCTGAAAAAGAGCTGTAAGAGTTGGGATAGATGCATTTCGCATTTCTTAAAAAATGTAAGGTCCAGCAGAATAATCACTTTTGAGTATTATTATTTTATCCTTAAGTTGCTTTAAAGTTATAGACACTGATTATATATTTTTAGTAGGAAAAGTAAGAGTGCACAGGCTTCTGAGTTTGGATGGCGAACGCTTGGCTAAAAAAATTGCGAAGAGTAATGCAAAAATACATAGATGATGGATAGTTATCCGATTTACTGTTGATGAACTCAAGGAATCGTTTGGGGTCGTTTATGAGTGTGTGGTCCATTCGGTTCAAATATTTGTCATAGAAAGATTTTAAAAGTATAGGGGAATTTATTTGGGCAGACTGGTAGTTGAAGAAATCGGCGTCGGAGTGCGATTTTAAGTAAGTATACCAAAGCTTATTTCTCTTGTTATGAATCAGTCTTGAATTAGTCCTTATGAATCGTTGATTACAGGTGTATGAGGCACGTTTAGCAAGTTTCCCTGAAATACAGTGTAGCCATCAACGTTTGCGGCAATACATGGCGTTCCGTATGCGGTTAGGTTTATTGTCGTCTCTCCGCCGTATGCGAACCTTGCCGAGGGAGTGGCTCTTTAGTCTCGCTCTCGTAATACGAGCATCGTTCTCTGTCGCTTGACTCTTCGGTAAACTCTACTTTTGTGTCTATTTCCTATATATAACCTTTTAGGTTGTTTAGCTATTTCATCGCACTGTTATTTATAGTAAAGACCATGTGAACGAGATCTCTCTCTGCCATTCTTTGAATAACACTCCAGGGTCTGATGTTGAGACCTAAGCTCTTTCAATCCACGGATGCGAGGGTTTTCTCGCTATCTAGGCTGCTACTTTGCAGAAAGAACCCCATTATGATTTGTGGTTTTGGAAATGAGTCCTCCTCCACTAACATCTACTTCGGACCGCATGTCCCTTTGATTTTTTTTAAAGAACTTATCACTCAAGTGAGTATGAATATACTTGTAATACCTCAGCATGTGTTAAGTTTTTTGGAAAATGGGATAGAGAGAGAAAGAAAGATGTTTGGGCTCTGTGGTTATTTGATGTTGATTTCTAGTCAACTACTCGTATTACCTGATTTTCGTTAACTGAAAAAATGGATATGTCTTTCGGACGAGGCTGGGATTCGAACACCGAACGAGCATTGTCGACTGTAGTATTTCCTGTTCGGACTCTCTTCGCTTCTGACGTCGGGGAGTTGAGTCATCGGATCCGGTTCGCTTGATCTCTCTGCCGTTGCTGTCGATTTTGGCCGTAACAACCTTTAGAGCACGTTTCCTAGAATTACGTTGTTGCAAGGTTTGTTTGAACCTTCTCCTCTCCGAAGGTCTAAGTCTATTGTGGCGGGTAGATTTTAGTGACCCGTTCACAGAATCTACGGCTACTATCGTGATAACGGATGGTGCATATACCTCATCCGATAGCTTGATGATTGTGTCATCGCACAAAGTGTCTGGGTCTGAGTGACTCAGTAGGCACACGTTGATTTCCTCGCTTCTCATATCCATGTCCGACCGACAGTTTCTACTGCAGGAGGCACAAGTGCACAAGTAGAGGTTGATGCTTGTAAAGAGTCATCTGTGTCTATAACTATATCCTTTAGTGGATCAACTGTAATTCACACGAGTAATCGGAATAGGAAAGCCACCTTAGAGCAGAGCACCCTCTTAGCCATGCCTCCCACGGCGCTTGCTGTTCCATTCTGGATTTATAGTTTTTTAAAAAAGATTATCTCCTCATCATCACTTATTTTAGCCGGTGATAGAACGCATCTAAAATACCCCTCAATATTACAAGTTACGTAATCTACAATATCAAAGGGAATTTATTAGCCGTAAAATAACCACCGTTGCCCGGCGGGCGCAGTAAGTCTTCTTCTGTCGGTTACTCTTAGGAATCGTCCTGCGACTTTACCCTACCAGCTCTCACCTGACCACCGTTTTTGAAATTACTTTGTGGAAAGTTGGGTCTATAACTTAATTCGTGCGGTTGGCTAAGAGATGGCGTAACTTGTATAATTCCATTGCTATTATTCCAAAGGAACATTCGTTGGAAAGCTACTGTCATTGTACGTCATTTCAGTATATGTCATTCATTTGAAGCGTAAACAACAATAATTTTTTTTCACTCAAATATGTCGAACTTTGTGCCTGAAAAAGTGTTTTTGCGGGGAGTTCTTCTTCATTACTGTAATATGAAGAAAACTGCTGCTGAAAGTCATCGTTTTGGTGGAAGTTTATGGTGAACATGCGCTAGCTGAGCGAAAGTGCCAAAAGCGGTTTACACGATTTAAAAATGGTGATTTTGGCTTGGAAGACGATGAATGTCCTGGGCAGGCAGAAAAGTTTGAATATGAAGAACTGGAAGCATTACTCTATAAAGATTGTTGCCAAACACAAGAAGAGCCCGCAGAATCTTTGGATGTCACTCAAACAGCCATTTCAAAACGTTTAAAAGTAGCTGGATATATTTAAAAGCAAGGAAATTGGGTTCCACATGAACTCAAGCCGAGAGACGTCGAAAGGCGGTTTTGCATGTCCGAAATGCTGCTGGAACGCCACAAAATTAAGTCATTTTTGCATCGGATTGTTACTGGTGATGAAAAATGGATCCATTACGACAACCCCAAGCGCAAAAAATCATATGTGAAACCCGGCCAACCAGCCAAATCAACGGCAAAGCCGATTATTCATGGCGCGAAGGTAATGCACGGGTGAAACCATCAATGCACAACGCTACCGATCACAATTAATCCTTTTGAAGAGAGCAGTGGCCGAAAAACGCTCGGAATATGCGACCAGACACGAGGCAATAATTTTCCATCATGACAACGCTCCGCCCCACGTTGCTTTTCCGGGTAAGAACTATTTGGAAAACTGTGGATGGGAAGTCTTACCCCACCCGCCTTATAGCCCAGACCTTGCCCCTTCTGACTACCATTTGTTCCGGTCGATGCAGAACGCCCTCACTGAAATACGGTTATTAGAGCAGAATATCAAAAATTGGCTTGATCCATTCTTGGCTGCCAAGCCGGCGCAGTTCTTTTGGGATGGGATCCACAAATTGCCAGACAGATGGGAAAAAGTCATAGCTTCAAATGGGCAATACTTTGAATAATACTATTGTACATGTTTGTCTTAAATAAATGTTCAAATTTTGAAAAAAAACCGCACGAATTAAGTTATATACCCAATAATTATGAAAAGTAACCCTAGTATTCCATCAATCAAATCAGCAGAATCAATGTGCATTATTCAGGAAGAGGAGGCAAATTTGCTCGCTTGCACCTTTCAAGCTAATGATTTGACAGTTGACAATAAATGACAGTACCCCTAACAAAAAATAAGTTATACTGTACTGAGCTCACCAATATGGTAGTAAGTTCCCTCTAGTATTCGGTGTATTCTTTTCCAACAAACAGTGTAAGACGATCTCCGTCTATTATAAAATAATTTTCCTTAGCTTCCATTCCAGAAACAGGAAAAAGTAGCTTTGTGTGCATAGATAGAGACCACGTAGAATTGCTTTTTTACTACGGAGGGGAATTTACATGATATTTACCTCTAGGCCATGTAAACCTCGCTCTAAAAGACCGTAGACTTTTTAAAGGGCTAGGTGTTTTCTAGTGAAGATCGCGACTCTACTTCCTTGAACTGGATCGGATTATTTTTACTTTATTGTACAAGTATCATTTGCACTTTTTTTGTGCCTTTGCTTTATGTTATACCCGAGCCATCTGCCCCTTGATAAAGTGCAAGAGGTCTGAAAAGCTACTCTCGCTTGTTGTACCATGGTTACTTGTGTGCATTCAGTTCAAAGTATGTTGAATCCTACCGTGCAATTTTATCCCTAATTCCGACAGCCGATAGGCTTGACTACTCCACTAATCTTATTAGCTACATACAATCCTCTTCTAAATGGAATAAGCCTGTGATTGTCATGGAACTGCGTGAGCATTCCACCATCAGAGCTACAACCCTGACGTACCTATGGTATTGTATATTACTCGTATACCAACAGTTAACGAAGAAATGTGAAGTGAAGTTAAAGAATTCTAATTCATGTGACATTAATTTCAACAATGTCTTACCTGAGGAAGATGAGGTAGTAATTGAGTGTTTTGGAAACCGATTTAGTTTAATTGGGAAACCAAGAAGGGGATGTAGCTTAGATGGCAGAGCGCCTGTTTCGCATGTAAGAGGCACGTTGTTCGATGCCCCGCATCTCCAAAGAAAATCTTTTTAAATTTACACAGCTGTCCTCAGGAAAAATTTAGTTTTACGTAATTCAAATTTAAGTACTACGTTTGGTGCCAATTGTAAAAAAAATTGGATTTTTTACTACATATGAAGTGTGGTTTTTTTAGATGGTTGGTTTTTAAACTGGCAACATTGTCTCTACAGATTGTCAATTTGACAGTTGAAAGTTGATTTGTAGTTAGTACGTTCTGCCATTTTACGATGAATAGATTAACGCCAGAACAACAAGTGCAAATTGTGCAAACTTATTTTGAAAACCATGGCTCGGTTCGCCAAAATTATCGCGCGAGTTATGGTTGATGAAAAATAAAGTTAGAAAAAAAATCTATTTGACTTTATTCATTGAGAGGTAGATAACAACTGACTTATTTCTAATTCTTTATTAAACATGTAATTTGGATTTGCAATATTTAGGTTATTCCAAGAATTAAACGTGCCGGATGCAGCTAGACTTTCTTGGAATTAACCTGTACAGTTTTTGCTGAATGTATTATTTAATTTATTTAAAAAAAAATGCTGATGAGGGAAATTACAATTATTTGATTTGGGGTTCTGGGAATTGGTTGAACTGTATAGGGGTAACGGATGTAACTCCTCCCCTCTTAGAGTAGAGCGAAGGCCACAGAGAATTCGATGGGGTGTGAGCGATGATGCCGTTGTCACTGATAAAATGTTGGTTTTTTGATTTAAAGATGCATACTGCCAAAACTGTGATGATAAGTCCAAGTGATATGAGTGAGACGTATGAGTAGTTGACCCTGGCAAAGGTTTCTAATCGGAGGTTTTTGATTTCTTCTTTGTTTTTGAAGTGGTATTCTTTCATTTTCTGCATGTTGAGCTTTTCGATTGTGAGACTGGGTTTGATGTGTTCTTGTGTATAGGATGCTGGAATTATAAAAATTTCGTCCCAAAAGGTGTTGGTAGTGTCACGGTAGATGACATTGTTGATCTCGACTTCACAATTCTTGTACTGAATGAGTATAGTCCCTTGGATTTTTTGTGGACTTTTACTGCAAGTAGATTTAATTATTGTTATAGGTACATTTAAAAGTAGTATAAAATTTGGCTCTGGTTGGGTGATGGTTTGTATTAAACCAACATCATTAATAGTACAATTTGCTGGTTCGTTGTTTAAGAGGCGGCCAATGCATGTAGAATGTTGTGTTTTCTCCTCGTATACTGCTGTTTTACAATAATATATACCTTCTACTTTTGGACATATTTCATCGAAATACTGAATACTCTCTGAATTATAAATTAAATAGGGTTTTGTTTCGATTTCCTTTGTTTGGTTTATGGGAAGAGGGATAATATGGTGTAAGGAAGAATTTTCTGAGGATAGATTTGGAATCTGGATATTGAATATTATTTTAGAGCCATTATAGTAAGCTTGTTGGCCCAAAAGCTCATAAATGTGTTCATCAGATTTAATATCTATTGACTGTTTCTGAAATATATCATATATTTCTTCCAACTCATTTGGATTTAAAATGAATTTTGAAATTATGTTAAGTCTTGCAAGCAAAATAGCTTCTGCCACATTTGAAATATGACTTGTCAAAAGGTCAATATTGTAATTAATTAGATTGAGTTGGTGTGTGTAAGATATGACATTTTCATTGTATTTAATTCTGTTTTTCACTGATTCTTGATAATGTGTGAGAAATTTTTCAATATTTTCTTGTTCTTTGTTAATGTGTGTAGTCAAGTTATTAAATCTTTGAATCATTTCCGAGTTTAAGTTTATCTGACTTAACATTGTGCCCTTGATATTAGCATTTTCGGATGTAAGTTTTTCTATTGCAATATTTAAATTGTGTGCATCGTTCGCATCCATGTTTCCTGTAATACATTTTATTATCGTTCCTAGTCCGTCAAAAAGTGCTCTTTTATTTCTATTTTTTTGGGAAGAGTGAGTTCAGTTTTATTTCTAGTTCGTGAAGTTTAAGTTTGGTTATGACGGTTGAATCTTTGTGTAAAGCGTGTTTTTCGAAAAGTGTTATTGAGTCTTTTATTTGTTTAATACTATTTTCATAGGATTCTAAGTCAACTATATGTATAAGTTTGTAGTAGTTTGTTATTTGTCTTGCCGGCCCTAGTCTTAGTGGAAGGATACCTCCATTTCTTTCTAAGTCTCGAATTTCTAGTTGACCTAAAATTTGTAAAATCCTGAGGAGAATATAAGGAAAAATATAATAATTATAATATAATATTGCTATTTAGGGTTTTAAGCGTTTGTCTATTTAATAATTATTTTATTTTATTTTTATTTTTTATTTTATTTATTTATTTATTTTTTTATTTATTTATTTTTTTTATCCTATTTTTATGTACTTTTTTATCGTTTGTTGTTACTAATGTTACCTTGTTATTTGTTTTAACTTTATGTTTCGTAAATCGTGCTGTAATTTTATTTCTTTTACATTCTTTTCTAAAAATAGTCTCATTTTCGTCCCTATCTGTGGGTTCTTCCCTAGTTTTGTTGAGTTTCTCAATTCTTGTATTAGATAATTTTTCAACTTTTTCTTTTATAGAAGGATATAAGGTTGTTTGAAACTCATTGAGCTTTAGGAGGTAATCGTGTTCATTGTTAAACGTAATATTTTTGTCGAATATGTAAGTTCTTCCAAATAAAAGTTCGTAGGGGGTATATTTCGTTGCTGAGTGGATAGCATTATTGTATGTGATTATTGTTTCTGATAAAATGTCGTCATGGTCTGTACCTAGTTTCTTTTCTTTTCTCTTAGATAGGACAATTCTGTATATTTCTGTAAGAGTAGAGTGGAGACGTTCCACAGGAGAATTACTACTCGTCTGTTGGAATGATGTATAATGCAGGTCTATTTTGTACTGTTCACAAAAGTCTTTAAATATATTAGCTGTGAATTCTGAACCTTGATCGCAAATGAGTTTCTTAGGAATTCCGTAAAGGCTTATAAAGTTTCTTAAAGCTTTAATGACTGAAATACTGTTTCTTGTTGGAAGAGTAAAGGCTGAGGAATATTTAGAAAATTTGTCGATAATGGTTAAAATTTGATAGTTGTTAATGCTATAAATGTCAATATGAACTATATCTAATGGCTTCAGAGGGATTTCGGGTTTCTCATATTTAATCTTTGGGGGGTTTCTATCATATTTAAGTAGCTGACATTTTTCGCAGCGGTTAATGGTTTCTGTAATTTTGTTTTTTATGAAAGGAAAGTAAAATTCTCTTTTGAGGTGAAGGAATGTTTCGTTTATTCCTCTATGATTATTGGATTCGTGATACTCTTTTATAATTCGATCTTGGTCGTCATTCTCTGTTATATCTTTTAGTATTTCCGTGCATCTTATTAAGCGAAAAAGTTTGTTCTGCGAAAAGTATTTTGAGTATGTTGACTGAAGAATTTGGAATGTTTTATTGTCTGTAAAAATTGCGGAAAGTTTATTGGGTGGCGTAAATTTTTTTAGTATATTTACAATTATTTCTTCTGTGAACTCAGGCTTCTTAATAATTTTGCGTTGCTTATTTCGAAAGGGTACTTTAATGGTTACTGAAGGGCTTTGGTCTGATTTTTCTAAAACTATCTGAAGGTCAAAATCGTTAAGAGGTCTTTCTGATATGTAGATCCCGTCGTCCAGATTTTCTTGAGCTGAATGGATTGTGGTACCAGAAGTTCCTTGATTTGACGCAACGTCGTTGGTATTGATATCAATGAAAGTGTTGGTTTTAGGGTCGTTGAGTTTGATTCTGCTTAATGCATCGGCGTTTGTATTTAGTTTACCTTTCTTATAGACTATCTCGTAGTCGTATTCTTCGAGTTTAAGTCTCCATCGGATAAGCTTGGAGTTTGGCTCTTTCAAGCTCATAAGCCAGGTTAAGGGCTTATGGTCGGTTATTATTTTGAATTTGTGGCCAAAGAGGTATGGCCTAAAGTATTTGGTTGCCCAAACAATAGCTAAAAGTTCTTTTTCGATTGTTGAGTAGTTAGTTTCTGTGGTTGTTAGTGTTCTACTTGCAAAACAAATAGGTTTGTCATGTCCTATAGGACCTTGGGATAAAATAGCGCCGATAGCAAAATTGCTTGCGTCTGTAGTCAGGTTAAATGGTTTTGAAAGGTCAGGATATTGAAGAATTGGCTCATTGGTTAAAATATTTTTGCAGGTTTCAAAGGTTTGAATATATTTGTCGTTAAGACTTATTTTACGATCTTTTTTTAAGCATTCTGTCATTGGTTTGACAAGTTTAGCGAAATCTTTAATGAATTTTCGATAGTATCCGAGTAATCCGAGAAAAGCTCTTATTTCTTTTTGAGTCTTTGGAAGGGGAAAGTTTTTTATTGCGATAATTTTGTCAGGGTTGGGCTTAACACCGTCAGTTGATACTACATGTCCTAGAAAGGCAATTTCTTTTTTAAGAAAATCGGACTTATCCAACTGTATTTTCAAATTTGATTCTCTAAGTTTTATAAATACTTTTCTAAGATTTTCTAAATGCTCTTGTAAGGATGTGGAATATATTATAATATCATCCAGATATACGAGACAGGATGTTCCTATTAGGTCTTTAAGTATATTGTCCATTACTCTTTGAAAAGTACTTGGAGCGTTCTTAAGTCCAAATGGCATGCGCAAGTACTCGTAGTGACCGCCGTCAACAGAAAAAGCCGTTTTAGGTATGTCTTTGGGGTCCATCTCGATTTGGTGGAAACCACTTGCGAGATCAAGAGTGGTGAAGTACATGCATTTGCCGAGTTTGTCAAGTATTTCTGTTATGTTTGGTATCGGGTAACGATCAGATACAGATTTTTCGTTTAATTTTCTGTAATCTATTACCAAACGCCACTTTTGTTTGCCACTGGAGTCCATTTTTTTAGGGACTATCCAGACAGGTGAGCTCCAAGGTGAATAGCTTTGGCGTATAATACCTTGTTTGAGCATCTTGTTGATTTGCTGTTGAATTTCCTGTTTATGACAATAGGGGTAACGATAGGATTTTGTGTATATCGGAATGTTGTCTGTGGTTTGAATTTTGTGCTTGATTTGATTCGTGAAACTTAAATTTTGTCCTTCTTTAAAGAAGACATCTTCGAACTCTCTACATATCTTAATAAGATTTTTATATTCTTCGGAATTAAGATGCGAGGTTCGTAAAAGCTCTGTTATACTGGATTCCGTCGGGCTCTCATTGCATGTTATGTTGAAGTTATTGATTTCAATAAAGTTATTAGAATGATAAGGGTCTACTTTTAAAGGTTGCTCAACGAGAAAAATTTGGTCATAAGAAGAATTATTAGAGACTTCTACCGGACAAAACCAGTCTTTAGCAGTGTATATACCTTCGGAAACTTCAAGATGGGGTTTGATGATGGTATTTCTTATAAATACATCGCCATTGCAAATGTCAACAGGGACTTTTACCACTGTTTTTGTGTTAGGGGGAATTACATGTCTACCGGAATTAAAATTTGGTTTAAACAGAATTGGATTTGCTGAATTATTTGTTGTAAGTATTTTGTTTTCTAGATCGATCTTCGCGTGGAGTTGGGAAAGGATGTCAAGTCCTAAAAGACCATCAAAGTAATTATGAAATTTAAATATTAGGAAGTGCAATACACCTGGTTCATTGAACTCATGAAAGGTGGGTAATTTTGTAAACTTGTTTAGTTGATGAGTTTTTAACATTGTGGATATGGTTATTGGTTTGCAATTTATTTGGTTATTGGGATTAATAAATTCGGGGTTAATAAATGATGAAGATGCTCCTGTATCAATAAGGAATTTAAGTGGGCGTCCAAATGGTGAGGAAATTTCGATATAAGGGAGTGTAAAACCATGTGTGTTTATATCTAGGTACCCCATGGGTTGGGATAGGCAAATTGGGGAAAATTTGTAGTATCTAATTGTTCCAGAGTGTTCAGTAAATTTTGATCTGTTTGATCAAGATTATGTTGTTGGTTCCAATAGTATGTTGGGTCGATAGCTGCCGGATCATAATAATAATCTGGTAGTTGAGGTCCTGTTGGCTGGAAACCTGTTAGTTGGACATCTGTTGGTTGGACATCTGTTTGGTTAAAATCTGTCGATTGGGAACTTGCTGGTTGCGAGTGGTTAGAGTCTGTGTTAAGGTTGTGAACCTCTTCGATTTTAAATTTAGGTTGTGTGGAAGACCTTGTGCGATGGCTTACATTAGAGCTGTTATTAAATGCTGTAGGTTGACGGAATTGTGTCATTGCTGACAGAGTATCCATTGGTTCAGGAGGAGGGAGTTTAGGAATGTTCTGTTGTGTATTAGGGAAATTATTATTGCCAAAAAGGTTAGTCGGTTTATTTAAATTTTTAAAGTGTGGATTAATTGGTCGTATTGGTAGGTTATTATTGTTGAAGTTAAGAATTCGTTGGGGTAAATTGTTATTGCTATGATTAAAATTAAATCGGGGAGTGAAATTATTTTGAGGTAATATCATATAATTATAGTTAGGATTGTTTGTAAAAGGTCTTTGGAAAATACCCTGCTGTGCTAGGAATTGTCTGTCAATATTACTAAGTGTTTTGTGTTGAAATTGTGTTTGAGGTGGGCCTAAAAATTGAGATTGTCTGGTCGGTTTTCCCAACTGGGTTCCGTTATTTGCTGGGTTAAGTTCTGTTTTCATATAAAAGATATTCTGTTCCTTTATACAGTAGGATAGAGCTAACGCAAGAGTTTCTGGGCGCCTTGCTCTTATGCTAGATCCAAGTGGTTCTCTAAGTCCAGACAAGAAGATATTAAGGCACATTTCAGCAAAAAGCTCTTTTTTTGCTTGAATGACATTATTATCCTCTTCGTGGATCAAGATGTTATTATACAATGATGCTTGGATTTCTACGATTTCACTGTAAAAAGATTCCACTGACTTATGATTTTGTTTTAAGGAATGTAAATCTTTTATTAAAGATGTTTCGGTTCTCTTGTCAGAATAGTGGAGTATAAGGTTTGTTTTGATACTGTCCCAGTTAAGAGTCGTTCCATACATATTTAAAACTTCGTTCGCTTCACCTTCAATTTTATTTCGAATGGCGCGAAGTAGTATTTTTCCCTGCATTGTACCGTCGAGTGTTTTGATGTGTTGTAGAATTTCTTCTACATTATTTAGAAATTCATGTAGCAATCTGGGATTACCATCAAAACGTGGTAGGTCTTTAATGGCGTCCGGGATTCTAAGCGAATTAAGGACGTCATTAATGTTTTGTATTGGAACAGGGTTTGAAAAATGCACACCTGTCGATCCTGAAGGGAGTGGATTATTTTGTGGATTCATGTTTAATTCGGTAATATTGGGCAAGCTAAGATGAGTGAAATCAGTTAAACTTTTTTCTGTTAATTCAGTGTTTTCAGGTATACTACTAAGGCTCTTAAATAATTTTCTCGGGTATGGGAAAAATGATTTTTTTTTCTTATCACTGGGTAGCATTTATATTTAATTATACAAAGAGGATTAAATATTTCGACTTACATATGCATCAGTATCAGGTGGTATATCATGTTCTTGTTGTCCGTCTGCTGAGTTGTCTTCTTTTTTTTTTCTCTCTCTCTCTCTCTCTACGTTGTTTTTTTTTTTGTTTCTGCACTTGTGTTCACTTCTTAATTAAAGTTCTTATTACTACGATTCTTACTAAGGTTCGATCGGTTTTTAGAAATCGAAATCCCGCGGTATGGCACTACTACCGATATTCCTTCGGTATTGATAGTTTTTACAATGTTCCTTCGTAAAATTAATCACACCACTTCTTCTTTAGTGATTTGACGTTGATCAGTAATCCGCTGATTTTAAGTCAATGCACAGATGATTTAATAATAATTATTTTTTTTTTTTTTATTTTATTACACTATCAGTTAGCCGCTGATTTGAATCACTGTACGTATACACTAAAAAAATTATACCGAAACCGGGACTACACGACTGCGCCAGTTATGGTTGATGAAAAATAAAGTTAGAAAAAAAATCTATTTGACTTTATTCATTGAGAGGTAGATAACAACTGACTTATTTCTAATTCTTTATTAAACATGTAATTTGGATTTGCAATATTTAGGTTATTCCAAGAATTAAACGTGCCGGATGCAGCTAGACTTTCTTGGAATTAACCTGTACAGTTTTTGCTGAATGTATTATTTAATTTATTTAAAAAAAAATGCTGATGAGGGAAATTACAATTATTTGATTTGGGGTTCTGGGAATTGGTTGAACTGTATAGGGGTAACGGATGTAACTCGCGCTACCTCCATTTTACGGTCGACCTAATCGTCCATCTGAGCAAGTTATTCGGAACACAATGAATCGTTTCCGCACCACTTACAGAGTGTAAGTGGATAATATGCCTCCCCAAAGAAGACAAACAGTGCGAATAGAAGAAGTTATTGCCGTTGTGAAGCGCAGTGTTGAGGAGAAGCCGAATGAGTCGATTCGCCATCGTGCACAGCAGTTGGAGCTATGCCCATCTAATTTGTAGAAGATAAGATCTTTCATCTTGGCTTAAAGGCTTATAAGATTCAGCGAGTGCAAGAGTTGGAACCACGTGACCATCTACTTTGTAGAAGATAAGATCTTTCATCTTGGCTTAAAGGCTTATAAAATTCAGCGAGTGCAAGAGTTGAAACCACATGACCATTATACGCGTCATAGGTTCGGGGAATGGGCCGAAAACACGATTCAGCTTGATCCTCATTTTCAACGTAAAATTTTGTTCTCCGATGAGGCCCATTTTTAGTTAAATGGATATGTAAACAAGTAAAATTGCCGAATTTTGAGTGGAGAAAACCCAGAAGCCTTTGTGGAGACGCCCTTACAACAATTAAATCTGCCTGTTTCGTGTGCTATATGGAGAGCGCCATAGAAACATGATTTCTGACTTCTTCGTTTCTCATTTGAATGGCATTGACGTGACAGAGCTTTGGTTTCAACAAGATGGCGCAACATGCCATACGGCGCGGGACACCATCAATTTATTTCTGGAAACATTTGTTGAGCGCATAATTTCGCGTAATGGGGTATGTGAAGTCACTAATCTATGCCGATAAACCAGAGACGGTGAACGATTTGTAAGTCAATATTGTAGATATACGGCCCCAGTTGCTCGATTAAGCTGTCGTAAATTGGATTTCACGACTGCGCTTCATTCGAGCTAGCTAAGACGCGTATATGACCGATGTCATATTTAAACACTAATGAAATAAAATTGTCTATTAAATAAAGCTAATACCATAGACATTGACATTAGCATCAACTGTTTTATTTTATATTAAATTTGTATACCTGTAAAAAAAACACCCTATATATTTTCGAGATACAAATATGGTAAGCAATAATTAGAATGTACATATATATGGCATTTTTGCTTAAGATGTGTGTGAAGAAACTTACGTACATACTTATATACTTACTTGCTTAGGTGGTGATACAGTCCGGATGAGCCTGGTCCTGAACCAATAAGCCTCTCCAGCTATAACGATCTCTTGCCAGCTACCCCCAGTGCCGCATCCCAAGTCGGTTGAGGTTCCCTTCCACTTGCATGCGCCATCTTAGATGCGGTCGTCGAAGTTTATTTGGGTTGAAGCTGTGGTATCCTTTCGCTCAACAGGGCATAGCCATTTCAGAAGATGAGAAGTTCCAAGCCACAGAGCAGAACCCAGGTGGCGTAGAGGCAGGTGTCTTGTTAAAGCCAATTTGGTCTCACGAGAGAGGGCTCTAAAATTCTAAATTGCCTCCAAATCGCAAGGGAACAGCAACTGGCAAGAGTAATTCTGCGCCTGTTTTCTTTGCTGATGTCGTTGCTGCGTGCCTTTACTTACCTCGAAGTTATAACTGTCAATGGTGACATCCTCGTTAAGCCGTCCTTTTCTGATGACAACATGTATTGTACCTTATTTTGCCCCCGTTTAGCATCATACCAATTTCGTAATTTTAATATCTGTTAAAAATAAAGTATATAGTAACCAAACTAGTTTTATCTTAGCTATATCATGATTTCCACGACTTCTTCCTTCGTTCGCTTTATAAAACTGCCTACATGATTTTGACATTTGAAGATGTTGGTGGGATTCTCCTGCAATTGTAACTTTTGACCAATTAATCTTAGAGCAGATGCTAAAGCATATTAAAACCGATTTTAAATCCTCCTCATTTATCGTGCCAACTACACGAATATAAAAAAAATTACCAATTTGTCAGCAATAGGAACAAACAGGCAAAGGGAGACGACATCCAACCAGATTCGGTTTTGGGACCAAGAACTGCCAGTCTGGAAGCAGGAACTTGTTATTCCGAGGTCGAGGATTAGAAGGAGGATGTAGAAGTGTTAAAAAAGTAATTTGATTACATAAGAGCGGACGGATTATGAATAGAAAAACAAATCTTGTCTTATAGGTTTGAGGGTTAACAGAAGAGAGATTTTTATTATTTACAAAAATATTGCATTTAACAACTATGACAGTTGTAACTCCGAATTCCTAAAAGGACGTGACAGTTCTACCACATGCGGCTTATATTCCGGACGCGGTTGAAGTTGTTGGGTTACTGTATTCTACAATACATATATTGTAACCGGAACCAATCCCAGTGGCTTCTTGATAGCAGCGATTAGTGGATGAATTACCAATGGCAGTTCGAGATAGCCGCATGATGCGCAAGTTGTGACGCTAAAGAAGAAAGTAGCAATGAAGTTAAGAAAAGAGGCTGTCTTGAGTGCCTTACTTGTGAACCCGATTACGAATTATTGTTACGTTTGTTGCGGTAGCGATTCTGTAAAAATAGCAGATGTAGCTAAACTCAGCTGCAATGTCGTATGAATTGTCCTAACAAAACCGTCGCCAAGTTAGCTTGAGGTCTTCAATGACGGGTACATAGTTTCTGCTCTGCCTGGGTGTCCAGCAAAATTCGTGCCGGAGGAAATGCTAAGCCAGAACTTAACTATGATGTGGAATGCCGTTAATACGGCACAGGAACTGATTGTGAGGACCCCAACTAGAGAGAGTTTTCGTGGTGGAATACAAATCTTTACCAAAGACACCCAATGAATTCAATATTACAAAAAAATGTGTTCAATCATAGGAAACGTTACTGCTTCACAACAAACAATGACAAACCGAAATTGTACAACAGGCGGGGAACAAGCAACAGAGTTTTGCATAAACAAAGGAAAAATTGAGGACAAAGATGCCACCGCAAGGACTGACAATTCTAGGGAAGGAAAAAATTCTTGAAATATTTAAAAGAATTACAGGTGTAGAAGGCGCTTATCGAAGGACAAAAATGATCTTTTATTGTGGACTCGAATGCGAACGTGTTGGTAAAGCAACATTTTTTATTCACTCTTAGGAATTTTGTTATTATTTTGCCATAGCGCCATATAGAGTCCAAAACATCTTAGGGATTTATTGGTTCTAAAAAAACCGTGTCACTTAGATTTGACTTTATTGGATCTACCTAACAGCAGCAACACTTTTTTCACCTGAATGACAATATTGGTGCACAAATTGTCAAATTGAAGAGAACTCAATATTACAATTAAATGAATTAGAAAATTCAATTCCTATAAGTACTTAATACTTATATATATTTGTTACGTAACTTTAACTATCGCATTGGCAACATTGTTCAATAAAAATTTAAATTTCTTGCTTTTATATTGTACGAGTACTAAGATGTTCCGTATTTTTAAGTCCCAAAAAGGAACTGTAGCTTACAATCGAATCATAAAACCGATGTTACTTAAAGGAAATTAATAAAAAGTTTGTTACTTCTCGTTGAACTATCGACCTACAAGGTGTTTCATTTTATCAATATCGCTATTGTTATATTCCCGTTATTCGTCACAACTCGTTGTTGCACAAGAATACAATCGGTGTTCTTCGAATACCGAATATCTTCAATACGTGGTGAGAAAAATCTCTCGCCATTTACAGACAATCTCTCTTCGCGTGACACCATGATTCCCAATAACAATGCGGTGGCAAAAATAGAAACGGTGGAGGTATGCGAAGTTCAAACTACATAGTTCGGCTTAAAGCAAATCTACAGGATTAAACGATTTCCTACAGGAAGTACCCCCGAATTGTCCAAGGAGCAGCTGACGGAGTTTGAGAAACTACTGGATGGGTTTCGAGGAATATTCTTTTAGACGAACAGGAATTGCAAAACAGAAAATCTGCGTGGATTACAGTCGGCAGAATGTGCAAAAAATCAAGTAAAGAAGGCAACTATGTATATATCTTATACTATGCACCTTTTAAAACTAAGACATTCACTCGTTGTAAACACTGTTACTTATTCATGTGTACATTCATGCTAAGCTATGTTATATATTGTATTAAGAAGAGTATATCTTTTAAGCCAGTATTAAATTTATCGCCGAGATTGCCACAGTTCCAGCGAACATTTTGTCTTTGGTGATTTTATTGTATTTTTTACATAAAAGATAACAAAAAAGGATTCCTATCCCTTGCCATACATGGTTGACCTCATTTCCATAATGGTGACATGAGGTGGTTTCCTCCGATGGGCCTTGAATGTGGCTACTGGCAGGTAAAACTGTATGCTAAAGACAAGGAGCAAACAGCTTTTAAAATGATAATGGGCCATAGTATAATACTTCAATGTTATGCAAAGTTCCTAGATACGAAAAGATAATGAATAATGTTCTTCAAGGATTTTCTGGCGGACTGCACTTATTTACTCAGACAACCTCATCGTTTAATGATGTAGATTTGAAGGATGGTGAAACTTAAGGCTGGAATTGGAGTTAGTACAAATTACCAATGTAGAACTAAACAAAGTTAAGTGCCAATTTCTGAAATTTAAGTTATGAGTACGTACCTAGCTCATAAATTTTCCGTCATGGATTAAACACTGACAAGCAGAGAATCAATGCGGTTCAACTCTGGCCAGATCTTAACCTTCGAAACTGCCGGCCTTGTTCCTATTACATGTGGTTTATTGGAGGTTTTTGGACAGTTGCTAAGCATCTTTCAGAACTTACGGAGAGAAACGGAGTATAGAACAAAAATTTGGAGACAGCATTCAATACTCTAAAATATAAGCCTACATGTGCACCGATTTACGGGTTTCCGACTACCTAAGACCTTTTCATACTATATAGATACGAATGCATCGAACGTTGGTATATGATGCCGAGTACAATCAAAAACAAGGATACTCAGAGGTAGTTATTGAATACTTTACCCGCACGAGGCACGATAAGAGAATCGCTTGCCATGGTATTGACATCATGACATCTACCGACGAAAGAAGACATTATGGGTATACAATTTTGTTGGGCTATCTTACAACAGTTGAAGATGAGTTCTTGCATAATATTTCGAACGTGGGAAAAGGAACAACACCAGGAAACATTGACCATGATTCCTAACAAGTTAATACTAAAAATTGTTCAGTCCAAGAAAGAAAAAATATTCACAAAAGTCAAAGCGGGGAGCATCTACGACAGCGGGAAACTCAAGGTAAAATAGAGGACTTTATTCTTGTATCTTTCGAACAGTCGACACTAAATTATGGCGTACAAACTGCATTGTTTGTCAGGTTTTGAGAGGCTCCATTTAACCCATTCGAGAGGATCCTTCATCCCTTTTCACACATCAGAGCAAGCGACCAAGATAGAAACTATTAATCGCAAATGTGGTGTACAGCAATTGAGATCTTTGTATATTAGAAAATTCTATCAATATCAATCTGACTGTAAGGTTGAAAGATTCAACCGGGCGCTCCGGGATTACCTAACGAAGTTTGTCAGCCCCAACCAAACTGGGTGGGACAAATTTTTAGAACCAGCTTTACTAGACAAGTATCGTCGGGTTTCAATATACTGTTTGGATCACCATCAGAAATGGGGTAAGAGACGCAGTGGCACTAGAAAAACTTAAAATAATAGCCGAATCGATGCAAAGCAGGTATAACTTTAAAACCAAGTGTCAAATATTTTAATGCAGAAGAAGATGTCTTGTTTTTAACCTGACGAGATGGATAGCTCTGTGTTCTTAGCTACAGAGCGATTGGGAAGGTCTTATTAAAGTAGTGAAACAGCTGTCAGAGTTTAACTCTAGAATCCAGGCGCATGGACAAAGAAGGCAAAGAGTGGTACAAGCAAACAGACTTGTACCGTATACCTTATCAACTGTTACATAATCGGAACTTTTAGTTTTGAGGAGAGTACAGAACTACGAAATATTGAAAGCACAGAAAAAAAAGATAATATAGATGAAATTTAAGAAAAATAACCTAAAAAGAATGTATAAAGCCAATTATTATTTATAAATTTGCAACTCAAACTCCGTTTGCAGACAGAACGAACCATTTAACTTGGGTGGTAAAAACCAAGATACCTCTTCAACCAATCAAAAGGATAGGGATATCTAAATTTAAGTATACCAAAGGTGCCGAGCTATTTAAGCAGAAGGAGTTGACATGGTGCAGAGCATACCAGCTGGACCCGATAGATATTCTTTTTTTCAGGCAACTAAAATTTCGTGAGATAAATGGCTGCCTGAAATACAACAATAAGTACATTAACATTAATAATTTAGTATTCCCATTAAATGTTGGATGTCATTCATGGAGCGAAAAAGCCACTGAACCCAAAATATTTCTTTCTCTCTCTATCCCACTATCCAACAAATTTAACACATGCTAAGGCATTACATGTTAAGTGTATTCATACCCACTTGAATGTTAAGTTCTTTATGTTAAAAAAAAAAGATAGGAATATCATAATATTTTTGCGTGTGCAATTTCGTGAAGCGCGATATGTTTCAATATTCTTTGCACCTATTTATTTGCATAAACATACCAGCGGAAGTGAAGTCTCACAAAGCCTTTTAGTAAATGCTTTGCAAACTCTGTATTCTACAATATAATAAATAAAAAAATTTTAGAAAATGTGTCATTTTTAACAATTGTATTTTTCAAGAGTGTGAGTTGGAAGACGATGCACGATGCATCACTCCAAATGTTTTCCAAATTAAACAAAAAAGTCTAATCGTTGGCTGAGTTCGAGCCATTTCTATCCAAAATGCCGTCAAGATTATAGACAATCTGATGTAGTTCCAATTCCATCGAATTAATTCGTTTAGCTAATCTGTAAAAAGCAAATTATTATATCCCTATTTTTTTTTTATTTATTAATATCTTATTAATAGCTTACGCATTGTCCATCGTATTCTCTTCAGTAGATATGGCTTCAAAGTATCTAAAAATAGGACCATACTTTAGAGAATTAACATGTAAGAATAAAGTAGTTTAAGTCATAAATAAAACTATTGAAAGCTAGATTTTCAGGCTACCATATAGGTTTAAGTATATAGCAAATGTTTCAAAGGACCATGTCAAGCACTTCGATTATACAAGTATGTAAAGTCAAATATGGACTTATTTTGTAAAAAGCTAGCTATCTTGGAAGTTTAAGAATGTAGTAATCTTAAACAAAAATGCATTTTTTTATGCGCACATGTCAATACAACTGGAGCTAATTAATTAAAAATTGATTTATCTGGCAGATAATTTGAAACTTAGCAACATTTATATATATGTGTATAGTATTACATTATATAATGAGATAATGAGGAGTTTACAAGAATCACTGTTGAAAAGTTTTGAATTCTAAATGTTTCTTTCAATTTGAAACGAATGATAAGGGTAGAAAAGTGTGCTTTGTAAATACTTCAGCATTTTTTTGCTAAAAAGGACACGGTCTAACAGAGAAAAGGTCAGGTTATGAAACTTTATAAAGTAAAAAAAAAAAAACCAATTTGGGTGTTTTCTTCAGGCCAATACGGCACACGTGCCTGTAACAAAAATAATCTACCGATACGAACAGAATGAGGTATTTAGTATTTACATAATATTTTATTCAGTTCACTACCGGTGCTTAACTTTTTTCAAACAATCAATTTCGTCATTGTTGAAATATTGGAAAGCAAAATTAAAAGCAGTTTCAGAGTGTTATTGCTAATTGAAAGAAAATATGACAATTTAGTTTTAAATCGGGCACATCATTTTATGGCAGAACTTTGTAAAGGAACTTTTGCTCTCACCAAAACAAAAATAAAAGCAGAAAAAAAAATGTTTATATATTCATAAAATCCGCTCTGAGTCGGAAAATAATAGTAAGTTCTATATATTATTATTATTAAACAACTTCGAGCCACTACTTATAAAGAGTCCAGTGACTCATACAAGCAGTATATTAACACCCACAAAACCCATATCTAATCTACTTCAAGAAATCATGTGAACAAACTAAAAGACGGAATACGAGGTTCCATTAATAATCGTTCGTAACCAGAATGTTAGTTTTTAAGTGACTATTGTAAGCAATGATCGTTTTAATCAATAAATTTGTATTAACACTTTAAAGGTTACAACGCACGTAGTTTCACTTTAATACTAAAATAACTACAAATTCATAACTGTATTGTATACATCATACATTAAGGTACAATCTACTACTGGCTAGAGCTCTTTAAGAATCTAAACTTGCAGGAGGATTTTCTCAGACCTAATGAATGCTTCTTGTGGTTAAATCCATTCTTGCAGGTACTTAGCGGGAAGGTTGTAGATTAATAATAATGATACCATCTTATACATTGTCCAGGGAATCTTATCAGTGACTAGCTGCTCGGTTGCAGATGCTTCATGTTCGCATCAGGCTGAAGATGAAAAACGTCGAAGCGGTAGTTGATAACAATATGAGAAATTTGTTTTGTGCCAATCAAAATCCGGAATGAGACTTTTTGTAGCCGTTTTCTACTTGTGTTAACATGAATAATTGTTAGAAATATGTGTCATGTACTCGGTTGTACAATATAAGCATGAGTAGGGTTATATTAAAATATATTACTTATTAAGAATTTGGCTAGTTCTTTCATTTTCTTCAAACAATGATGTTGATTGTATGGATAATTTCTTCTCTTTTTTTTCTTCTTTTTGCTCTTTTAAAGCTGGGTTTCGAGATATAACAAATTTCTTCATTTGCCTGAATAAGTATTTCAAATATTCTTCAAATTTGGCAAACTGACCATATTTTTTTTCTGATTTTACATTTGAATACGTTTCGATTATAATGGCTAAGAAAATGTTCTTAAAAAAAATTGGCTGCATATATTGTAGATAGTATTAATCTTATTATTAATATTACTTACGATCAGTATGAAAAATACAAAAAGTAAGAATGATAGGAAAAAAACTGGTCCGAGAATTCGATTAGCTGCTTCCATCCTGCTGTAATCGAAATCACCCAATACAGTGCGCATTAAAGTCAAAATAGCAGATAATAATGTTTTGAAAGAGCTATTAACTGATCCAAACCACAGTACCGAGAGAAGAGCGTAGGCGACAAATATCACCAGAAAAAACATACTAAAACTTAAGAGGTCCCTCGCACACTGTATTAGATTTAATATTTATTCATTTATATTATTTTATTAAACATTAATTCATTCATTTATTTGTTTTTTTCTTTCATTTTCTTAAAATGTCTGCTTACCCTGTTTAAAGTGCAACTGAATTGCATAAGATTCTTATTAAATTTAATGTATTTGAACATTCTCATCCAAGCAATAAAAACGAAAATGCCCATTGCATCAAGAAAGATCGAATTCCAGAAACAGATAACATCCAAGCTTTGATATTGTTCAGAGTCTGCTTTATAGTTACTTAGTATCGATTTTAAATGTGAAGCATGCCATAAAATGTAGACGACCGCAAACCATGAGATCTGGAAATTTTTTTATTTTTCTAAAGTATTTCTGTTTACTTATTTTAATACGTATAAAAATAGTTATGTTAAAAAAGAAATTGTACTCTTCGTAGTTGTCGCGTTGATCACGAGGCTACGGTGATTGGATGGGTGTCCTGCCCTACGGCCCTATATGACATTTGTTAGAAAGAAAATAAATGAAATAGATAAGAAGTTAAACAAGAAAAAAGAAAGAACAAGAGAAAAGGAAGAAAAGAAAAAAAGTGCTACTGTGTGGAAATATATTCAAATACGACCGTTTTGAAATCGGAAGTTCCCCACGTTCTTTTGATATGTTCTGATCATGAGTTCTATAGTCTAATGGTGCTGATAAAGAATAGCCTCGATGAATTTAGGTAGCTATACGACTCAGCATTAAAATTAAATATTCTTATTGATCTATTGTGGAAATGGTGATTTCAGATATATTATTTTGTGTTGAAAAATACATTTACAAGCATTAAGATATTGTTGCAAACTACAGTACATACAAGGATGTCGTTTACTTAAAGTGAGACATGGTCATAACTGCACAATCGATAAACGAACTGCACCATATGGTTAAAAGCTACTTGAATTTTATTTTTTGATACCAAATCAAGTGACAATATTAATGATGGAAATCAGTTGTATTTTAGTTCCGATTGTAATGAGGCTATCAGTTATTCAAAGCTTCCGAAGACAAGCGATATACGGTGCAGTTTAGTTGATCAGAGCAACACGAACGAGAATTTATTTTGAAACCTGAACACGATACTTTACATGAAAATGGGATACGTGTATCGTTTAAGGAAAGAGAGGGATGATTTTTTGTTTCAAATTGATTCTCAGAAATCAGTATTGCTTGGGACTTGAATGGATTTCAGATCAGTCCATTTGCAACAGCCAACTTATGTATTGTACGAAAGTCTTCATTTATCCTACAGAAAAGGTCTTCTACCAGGCTCAAAGGCCTGGAAAGATAAGCTTCTGACCTCTAAGGAAGTCTTCACTATACTCTGTCCAACATAAATTCGCAGTACACGTCTTATCGGGAAGCTATTTCAAAATCAGTAGCATGCCGTATTTTTGCACCGTTCTAAATTGAAAGAAACCCCCATAAAACGTGTTTATCCGCCAGTGAATTTCCAATTGCATCTGACGTAAACCCAATACGTCTTAACATATTCAGCACACGTCTGAGCATAGATGAACTAACCTAGAAGGCAAACTTTCCAGATATTGGAAAACCAAGACCGGTTTTCTACTGATCGCACCTATCCGTGTGACCCTGTCTGTGAATACGTGTGAATTGTCATCAATGGCAATTTCCGTTCTTTACGTCAAATGTTGTACGTACAAACATATGTATAATAATGTACTTATTATCAACCCATTTAGACCTGAAACTATTTATTTCGAAAACAAGTGTTTTAATTTATTTTTATCATATCATATCATATCAGAGAACTAGAAAAAAATATTTAAAAAAAATATGAACTCCATAGCGGGGTTGGAAGGGGCTGTATCATATGTGATACAGCAGGTTTATTCACGAGCATAAATGACAAAATGAAGCATAGAATATGTTTATTGACACCAAATTGGATATAAGTAATGAATATCAGTAATTGAAAACAAAATATAATACATATTTATTTTTTAGAATGGCAAGTCATAAAACAGTCAACATGTAGATCAATATCGCACTTGACGCATCTTGCAGGACACAATTTATGACAGAGTCCACATCTCGTTCTTTTATTTTGTGGTTGTTTGATAACGTAGTGGGCTTTCCCATCAAACCTGGTATCTATTGATAGTGACGATGGTCCAGGCTCGGGCCTGGTTTACTTCGCAGTCTATTTGACTTTATGATCGCGATTGCCACGCGGTGTCTGAATGTCAGCATATCCATACCACCACCATTATATCGGGAGAGCAACCATGCATTTTGTAGCGACATATCAATGCAGTGCAAAAAGAGAGGCATATACCACTTCTTTCCGTGAACACTTGTCCTGAGAGATGAAATATTTTGGTCTGAAAGATCAACACCTCCCATATTTTGGTTGTATTGGTGACTCAGATGTGGTTGAGAAATAGCTATTTTCCTTTTTTCTTTTTGATAATATCGATCGGTTTTGTGTAAGGGGGTTATTCTAATTGCATTCGAGCTGACGGATACTATGATATTGTCATCCCACTTACAAATTAAAATTTCATCGCAGACACGGTAATCAAAGAAACCTCGTTCCTTCTTTTTAGCATCCTTTGTTTCTAGTAAAGGACATTGTCCAGTCCTATTTTCTCTGATAGTTCCTGTCACTCGTATATTTCTCTTAGTAAGTCAGCTATCAAAGGCAGCCACAAAAAAAGTTATCTACAAACAAATGGTAATTTCCCCCAAGACCAAACTGGCTAAGTTTATCAGTTTAACTAAGAAGCACACTGGCACCGAGGCCTAATTCTGCATATCTAGCATGTATACTAGTTGTCGCACCTTGGTATGGTTCGAACCATACTATATAACCTCCTGATGTGGCACCTACCCCTAGCTTGAAGCCGTATCTAATCGGTTTGCCACGGTTGAATTGTTTGCATCCATGTCGTCTATTGTATGGCACCATCGCCTCTACAACACCATGATTTTCATTGTGTGAACAATATTCCAGAAATTTGTCAGCTAATTTATTCATAAGTAGACGCGCCTTAGCAAATTTATCGGACTTATCCAACTGAAGATTATCTGTGCAGTGAAGATTTGAAAATATGGACGAAAATCTATCACGAGATAATGCACTAACTATTAGTTCATTTCTTGTATCAGGTGTATTTTCCCAATACATTCGTCTCCTATTTACTTGGTAGTAGCCACTGACTAGCAAAATGCCACAGTGCACTTCATTTCTTCTATTTTGATATCAGTAGGAAGGTTCTTTCTACCTAAATATTTGTTAGTTTCAGAGGTAAGCAACTCATAAACATCTTCGGAAAACAATAACGAAAACCACTCGATAGGGGACTTTTGCTGAGTGACATAAAATAAGGGCTTCCATGATGGCTTTGTCTCAGTATAGCTACTCTTGCGCCAATTATAATTTTTGACTATTTTACGTAAAGGCTCGCACACTTCTGGATCTTGATATGCGTCAAATCGACTGGTATCAAATCAACTTGGTAGTAGATTGTTGATTTCGACAATATCGTCATCCCTAGAATCTTCATCTGTCAACTCCTCATTTGCATTCGCAGGCGGAAGTAAA